>OY748304.1:15110440-15642129 GCA_963556515.1 Nudaria mundana
CCCGGACCAACACTGTTGTACCACCTGGTACCCACGTAGGGACCGAAGCCACTTCATAGGTACCGTAAATTAACGAGCCTCGTCCGTTGATCAGCAGGTGCGCCACTAGCAGATGAGGTCGCTGGGGCCCTAAATATGTTGGTCGGCCCTTTGTATAGAGAAGGTCAAATGATTTTGATTAGGAAAAAAAATAGCCTTCACCCCCCCCTTTGAGAGTGCAACGACAGAGGAAAGGTAGAGGGATTTTGTTTACGGGATCATACGAGTAGAGGGTCTTTTCTTGAATTTAAGGAGAGAAAAAACACCCCTCCTCCTAGCCCTCTTTTCACCCCCCTATGCTAACCAAGACAATATTATAAAATCAAAAAAAAAAAGATCAAAACCATGTAATCGCCGTACCTACTGGCTGACCGCCATCGGTAACTCCGGACTCACGCACAAAATGTGTCAAATATCTAATTCCGCCCGTTTCGATTCTACATACGGACTCTAAACCCCTCAACCCACGCGCAAAAAAAAAAAAATAAAACTTGTGACACCATGGAGTTGTTGACACTGTTGTGACAGCGACAAGATCTCCAGATCATAGAGAAAAGGTAGAAGTGACGACCAACGCTATTGCCTAGACGAAAACGAACCTCAATTGACTTTGTCTACCAATTGACATCGTTATCTTCAAAGCGATGGCGACTGTCGCAAATGAATCGCTTCGAAGCGAATGCATCTTGTCTAGGCCCCCAGCGCCAGAGGTTATCTAAAAGGCAACCTGACACGCGCTCCACAAAAACCCAAGTCCCAGCTGGTTTTAATTTCAAATTGTTGAACTGTCAAGTTCTGTTGAATTGTCAACTGTCAGTGAAAGAAAATGACATACTTATTTAATCAGTCTTTATTTTAAGAATACGTAGTTTCGTTCATGACGTAGCACAGTAAAAAGGTGTTGCCATATTTGTACCGTGAAATTTCACCTGTCACTTTAATATATCGTATTGAAAATGAACTTTAATTGCAAAGTTTGAGTTTCAACTGACCATGTACCGGTTATTTGGCCAGTACTTTCGCTGCAATTATCATTGTGAGACTTTTTTCGGTAAGTAATATTTTTTGATTTATTTTAATTTGTTTCGTAAAGTTTCTTTTTGCCTACGTCCATTGCCGAGCGCCTCTTCTTACCACTAGGAAGAATTTCCAGTAATCCGGCGGACTTTAGCTATCTGTGTGGCCTCTGTTTGGATAAGTTGTCTTAGTATCATTACTAGAAATAAAGGAATATTTTTTCTGCTTATAACATAGTTATTATTACTACGTAGTAATAATAACTCAATGGCTTATAAATCAAAACTATTTGTACTCATTCATCCAGCATCCACTAAGAAATAATTTATAATTAATAGAAGTATCATTTACCATTTTAAAAACTGACTAAATGTCAAATTGAAACGCGGCAAATGTTGCCAGACTGATTAACATAATACGCACAGGCTGAATAAGTAAAAAAATACCGCCCGTACCATAAATTCAAAATGTTAATATTGTTCTCTTATTGCTGCTACATTTCCCTCTCGATTCGGAGTTTAATATTTAAATCGGATCTGAATTCTATTTCTGCTGGCATTCGACCTCTTCCTAAATTTTATTTATGACACGATTGCAATTTATTTGAAACGAATTGGTTGAATACTGGTTTCGCATACGACTTCTGTGTTACATGTTATATTGGTTCAAATTGTTAAAATTCATATGTTTCTGATCTTAGACTTGTATTTTTTTGAAACTAAGTACTTACTTGTTCAATTAATTCACTCGAACCATGACTGAATTAAAATTTTGCGCAATAACCCAGCTTTCACATATAAGTTGAATTTAATTACTTTCCCTACCCGCAACTTCTTACTCTTACTTTCCGAGTAAATAATTTTCATTTGAGAAAACAAACAGGACCTAAATTTCCTTATAGTCAATCAGCATTTCCACTAAATCCAGCTTAGTTTGAAAAAAAATATAAAATAAATGAGTTTTGGGTGGAGACGGGAACCTTCATCGAGATCCAAAAGTTACAAACAAATAAAAAAGTTACGTTGTTAAAGTATTTTCAACGAGCTTTCGAAATTCAAACAGTAAGACGAACTCTCATTCGCGAATCGCCTCCAATTTCTAGGGTTGCCATTACGAAGTGTAAATTAGGGGAATTTGAATGGTAATGTTGGGTCAAAGAAATTACTGGATTTCAAAGGGCGTGCGGAAATCTCATATTGGTTTAACAATTTCTAAGAATATTTTAGTAGGAAATCAATTTGATTCTCGTAAATAAAGGTAATTGGGTAATTTAAAATACTATGGTATCAAGCGTTAGAGGTTTTTTTACTCGGAATAAATTAATGCTCTATTTTAAGTAGGTAATAATTGACTTTGAAACTAGGTCTACATTGACACCACGGACATAGTAAGGAGACTGAAAAGGACTAAGCCTTTTGAGTTAGTTTAGTGAAATTAGTGTTACGGAGTGCAGTGAGAGCTACTACCCGTGAAGAACACAAGAACTAAGTGTCTTTCCATTATAATAGAGACTAACAGTAAAAAAAAACTTTACATTGTAAGATTTTAGCAAACTAAGTTATATCTAAATTACTTATTAGCCTCAAGGCTAGATTGTTTTGTTATGCGGTAACCATTCAGTTACATCATAAAAAAAACTAAGTCTACATGATTACTGGCCCACACCCGCTGACATACCCCCGCGGCCGTCAGTGGGGGATGCATGTAGCATTCTCTGCCTTGAGCCCTCGTATCCGGGTGGTGCCCATTCCATATTTCGGGCGCCAAAGAAAGCCAACACTGTCGAAATTGGTTCTGGGTAAAATGCAACCGTATAACAGTGTTATGATGACAATTTCGAATCAATACTTAAACCTCTTCGATACCAAGTTAACCTTCAATTATTCGGTGAAGGTATCGAACAGCTATTAAACTTAGGGATTAAATGCCGAAAGTCATTTAGTCGTAGCTGTTATTCGTGGAATAGTGAAATGCGATTACTCCCATTATAAAGGATTAGGAAGCTTAACAACTATTTCGATCTTAGTGTCATATTTTTGGACGGAAGGGAACGACAAAAGCACATTTTTTATACGTAGAAATAATTTAAATTTATTACCTGACGTTATAATCTGTCCTTTTTAGGGTTCCGTAGTTAAAATCTCGGAACCCTTGTAGTTTCGTCATGTTGTTTTTGTTGGGGTAGCTTCCCTACAAGTAAAGTGGGGATGAGTATTTTTTCTCGGGCTACCCCATAGTGTACCCCACACTAAATAGGTATTCTTAAGAGAGTTAGAGAGAAGTAAGTAGAGTCTTAAAATATTGAGTAAGAACTTGACACAAGTATTCCTTTACTAGAAACAATATTTTTAGTGGGAGTTTTTTTTTACTACTCTCTTTTGACTACCTCGGTGGCACAATGGTACTATGTACGGACTGCCACGCTCGAGGTCTCGGGTTCGATTCCCGGGTCTGGTGGATAATGTATAATTTTCTTTAGAATTTTACCCAGATAATAATCCCAGAGTCTGGAACTTGTGCCCGGTAAATGGCAATAGGCTCGCCCCCTATTACATGGGACCTAACATAGCTGGCGAGATGTGGGTGTGTTTGGACACCTCTGCCTACAACTTCGGGGAAAAAGGCGTGATACTATGTTTATTATTGGAGAGGGGGTTGGGGGGGCAAATCTCAAAAAATGTTTTTAATGTTCGCGATATCTACTGTTCGACCATAGGGCGACTACTAGTGTACAAACGCACAATAAAACAAACTTAATTCTCTCCACTTGATTACATTTACTTTGGTCTACATACAAGTAAATTCCGAGTGTTTAAAACCCGAGTATAATCCGTAAACAATTTGGTTAAAACGCGTTACAACGGTTAAAATAACCAACAACAAGATTTCTAACAAAATATTATTTCTCTCGCTTGTTTAGCTTGCCCTAAATATATATTGATGGTATTAAAACCTCCGTGTTACATAAGTGAAATGAATATACCATAACAAAATCATTTACGTTGTGTGAAGATTGTGAGGTATACATATTCATGAGCAAGTGGGAGAATATTGTATGTTGAATTTACAAGATAATAGGAACTGAATTGGTTCAACGATGTGAAAATCACTAATCACTAAAAGGTAATGCCTTTACTAACTTAACTTGAAAAAGTAAAAAAAAACCACCCAAGTGCGAGTCAGACTCGCGCACAAAGGGTTCAGTACCAAAACGGCAAAAAAATCACGTTTGTTTCATGGGATTCTGTTTTTTTTATAGAGGGAATAGAAATACATCATCTGTGAATTTCATTCTTTAACTACGAGTATCATGGTTCATGAAATACAGCTCAAGACGGACGGACGGACAGAAGGACAGCGAAGTCTCAGTAATAGGGTTCACGTTTTACCCTTTGGGTACGGAACCCTAAAAATAAGTCTGCATCAAAAAATATAAACACGTCAGTTTTGCATAAATGCAAAGACATAAATTCAGGCGCACTTTTTACCAGTAACTGTTGATACCGTTGATATCAGGGAGTGAGCCTCTAAAAGCTGCTACACACACTGCCGCCGGCAATACAAGCCGCCGGCTTAGGCCGCGCATAGCCGCCAAGCATCATTCCGGTTGTGACAATCATGTATGTATCAACTGACGCCGGCACCCCGCGCAACCCGCCCGGTACAGCCCGGCGGCCATGCCGGCGGCTTCTTTGTGCGGCAAGCCGGCGGCTTTGTGAGCCGCCGGGTTAGCGTCGGCATGGCCGGCTGCACTGTGTGTAGCAGCCTTAATAGGAACATAGCACCGTTCGTTTAAAAAAAACCATGTAGTACATTGTATCTACTCGTTTCCTTATGGTGATGCCTTTTTTTTTTAATTCCGCGGCTCGAGGCCGCGGTCGCTCCTACGTCCATTGCAGGCCGTCTCTAGTACGCACCAGGAAGTATTTCTGACTTCGGAACTCAGCGGGGAGGTTACGCTCCCTTTCCCTCTCGGCCGCCTCCTTCGCAAGCATGGCCTGCCCGCAGAAGGACACTGCTGCGTTCCACCGACTCTCGCTGGAGACCATGCTTCAAGCCATGGTCTGTGTGAGTGGGTGGAAGGGTATCTACGCCCAGACCCACTACGAGGTCCGAGTGCGGTGTCTGCGTCGGAGGCCTCGCAGTGTTGACACTGGGGTGTGAACTCACGATGGATGCGAAACAGATACTTACTGAAGCATCCGTGCCCGGTAATGAATTGAAGCACGTATCGTGCGACTCATCGCACGATACGTGAGGTCACCATGCTGCCTCTGCAGCCAGTCGTCCATGATCGGTCTCACCGCCGCGATGGTGGCGGTTCTCCACTTTGGTTACTCAAGTCGCACCGCACCGTCCATGTATCCATGAGACCCTGGCGGAGTTGGGACCGCTGAGCCCCAATTTCTCGCTCCAGTGTCTCCTTGAGCCATTGAAACAATGACCCAAGGGCTCTCGCATCCAGGTCCCATGGAGGGGTCCCGGCTTAGAGACATCTTAGATACAGCCTCTACGGAGATCGTGCGGTACCCCCTAATTATTTTGAATGGTGATGCCTTAACATTATTTATACTCGTACTTCTAGTCTATACATTTTTTCCACCGAGAAGGTTGCATATATTTGTACATTGATAACCTTAGGGACTACAAAAGGGTACCGTGACAAGAAAGAAAGCAACCCAAGCACATTATGTACTGACATACAATAAATAGACTGTGTTACCAGACTACTGCTAATAGAATAAAAAAAAAACTATAGGTCATCATATTAGTGACTGCTGTTTTAGAAACATATTATTACATTTAATTGATTCCAAAGAACATAACTAGGTATGCAATGCATGCTACTAATTGCAAATGTTGAGCGGTGCAAATTTTCTTAATTTTTTTTTATGCTCTATTTTCATGATTTCAGAGATATGCACTCCGTATGATGTCGACCAGCATGCCAAATTTGGTCAAAATCGGTCGAGCCGTTGCGGAGGAGTTGGCACACAAACGATTTACACTTGTCGTCTAAGATTGAGCTACGCCTCGCTCCGCTCAATAATATGAAATAACGTACCTACTGCAATCTTAAATTGCTACAAGGTTGTAAAAAATACGTTATGATGTAGGTACCTTTATTTGGCATGATAGCGACCATGAATGTAGACAAAATCTAATAAAGAATCGCAGCAACTTACCTGAAAAGAAAAAAGACTACATTAAATATATTTATTTAGTCTCGCACTAAAATAAAAAATCAAGTTAAGCAACTAATAAATATTCTAACATAATAAAAGGACCGTACATATTGTTGGATGTTGACATAAATAGCAAATTAATGCACTCGACCAATTCAAAAATCGAGCAGAATGTAGTAGAATTTGAAATTCTGCATATGGCAACACAATACTTGAGGCTTGTTGCTTGGTCCAATGTTTTATTCAACACTGTTTTACAAGGTTCCCCCTCAACTAACTCCCAAGTCTAGCTTTATGTCGCATGAATAAAAAAAAATCGCTCAATATCTGCAAGAGTTTTTCGAATAGACATTTGTTATAAAACGCATATAATAAAAGGTTAACTGATAGAAAGGGTCTGAAATTCAATTAATTTTCGGAAGAATTTTAGAAAGGTGATAATTTCAAGGGTATAAAAACGTTTCTTGGTAACTTCTTTAAGGCATAGAACACAACCCTTCTTTATAGCTTGTAGGTTAAATGTCGGATAGAAAATGATTAATTCTCTAAAGGAACTACTTACACGTTTCTTTTTTTTTTATTTGGTTCGCCAAATTCACGCCGCCCGCCTGGTGGTAAGTCGTGACGACGTCTAGCGATTGTGGGCCACTCTCACAGCACGCAATACTATAGAGAATGGCCCTCAACTTGACGACCTACTGATGGGCCTCTTCACGCTCCGCTTAAAGAACCCAGGATTATATGTGGGAGGAAACACGTGCACAGGCAGGGCGCTCCAGGCCACTATCGTTCGGCAGAGAAACGAACGTTTAAAACGTTCGATTCTCGCGAACATGCTATCCACTGTGTGGGAGTGGCATCTCTGCCCGGCACGGGTGGTTCGGGATCGGAAGGAAGAGGGTGGGATCAGATTGAAGAGGTCTTCAGAACACTCGCCGTGGTAAATACGGTAGAATGCGGCCAAGGAAGCTATTGTTCGGCGCTGAGCTAGCGGCTCAAGGCTTCCCGTTACCTCCGGACAATCTATAACACGGATAGCCCATCGCTGCATAGCGTCGAGAGCGTCCAGCAGATACTTCGCGGAGCGGAGGTGAAAGCAGTATTCGACGCAGGGTCTAATCTGCGTCTTGTACAGCAGACACCTCTGGTCCGGTGTAAAGAATCTCTTTACCTTATTCAGTATTCCTAGTTTCCGCGAAGCTAACCCTATACATCTTTCGATGTAGTTTTTATTATTGAGCTCTCGACGAACGTCTATGCCAAGGATATCAAGGTTGTCCTTCATTGGTAATAATGCATTCTGAAGAGAGGGTAGGGGAAGGAAAGGGGATTTCTTCGCAGTAAATGCACACGCCTGTGTTTTGCGGGCATTGAGCTCGACCAGGTTCTCGGTACCCCATTGAGAGATACTGTCGAGGTTACGGTCGAGATCAGCCACGAGTCGTCGTCTCTCCTCCTCAATCTCAGATCGCCCCGCCGTCGGACGAACCGAGTAACTCCCGTGCAGTGTGCTGTCATCTGCATAGCAATGAATGTTCCCGAGGGATAGCATATCATTGATATGCATAAGAAAGAGAGTTGGTGATAGTACGAACCCTTGCGGTACCCCGGCATTCACTTGCAAGAAGCGAGAAGCCTGGCCATCGCAGAGGACACGCACTCGGCGCTCGTTTAAAAAGCTGGCAATCCAGCTGCACAGTTGAGGAGGTAGACCATATGCCGGAAGCTTGGAAAGGAGCGAAGCATGCCAGACCCTATCAAAAGCTTTGGCGATGTCCAGGCTAATAGCCAAGGACTCGCCGTGCCTTTCCATAGCCCCACCCCAGACATGCGTTACGAATGCCAGAAGATCACCCGTTGATCGTTTTGGCCTGAAACCGTATTGTCGATCATTGATTAGCGAGTGATCCTCTAGGTATCGCATGAGCTGCTTATTTCTAAGGAGCTCAAGCACCTCGCAAATGACTGAGGTGACAGCTATGGGTCGATAGTTGCCTGGATCGGATCGATCCCCTTTCTTGGGGATCGGTTGTACGTTCGCCTCCTTCCAGACCTCCGGCACGAGCCCTGAAGAGTATGATACGCGGTACAGACGCGTTAATACTGGAGACAACTCAGCTGCACATTTTCGTAGCACCACCGCCGGAATGCCGTCAGGGCCACTGGCTTTCCGCGTGTCAAGTGACCGCAGCACTGCCCGTACATCACATTGCCTGATAACAATATCAGGCATAGTGTGGCGATGGCGGGGGGCTGCAGACCACGGTCGTCGACCCGGGAATTAGCCGCAAAGAGGTCTGCGAGCATATCCGCTTTCTCTTGGGTTTTGTGAGCCAGTGTTCCATCTGGGTAACTCTTACTCGATTTTGTGGCCCGGTTGTACGCTGCTTTGAGGTGGCCCACGTTTGGGTCGGTCGCGCACATCCCGGGCCCTGCTCCAGGCGCGATATGCCGACTGTTTTTGTCGAACAGCTTTGGCACAATCTCGCCCGAACCCGGGGCGGGCTGCGGATACTGGCGACATCAGTGAAAGGGATGTAATAATCCATCCCTAAACTGATCTGGCCAGCAATCGCAGAAGCGCTATTCCTACAAAGCAGCGCTGGCTTCAGGGGACGGTCGCATAATAATCGCGTAGACCGTCCCAATCCGCTGACGAGTAGTAGTAGTACCTATGGAATCAGATAGTCAGAAGAACGTCTTTTGACTTTTTACAAAAAAAAATGTATTTATATCAGAGCTCTGCTTAGTTTGAGACTAGATGGCGTTGTGTGGATTGTCCTAACAATTTTTCTACAATAAATTCTACCTACATCGTTTTGGACATTTTGTAGCCACTTAATATAAAGTGTATCTATCAATACATATTATAATCATTCTAATCCATTATCTACTTCATTAAGCCTGTATTCACATTAGCCTTGATGCTGCTTGGAGTTCTTATGAAATTGTGTCAATTAGTACAGTAATATCCAAATTAACAGACTCACTATAGCAGCTGTTATGCAAAAAAAGTTTTCAGAAAAGGGCCTCAGGAGTAATGAAAGTATAATTAAACAAATAGAAAATACTACAATGGAGTGTAACAATTGTATAGTTTCT
Organism: Nudaria mundana; assembly: GCA_963556515.1. NCBI lineage: Eukaryota > Metazoa > Arthropoda > Insecta > Lepidoptera > Erebidae > Nudaria > Nudaria mundana. Next base: position 15,119,785 of record OY748304.1, read on the forward strand.
CCAAACCCTATTGCCGCAAACCGGGCGTTTTTATGTATATCAGCAGAAACTTACGCACAAGACTACCGACTTCTATGATCGGGACCTGAGGACTGCGGTCTAACACCTCCCTTACAGAAGCATGCTAGATGTGTTGCGCGCTGTTGGGCTCAGTCCACGCACGTCTTCAGTCACCAACGCGGTATAAAACCTGATCCAACCACTTGCGATAGAGACTATTAGAGGAATACTCTCGAGCCCACCCGAGGCGCCCAGTAATCGACTATGGCAGGCCTCCGTCACTCCATGTACTTACGCGCTATAATTACCTACCGCCCGGCGGGCCGTTTGAGGACCAAATTCAGTGCGATTTTCGCAAGCGAAGCGCACGCACGTTGTTCAATTTTAATAGTTCCATTCGTTCGTTTGCGTACCTACGATGCCGTCCGGTGCCTTATGTGCTGTAGATGGGTGCAAATCAAGTAAAAGAAGGGATAAACATTTAACATTTTTCCAATTACCTGTCAATAACGAAAGGTAAGTGATAAACTATTACTATTTTTTGTCGTTTAAACATTATTTTTAATAGGTTTTAATACTAAGCATTAGCTTGCCTTTCAGACACAAATTTACATATTTTTGTTACATAGAAACGTTATACTTTATTTTAACAACGTTTAAAAAGCTATTTTGATTAGAATAAAATTGTGATAATATTCGACGGACAGTCGCGCAAATACCTACCTACGAAACTTCCAACACCAGTCGCGCCACAAGAGGCAGCCCTGCGATTGCTGTATCGCAACTGTAAGCTTGAGCATTTAGGCACATTTTAGCATGCAGTGGTTGCTGACGCGACGGAGTAGGCTATTATAGCAGTAGGTATTGGAAATTTTCTACTGAGTGAAGTATCTGTTACGTAGTAACTATTTAGTAATCTGTGACTATGGGGCGGCCACGGCCATGTTCGTTGGTCGTCAGGTGCTAGCAAATGAGGTTCACTTGGGTCCTTATGATCTTAGTAGGACTTCTATGCACCCAAAGCATTAGTATTTAGTGTACAATAAAGATACAATATCGTATTAGTACCTAATGTACCAAATTGAACAAGAATTCTTATCATCAGTCACGACCACTATAAAATGACCTCTACCTCTGTTTAATTAACGATAAACAGGGTACTTTAAAGGGATCTATTTATTCTGGACCTTTTAATCAACCAATAGGGGGCAGCACCCACATTAAATTGTGATTGATTGGTTAGTGCGGCCGAAACGAGGTGCACGAGGCCATATCGATTGGGATTTGATAAACACACATTAGTTTTATTAGAAAACAATTAGCGCTGTAGAAATGAGGACACTCATTTTGATAAGTAAGCGATCATTAATGTATAAAAGGAGTAGTGTTTTGTGAGTGGCTTTATTACGGAGTTTAACCAGTAACGTTTAACGTAGTAACTATTTAGTAATCTGTGGTTTACCCTAGAACCATGAATAAGTTAATATAACAATTAATGGATGTAATAAACTACCTATGTTAGCATAAAGCTTCATAGATCGAAGTAGGTACGAGTATAATAATAATTACTGCCTCAGTGGTCAGTGCATCTTTCTGCCGTCACGGCAAAAGACACGGCGGCCGGGCGGCGGCGGCGCGGCGCACAGTGGTCGATTTGAATTATCTAGGAATGAATAAATAGTGTCATCGTAAAAAAATCATATCTACTAGAATACTTATTTAATCCTACTTTTGTCAGCAGATATATATACTTCAATGTTAGATCTAACTGATATATGAAGTACGTACGGTTTAACCGACTATAAAAAGAATAGAGGCCCCTTAAAAAGATGTATAAAAAAGGTGTAGTTTTTTTTGTAATAAATGTGACGAGAAATGCTCAATTTAATGTTTGGAACATTACCTACATGTCTAATTAGCACATTTAATCTTCATCGTCACACAAAACTGACGAATGGCCCCATTCGTTGCAATAACAGCAAAACGTCGTTGTTTAACGGTTCCTTAAACGACCGAGTGCCAATACACTTCGACAAGGAAGATATTACAGGGTCTGATGACACAAGGAGAGCATTAAATAAGTTTCTCATCGTTATTTATCTGCTAAACTTTCCAGTGTTATGCTATCTTATGTTCCGAAAGTCTTTGTTGCGTGACTCCAGGGCTTCGTCCAAGTACATACCAATGGGAAATGCCAGAGATTTCACAATTTCTGGTCCATGGATCCAAATTCAGTGGAAACTTGAATGTTGTACCAGGGATATAGTTCCACATACAATTCAGCAGTGGCCTTTGCGTACTCTGTGAACGCTTCTATGTTCATTGTATATCCACTAGATAAGGCTGTTAAGATCGTTTATAAACGTTTCAAAATACCTTCGTCGAGACCCGTGATGTTCGATGTAATAGCGTATTGCCAAAAAAAAGTTCTGGCTGTATTGCCGTCTTTGGTCGTCCCATACCCTTGTTTGGGAATGTCTACTAAAAAATTCATATTTATCTTCAGCGTCTTTATTATATACTCCTTCCTTGTCTTTACGAGTAGCTTATCATTGTCACCACGGATTTGCCATTTTTGACGTCTAGTCTATAAGCAATGTGTAGACAACATTCTAGACATCTTATCCATGCATGCAAATTCGAAATTCCATGTGAATACAATTCTATTTTTGGCTGTAAGTTGCATACTGTATCTAAATTATTCATATTTTTGGCGTTGCTCCACATATCCCAAAACTTTGACTAGAATGTGTCACTAAGCATACTAAATGTTTTACCATCGATTATTGTTAAATTAAACTTATGTGAGACATAACATTTATACCATTAAAGCCACCAATGGTTGTTGTTTGGATGTTATTAATTTGACATTGCACATTTTGAAGCTCTTCTTTACTTAAGTCAGAAGTTTCCTTTTTATAAATTAAATTTTATAGGCCTGCAATATCGTGTTGACGACGGTCGAGATGTTTGCCATAGAACACGATTCGATGTCGTGTACATTAGACGTAATGGAGCAAGACATACAGCAAATAAGTTGGCATCACTTTTAGTAGAGCTTTCTCCACTGAATGCTTGTTTATATGTAGACTGAGACGCACTACCATCTCCTCCCCATTTGTATAAAATTGTTAATTCGACATTTTTTTTATCACTTGCAAATTGTTTGATCACATCACTTTGTACTTGTATGATTCTCTTCGCAGTATGATTAACCAACTGTTGTAAATTAACTACCGCTGAAATATCTGTAAAGACCACATGTTTTTTGCTAGGATAGCATTTTATTTTTTCAGCCAAAATAACATCGTAACTTAGATAAATATTTGCATTTCTCGATTTAGCTCCCTGCTGTATCATCGTATACCTACGTTTTCTTCGTATAAACGTCTACTTCGTTATTGTGGTTTCTTGTCGCCAAATTTCGTTAAAAAAATATTTAACTGCGAACAAATCCGAACATAGGTATTGCGGATCGATTTTCTAAATAAAATGTGAAGTGGGTTTAAAGATCTTTATTATCAAGCAAGACATTCGTCACTTATGTGATAACTTAGTATTAAAAACATTCATCTGTCCTTCGTCACTAGACAAGTGGCTAGGTACACAATATAAGTGTAGGTAGTGCTAAATAATTATTCAGTAACATTAGGTAGGTAGGTAAACAATTTTGACAAAACACGTAAGAACGGCAAGTTTTTGGATCGACATAATGTAACACCAAAATACATATCATTGCACTGCATAATTACGTACAGAAAACTACTTATATATAGTACATACCTTTAAGTATATAATCACAATCGTTGTCGGTTTAAACTAAATACTTTTTTTGTAGTATATTTTTTTAAAGGATTGCGATAAATGTAGTGAATTCTCCGATTGCCTTCTAAACGCTGAATCACAAGTTGATAGCTAATAAACGCGTGAGGTTAGAATAAAAATATTTATATTTACAAGTACCCACATCATTACCATTGTAAATAAATTGTACTGGTTACGATGGGTTACTTGTAAAAAAAATTATTATTAATTCCTAGATAATTCAAATCGACCACTGTGCGGCGTGAACAACATTGAGCGATTTCACATTGCACGATAACGACACACGATATCGTGACGATATCGTAAGTAGCAGCAGTAACTTTAAGGTAAGAATGTATCGTCCACAATATCGTCACGATATCGTGCAATGTGAAAATGCACATTCGTGTGCACGATTCATCCTAGACTGGCTGGCTCGGACTGCAGAGGTTGTATACAGTCTATGTATGTAACATCTGCCCTGTTGGAAGTTAGTTTGATTTACAGAATGGTTATTAATTTTCTATAGTGCTACGTAACGGCAATAGGCTGACCCCCTATTATATGGGACCAAAAAAATTACTAGCAAAGTGTGAGTTACAAATGCACCTCTGCCTACCCCTTCGGGGATATAGGCGTGATGTATGTATGAAAATGATCTTAGATTAAACCTACACAACATAATTATATTCAAAATCTAATATTGACGTAGTAGAGGCGTAGATTCTAGTATTTAACCTCAAACTATTTTACGAATCGAAAAGTGTAGTAACAATTTTTTTATTCGTTTTAGTTAAGTAAACTTCTAAGCGATAATCTCCATCCCAAAAAGCAAACGAAGCAGTTAGGAGTGTCCTCGAAGATACAACCGTCCCCAAGGGCCTCCCAGCAACATATCCCGCACTAAGTAACGAGAAACGTACTTAATTTGCCGGTAAATGTGTACAAGGCTTCTGCGGTGTCGTAATGGCACTGGTCAAAGAGGGACTCTGTAAACTAATTACGTTGATAATGTAAAACGTATAGGAAAAGGTGTGTACCCATTAAATATCTATGCTGTAAATGGACCTATGTGTTTTAGGCCGATTGGGTATTAAATATTACAGAGGTAATCTAGGTTTGTTTAACAGAGATATGTATTAAATATCGTATCGTATCGGGCTCGTGGTCTAGTGGTAACCGACAATTAAGTTAAAAGGTTAAGCAACATCTAGTTAGGCCGGTTTTAGGGGTGACCATTAAGACACTGAGACCCCTCCGTGCCTTGGAGAGCACGTTAACCCGTCGGTCCCGGTTGTCCCCTGTTTGATATCTCAAGGCCTCAAGCCAACTTCACCTGCAAGTGACCAGTCAATAGGTGCATCGAGTACAAATGAAAATGATTGTCCATTATAAAAGACACAAACCTCAAATGTACCAGGAATACATAACAACATATAACTACTTGGAATGAAAATGTCCAACTAGTTACATTAATGTAACTACAATGTAACTAGGTGGAATAGACCTTGTGTTGTACTTACGACAAGGAAACGTCGGATTAACCGAACCAACAGGAAAAAAATGTTCACGTGGTCCGATTAGTCGGACGAAGCGGAATTGCGATTCCTTGTAGTACGAGTAATCGAACCAACAGGAAAAAAATGTTCACGTGGTCCGATTAGTCGGACAAAGCAGTCGGAACACGTGTTCAGAGGGATTCCGCCGGGCGCCACTGGAAATACCGTCTGCGTGTGCACCAGAGACGCCCGGCAACGGACGTACGAGCGGCCGACGCCTTGGACCGCGGAATTAAAAAAAACAGTTGAACTAATTTCAGAAACTACTGATTCGAAATTTATTTTTGTGTTGAATAGAATAGTCTATTTACCAAGAAAGGTTTTAACATAACAACATTCTTTATCTATCCTGTACTGTGCACACAACACTTAACAAGTGTTTCACAAAAACTCATTCAAAATACTTAATGAGCCCTGAACAGTGCAAAAAATGAATTAAATTTTAATGGGATAAACCGAAAAAGGCGTCAGGGCGTGAAAAGGCCCTCCCCTGGGGTATTTTGGACCATTATTTGTTGTCCCTCCGGCATAATGCGGCACGCGCTATCTCCAATATTGCTTTTCTGAATATTACATTTAACTTATATCTTTTTAGAATATTATATTCGGTATATCGTTTCCAGGGCTCGCGTCTAGACTAATATTATTTTTGTGGGATATGAATCTTAGTGTCCATATTTATTTTATTCAAATCCGATTGCTGAATAATGTTTATCCCAAACACTTTTTGACACAGATCTAATACAAGATATTGACTAACATATACTTTCTGCAATATGATTGTGCTTATGGGAGCACAAATATATTTAAATGTATATATTATAAGGAGATAGTTACGAGCAACAACCGTCATCTTGTATTCGTAGGATGCTGATTATTATTCATTATTTTCTTATGTGGCAATTGGCCAATATCAAATATATCGTCTTAGTTATTAGACCCCAATATTTTCTTAGATATAAAAACTTTTGATAAAAAATCCTTATCACGACCTTTGTTCCATAATTTAACAAGACTCCTTCCTATCTTGAAAATTCAATTATTTTTTGAAACAAAAAAGCACTGATCAACTTAAAGTTGTGAACCGGATATAATGAAGGGAATCTCGTACCAACTGTGTCTCAAGCGGATTTTAAGGAATATTTATCTGAAATAAGGGGTTGATAATACTCATTAACGCTGTTGGTGGTAGAAAATAAGAAGCCCTTTGCAACATTATGGAAGAACCGACACAGCCCTGTAAGTATTTACAGGTAAACGAGGAAGGAAACGGACTATAAAATGTGGCCGTTATTGGAGGAGGCTGGGAAACCATTTTTGCATGAGTTCATATTGAAACAATCGACATAAACAATAGACCTATCTCTCCTTTTTAGGGTTCCATACACAAAGGGTAAAACGGGACCCAATTAATAAGAATCCGCTGTCCGTCTCTCCGTCTGTCACCAGACTGTATCTCATGAACGGCCTATTATGATTATTATGACATTCTTCTGACATTATTACTCGTAGTTATATTTGAATTTGACATTTGCAATATTGTATTTGATTGAAATTTTTAACTAACTACTTGGGAGTTCGGGCTTTTTAGGTTACCTCTGGCGCTCCGCAAAAATCGGGCTCCCGGATACTCACATACCGAACAACGTTTCTTGTCCTGCACCTGGAGCTAGTTAGGAATAACTAGTTCTTTGCGGGACTATCAACTAATCAAGCATTACCTTGACATTGGCGTATCATCGATCATTATCGATGGAACCACGTTTTTAAAAGAAGAAGAATAACTAACTACTTTTAATAATTTATGTATGTAACTCAGTTTTGCACACCATAGTTATGGTAGAATGTATGACACTAACCACACCCTTACCATCTACTCTGTACCATTACCACCGAAGTACGCTGTATTACTGGTAATAAAATGATTTGATTTGATTTATAAATTTGGTTCATAACTATTCACAACAATTTTTTAATCTAACTAAAACTTTGTACTTAGTGAATTAGTTAAATACTTTCTAGTCCATTTTTGGTTGAACTTAATTCATGGCCGCTGTCCCTTACCAAGGGGATGTTTTACAGATTAGTTGCTGTTGGGACCCACCGGCAACCGTATTTGTGCCGCAAATGGAAAAACTTTTAGCGCACCTACACTCAACATTCCGCTATCCCAAAAGTTCCATAAAAACCTTTGAAACTAATATCACATTGGAATGTTTCGCCATTAATTTATGAACATTGTCGAAAAAGAGCTAACCTACTGGTGAATTTCCACAATCTGTGTAACCGCTAGGTCGGAAAATCTTAAAAGTTATGATCTAAAAAGTACCTAATGATTATTTTACTTTTAGGGCACTCTGACGCAATCTTTGCACTTTTTTGTTCCATAACTTGAATGTCTCTAAGATACGCATAATTTAATTTTTTTATGTTATGTCAATCGAACTGAACAACAGACGACCATTACTATTTCGGGAGCAAATATAACACAAACCAATGAGGAATTAAATACACGCCAACCTTACATTAAAATTCCGGACGGGATGACCATCATTCTCAAATATAATCCCCTAAAAGCAGGTGACTTTACTGGTATCTTATACGACACTGAGATTCTCGTTGCAGAATACCTTGAAAATATAACGCAGTAGTCACGATACCTTAACATTTTACTTGCTTTAGCACTATGTAGCTAAAACAGGGGAAATAAATGAAAGAATTTGTTCTGGCGCTGTCGAACAAGAAATTATATTTACTGGGCATAAATATAGCAAGTTACAGTTGACGGGGAAGAAATAATGTTCAAATAGGTAAAGAGTATTCTCATTGATTCTTCATTTCATCATCCACCGAGTCTTTTCCCAACGCAGTTGAGGTCGGCTTTCCAGTCTAACTGCGATACGGCTGAACTTCGATATTTTCCGTGGAGCGTCTGCCGACTATCGACTCATGGGCGATATTGAAGTTCTGTATTAAACCAGCCCGATTTTTGACTTAGGTCTCCAACTACCCCTAAAGACTGCCATAGATGTTTGTATGACAACCGGGACCGACGGCTTAACGTGTTCTCTGAGGCACCGGGGGGTCCCATTAGTCTCAATGTCTTAAGAAATGCTCACTCATCTTAAGACCGGCCTGACTAGATGTTGCTTAACTTTTGCAATGTGTTACTATTGTCGGTTACCACTAAACCCAGAGCCCCACTCATCGCATTGATTCTTCATTTAAATAACCAATATCATGGAGCCAAACAATATTAGAATTAAATTTAGATACATTTTCTATAACTGGAGTACTATAAATATAACATATAGATTACACTTACAACTCACAATAAAGGAACAATCTTCTTCAATTGCTTTTACGACCTAAAGAGTTACATCCATTTGGTTGAACGTAGAAGGAATATATACTGGAGCCATTGCTCCGTTGGCACAAGATGCAGAATATTTGATATGGAGAATATCAAATAGGTATTTCTCAAACCAAGTACAGCAGTGAATGAAAACAAGATGAAATTCATAATTCAGTTTTATGGTGTATCGTTAAAGCTCCTTGGCATGTAAGAAATGAGGACATCGACCGTGATCTAGGTGTGGACCTCATCGTGGAGGCGATCCGAAAATACGCAGCAGCCCATCAAAACAGACTTATTCACCATGTGAACGTCGAGGTGCTACCAAGGACGTAGTGAGAAGACTGAGAAGGACTAAACCTTACGAGTTAGTGTAATGTAATAGTGCAGTAAGTGCCATCATTTAAGACAATAAGAACATACTGCCATTGTTTAATAGAGAAAATAAGAAAAATGCCAGTAGACAAACTTACATCTTAACTCTTAAGCAATTTCAGTTCGCATCAAATTTGATGATCAATAACCATAATAAACCATAACTACAATCTAGCCTAATAAGTAATTACTTATTAGGCTAGATTGTAGTTATGGTTTTGTTATGAAGTAACAAACTACTAAGTTATTTCATAAAAAAAAATATATTATTTATTTTATTTTATTTATTTATTTATTTATTTTTGTACACACACAGTAAATAAAACAGTAAATGAATACAAACTAAACATGTATACAATGGCGCCACTTATCTCTAAAGAGATCTCTTTCAGTGGGCCTAAGAGAGGAGATCGTGATGCAAACAGGTCCTGATGTGTGTGCAGGTTAATAAACTTACATAAACTATATCTACATAAATACACAAATACATACATAAAAAGATATATAAAAGATTAATAATTGAACGGCAATTGGCTTGCTCCCTGTTACTGTTACTACTACGAGTATATATAATCTGTAGTGTCCGACCGAAACTGGTTTTTGCGACCGAAACCGAAACCGAATTTCGGCTACGGTCTCAGTTTCGGTCGAAACCGAAACCGAAACTTTCTTATAAGGATTATGTTTTCAGAGAAAAATAAAGAAAATGTATTATAATCTATAAAATCTATATAAAAAGAAAGGTTCTCTATTAGGTTTAATCAGTAGGTACTCAATGTATTTTAAATTATTTATTTATGTTCGTGAACTATTATGGATAAGGTTTTAAATTGAAAAACAGAAATAAAATAAGTATAAGTGTTAATTTTATACGGATAACCAGGTAGGGATCTACTCGTTTAATTATAAGTGTTAATTTGTAAAAAAAAAACAATTATTATATTGGTACCTGTAAGTAGGTACCAATATAATAATAGTTTCTTTTTAATATTAAATTGAACGTGAACTCTAAATCCTTAATATTATCACCACTAATGCACTATAGTAAATACCATGTACCTAACTAATGTTTGTTTATATATACCATTAGCGAAAGAGTTAAATTAACCACAAAATGTTTAGATTTTTATGGTTAACTTGATTTTACTATAATCTAGGTACTCCTTTGTTATATTAAATTACTTTTCGAGGTACTCTTACATTATATCACATGATAAAACTTACCGAATTCAAAACCTATCACACGAAAACACAACAAACAAAATGTACTGCAAACAAACAGGTTACGACATGATTACGCACGTGGACGCGGCCAAATGTCATCGTTGCTTGGATGTCATTTACCGCGCCGAACACACCCGAGCACAGCGCGGAATCTCCCAAATGCAGTTTCGGTTTCGGTCGTAGTTTCGGCAGGTTTGCTGCCGAAACCGAAACTCGTTTTTTTGCCGAAACTCGACCGAAACCGAAACCGAAACCGAACATTCGGTCGGACACTAATAATCTGTGATGTTACGTGAAACCTCAGAGTAATATACTTTATCGTTGAACCCGACACCTAGAAACATTAAGTCTAAAAAGTAACTTAGTGGCTCCAAAATGCAATTATCCCAGTTTTTTATCGGTAAATATGTCATGACATTTTCTAATCTGACCACTGAATGTGCATTGGAAGAGAAAACTGCGGATAAGTGCGATTTGTGGTCAGGATTTGAAGCATTCAGAACAGGCTGACTACTCTGGTAGCACATTAAAGAGGTTTTCATCACACACTGATGCAAACCACAACCACATGACCATTTTTACGCGCTAGGTACTCTGACAGGTAGCGGTTACCTTGGCCTATTAACGTTTATAGCAGCAGAGGCAATGATACTCAGTTTATGATGATAGGTACTTATAAAGTTCCCACTTGTACGCTTAGATCAAAAATACTATAGATATTGGATTCAGTACAAATACAACGCGGAATCTTGGCACTCGAATACTATATAGGTAATTATTACAAATACCATCTATAAACTAAACAAGATTGTACATTGATGGTTGAGTTATAAATAATTCGTAGATAATAATTAATACAAAAGCAACTGCGCAATATTTAATAGAAAAGCATCAATGTACAGCGCCGTTGTCGCATCCCTCGAGAGTCAACAAGCGGAATAGGAACTTAGTACAGAAGCGGTTGAAGCGCGCAGGTGTGCAAAAACCGAGGTGAAGTGGTGCCGTTTTTAAAGCACTGATCGGTAATCTAGGTATTTTTGATCTAAGCTTGTATGTAAGAAAGCAACTTGGATTAAATCGGTCCAACTTGATACAGTGCCATAAGTTAATACCATATTAGGACTCGCCCGTGATTCACACCCCGTGTCGTAAAGTTGCGCACATTATATCGAAACTGTTAAGTTTATTAAATTATATAGTAGAATTATATAAAAGAGTTTAATCACACACATATATATAGTATAATTATATAGTAGAATTATATAAAAGAGTTTAATCACACACATATATCACGCATATGTCCCCGAAGGGGTAGACAGAGGTGCATTACACACCCACAATTTTCCAGTATTTTTAGTCGCACGTAATAGGGGGCAAGCCTATTGCCGTTCCCGGGCACACATATAATGGGTTATGTCCAAAATGGTCTAATAAATTAGTAGCAGCTATATTGTAATTTTGAAAAAAAAAGTATTTAAAACCCGTTGTCTTGTGATGAAATGTTGATAAAAAGCAACAAAATCTTACGTGCTGGCCGCTATGGCACAGCCAATTGAACTCCTGGGCGTCTTGGACTGTCTGGACGTCTCGGACTGTCTGGGCGTCTCGGACTGTCTGGGCGTCTCGGACTGTCTGGGCGTCTCGGACTGTCTGGACGTCTCGGACTGTCTGGGCGTCTCGGACTGTCTGGGTTTAATCATAAGTGACTTAAAGGTATCGATGGGGACTTTTTCAGAGCTTATAGTGCATTCACGATTATACTCGTACCTAACCTACTATCATTGTTTTCTTGTTGAAATATTATATAATCGCTTCCTGTTCGAGTTCCTAGAGATTTTGTGGCTATACATTTAATATTTAAACCACCGCGTACGAACAGAGAACGAACTCAACACTCTTATCTAACAGGTAACAGAGTACCTATAGCTTTTCAACTGCATACAGTTTCGTGTTTACATAAGTTAACTTGTGCTAAATTCTCGTTTAACTCTAGACTATTGTTAGAAAGTTATTTTCCATACACATATCACGCCTATATCCCCGAAGGGGTAGGCAAAGGTGCATTACACCCACAATTTACTAGTATTTTTAGTCCCACGTAGTAGGGGGCAAGCCTATTGCCCTCACCGGATTGAATCCCGTTGCCTTGCGATGAAACGTTGATGAAAATCAACAAAATCTTACGTGCCAGCCGCTATGGCACAACCAATGGAAGTCCTAGGCGTCTCGGACTATTTTCCATCACATGTTTAAACTGTTATGTATGGTCCCGTTTACCACATAAGTGTGTACAGTAGAAAGCTCTTCTAAACAAGTCATGATAATTTTACTTATTATTATCCCCGAACGTGTAGCTCTCATTTCACCGGTCACTTCATAGGTCCCATGTAAGACGTGATGCAAAGAGGCCATTATCAACATCTTCAGGGCTCAAGTCTCACTTGCACGCGGAGTATACTATACAGCTATGTGTTGACTTTCGGTAGTATAATGGCGTCAGGATGCATTTTTACTAAGAAAATCACACAAACAAACGGGTCAACGTACGAACTAGAAACTGGTAACACCTTTCTTTGTTTATCGAGTAAGCACAAGTACCTGATGAGTAACAGAACCGCGTTTCCGTAGATAGTTAACTGTTGAAGATAATATCAGTAGGGTACCAACAGGAAGTGTGCGTCCCAAATACTGTGCCATATGAACTATTAGCTAAACATTCAGGTCAACTAGGGAACATTTTGTTTCTTAATAACTACTAGTTATAGTTACGTAACAGGACAGCCATCATTATTATGGAGTGGAACAGTGACATAATTTATTATTATTAACGAAATTATAGGTAGGTAAGTACCTATTTGTATATCCTTTCACAACGTGTGTGGTCCAGTGACTAAATCAAAGGTTACACAGACAGCGGGACCGACTTTGTTTTATTTGTACGCAGACGCCCGCGGCTTCTCCCGCTTGACAAATTATATATGTTACGGCTAATACCCGAAGTGCGGCTGCACCTAGTTTTAGCCGGTTAGAACTAGGTGTAACCACTTACTCTTGGTTAAACCTAGTATGGGTAGGTTAGGTTAGGTTAAAACTGTGACCACCTACGCACGAGCCGAACGAGCGAAGCGAGCGGTGCCGCGGCAGCGGCCGGCGAGTGCCAGACACTTGCATTAATAAAAAAAAGAGATTTCTCCCAGGTGAAAGTGACAACTGGACCTAGTTGTAGCCGGCATGATGAAGGCTAGACCTAGTTTTACCCGAAAACAATAGGCTCGTACTAGGTTTAACCAAGAGTAAGTGGCTACACCTAGTTCTAACCGGCTAAAACTAGGTGCAGCCGCACTTCGGGTATTAGCCGTAACATATACACAAAACCTTCCTCGAGAACCACTGTATTTATTGGTGAAAACCGCATCAAAATCCGTTGCGTAGTTTTAAAAATCTAAGCATATATAGGGACGGACAGACTTTGTTTTATACTATGTTATGATTATGATGTGAAGATAAAGAGATTAGGGACTGAAAATGATAGTCATGTAAAGGCATTAAGTATTCAAGGATATAATATTGTTGTTTTTTTTTTTTTTTTTTTTATATTTGGTTCGCCAAATTGACGCCGCCCGCCTGGTGGTAAGTCGTGACGACGTCTAGCGATTGTGGGCCACTCTCACAGCACACATTACTATTGAGAGTGGCCCTCAACTTGACGACCTACTGATGTGCCTCTTCACGCTCCGCTTAAAGAACCCAGGATTATATGTGGGAGGAAACACGTGCACAGGCAGGGCGTTCCAGGCCACTATCGTTCGGCAGAGAAACGAACGTTTAAAACGTTCGGTTGTCGCGAACATGCTATCCACTGTGTGGGGGTGGCATCTCTGCCCGGCACGAGTCGTTCGGGATCGGAAGGAAGAGGGTGGGATCAGATTGAAGAGCTCTTCAGAACACTCGCCGTGGTAAATACGGTAGAATGCGGCCAAGGAAGCTATTGTTCGGCGCTGAGCTAGCGGCTCAAGGCTTCCCGTTACCTCCGGACAACCAATAATACGGATAGCCCGTCGCTGCATAGCGTCGAGAGCGTCCAGCAGATACTTCGCGGAGCCGTCCCAGAGGTGAGAGCAGTATTCGACGCAGGGTCTAATCTGCGTCTTGTACAGCAGACACCTCTGGTCCGGTGTAAAGAATCTCTTTACCTTATTCAGTATTCCTAGTTTCCGCGAAGCTAGCCCTATACATCTTTCGATGTAGTTTTTATTATTGAGCTCTCGACGAACGTCTATGCCAAGGATATCAAGGTTGTCCTTCATTGGTAATAATGCATTCTGAAGAGAGGGTAGGGGAAGGAAAGGGGATTTCTTCGCAGTAAATGCACACGCCTGTGTTTTGCGGGCATTGAACTCGACCAGGTTCTCGGTACCCCATTGAGAGATGCTGTCGAGGTTACGGTCGAGATCAGCCACGAGTCGTCGTCTCTCCTCCTCAATCTCAGATCGCCCCGCCGTCGGACGAACCGAGTAACTCCCGTGCAGTGTGCTGTCATCTGCATAGCAATGAATGTTCCCGAGGGATAGCATATCATTGATATGCAGAAGAAAGAGAGTTGGTGATAGTACGGACCCCTGCGGTACCCCGGCATTCACTTGCAAGAAGCGAGAAGCCTGGCCATCGCAGAGGACCCGCACTCGGCGCTCGTTTAAAAAGCTGGCAATCCAGCTGCACAGTTGAGGAGGTAGACCATATGCCGGAAGCTTGGAAAGGAGCGAAGCATGCCAGACCCTATCGAAGGCTTTGGCGATGTCCAGGCTAATAGCCAAGGACTCGCCGTGCCTTTCCATAGCCCCACCCCAGACATGCGTTACGAATGCCAGAAGATCACCCGTTGATCGCTTTGGCCTGAAGCCGTATTGTCGATCATTGATTAGCGAGTGATCCTCTAGGAATTGCATGAGCTGCTTATTTATAAGGAGCTCAAGCACCTTGCAAATGACTGAGGTGACAGCTATGGGTCGATAGTTGCCTGGATCGGACCGATCCCCTTTCTTGGGGATCGGTTGTACGTTCGCCTCCTTCCAGACCTCCGGCACGAGCCCTGAAGAGTATGACAGGCGGTACAGACGCGTTAATACTGGAGACAACTCAGCTGCACATTTTCGTAGCACCACCGCCGGAATGCCGTCAGGGCCACTGGCTTTCCGCGTGTCGAGTGACCGCAGCACTGCCCGTACATCACATTGCCTGATAACAATATCAGGCATTGTGTGGCCACAGTTGGCGATGGCGGGGGGCTGCAGGCCACGGTCGTCGACCCGGGAATTAGCCGCAAAGAGGTCTGCGAGCATATCCGCTTTCTCTTGGGCTTTGTGAGCCAGTGTTCCATCTGGGTAACGCAGCGGTGGCAGCGAGGGCTGACAAAAGTTAGATTGCACGGCTTTGGCCAGTTGCCAGAATCCACGGCTGCCCGTGGGATGGGAAGTGAGCTCCTGACCAAGCCGCGCGACGCGCTGGGCATCCGCTCTCTTAAAGGCCCTCTTACTCGACTTTGTGGCCCGGTTGTACGCTGCTTTGAGGTGGCCCACGTTTGGGTCGCGCACAGCCCGGGCCCTGATCCAGGCGCGATATGCCGACTGTTTTTGTCGAACAGCTTTGGCACAATCTCGCCCGAACCAGGGACGGGCTCTGCGGATACTGGCGACATCAGTGAAAGGGATGTAATAATCCATCCCTAAACTGATCTCGCCAGCAATAGCAGAAGCACTATCCGAAGGAGCCTTTCCTACAAAGCAGCGCTGGCTCCAGGGGACGGACGCAAAATAATCGCGTAGACCGTCCCAATCCGCTGACGAGTAGTGCCATAGTCGTCGTGACGTTTGCACAGGACGTGCAGGAGGTGACACCTTCATGCCAGCGTGAACAACACAGTGGTCGGAACTACCCAGTGGGGCTCCTACCGAAACACTGTACTGGGCTGGGCGACTCGTCAGCAGTAGATCCAGCAGAGCGGGCGCGTGATCTGACCTGTCTGGTATCCGGGTGATCCCGCTTACCATCTGGGTCAGACCGTGGGAGAGAGCGAACGCATGGGCGGCTCTACCCGCATGATCAGTCTTGAGGGACCCCAGCCATTCAATGTGATGGCCATTGAAGTCCCCCAGAAACACTAGGTCAGCGTTCGGGAACCGCACCTGCGCTTCATCAGCCGTCTCGCTGAGGTACTGGAAGAGCTTTGTTGTCTCAGAATCCCCTGTGTGGGATCGGTAGACGCACACGTAGATCTGGCTCATAGAGCCATGGTCTACGTGCAGCCAAAGTACGGAATTGGAGGGGTTCTCTAGGCAGCGCAACCGGCGGCAGCAAACATCCGCCCTAACGAACACGCACACCCCGGCTTTGTCTCGAAATTGTTCCTCGATGACATAGCCGGGGTAACACAGGTAAGACGTGTCGTCAGGGCGGCGTATTTGTGTCTCCGTGAGGAACATCACAGCGGGCCGTGCCGTCTCAAGGTGGTGGTGGACGGTATCGAGGTTCGCATGGAGTCCACGGACGTTAGTGAACTCCACCTCGAAATGTGAAGTTGTGGGGTTTCCTAGGGCCGCTGTGTAACGTTTATTTCTTTTTTGTTGCACTGCCATTGTAGATTTTGAAGAAGAAGCGTGAAGACAGGGCGACATTTGGTGCAGCAGTAAGTGACAAAGCGCAGGGGCTAGCTTTGTCTAGAACCGTGTGGTTAGGTCGGAGCCGACCCGCCGGACGGAAGGGCTCCCAAACCCCCCTGATGCAAGGCCGCCGCTACCCCACACCGGTTACCACCCGGAGCGGCGATCCCACATCAGGATTATGCGCAACATGTGGGGCAGCCTCCTGGGGTGGTTGGCCCCAGGCGGGCCCCATGACTGTGTTGCGGGCGGCCGCGGCAACGCCGTTGCTAAGGGTCTCCCTGGCCGGCGAATCGACCCACACCACCCACACTAGACTCCGTTTCGCCCCCACTGGTCCCATGCCTGCTGCACCATACATCGCCCCGTAAATATACAACACGTAAATATACAACATAATATAGGGTGATCCTTTCATAGGAGTTGTAGAAATGAACAAGAAAATGTTATTATTCGTCCTATCAATCTTGCCGAGTGAAGAGTTACCTCGCCCCACATACTAAACATAGCGAGATTGATGTAATACCTACTACGACTTACCTTATATGAGCATCAGTTGACATCAATTATTGGGTACCTAATGAAACAGACGGGCGATTTTATGTTTCTTTAAGTCAATTGGCAACACTTTTATTAATAACTATATTGCTATATGAATGAAACAGGACCTGGCAAACGAAACTTATGTACTTATATCATATTAGTTAAACAATGTAGGCATCTTCTTTTTATTTTGAAATTAATTAGAGTAATTCGTTACAAACGTATATCATTGACCCATCATTTATTAATTGACAAGCTAATCACTAATAATAAGTAGAGAAGTTGGTATGTTACGGCTAAAATCTAAGGGCGGCTACATCTAGTATCACCAAACATTTTCAAGAATTCTCTTAAATTTGTCACCCCAATTCAAAGCAATTGGCAATAGTATGTAACTACTGACATACTATTCCCCATTCTGTGGCAATAGCTTAACTCCTTCGAATTCAGGATGGTTAATACCAGTGTGGGTAGTAAGAAGCTGCAATTATCTGTGGATTAACGTGCCACAAAAAGTTGCCCGTATATTAGTACGAACTAAAACTATACCGTTGTAAATAGCTCCCGTGATATATTATTGTCTTAAGTGACGTTGTTTACGAAGTGCACCTTCCTTATCGGGTTAAGATACTGCATATACTTGCGTTAATGTCCTCTTAACTTTAAAAGGACTGTTCTTGGCTTGTAGTGTATACGTAAGGTAAATATAATATCGTCTTACGTTATTATATGTGTTCAAAACTAGCAGACGCACGCCCGCTTGACAAATTATATACCTACACAAAAATCCTCTTCAAGATCCACTATATCAATTTGTTCTATTTTTTGGATTCCGCGGCCGCCCCGCGGTTTCCAGTAGCTAATAGATTTTATCCCACTCTATCCATTGGTGAAAACCACATCAAAATTCGTGTAGTTTTATTGTCACTCAACGGGTGACTCAAATTACGATTTATGTTAAATTGTGTTAAATTGTTTCTCGGCGAATACTCGGCCGATTTCGGATTTTCTTGCACTTATCAAAAGCTTACAGAATTACCCAGGTTCTTACGAAGCCAGAATTTTGAATTTCGATCAAATAAAAATAATTTAATTGATGGTAAAAATTCCCATAGCGTAATGACAAAAAATACTTTGACAGAGTTATATCGCTTTAAATCAAAACTCGCTTCGCTCAAATATATGCTGCAGCGTAACGGTACGTTTCGCGACTGCGGCGACCTAGTATTGTTATGACGTTAAAAAATCAAACTCGGTTCTTAAGTTTTCTCGTGTATAAGAATACCTCTGGGGTGTTCTATTGATGATAATTCAAATACTAAAATTTTGCTGATCCCAGCAGCAACTTGCTCCTGCTGTACGGTTTTGATGAAACATATGCCCTGAGTTGAGTGTGCTCTATCAGTGAAAACTGCACGAACTTTCGTTGAGTATCTTCGGAGATTAGCGTGACAGGCAGCCAGATAGACCGACAAAAATTAAATAAATAATTTTGTATTTTATTAGTCTTTTGGTATCGCCTATCGTAATATCGTGTCTCACATCTCTGTATGTGTGTAGACAAGCCAATGTCGATTTATAAATTATTGTATGAAAAAAATTTTGCAAACTCGTAAAACAAAACTTGCTACATATGACCTTCAGAAACGGTGCCCTAAAGGTCTGAGATACTTTTAAAATAATCCTGTATATAATATAGGTCTCTTAAGATTAGAAAGAATGATTCAGATAGTATTTGACGGCATTCACTGCATATTTCAAGACATCCTCAAATGAAACCTATGACTAATATTCTGGGTTAACCCCAAGACATGACGCTACACTGAACTAATTATAAAGTCCACCTGTATGTTAAAAGTACATAGGATTTCATTGCACCTAAATTTCAAACAATATCTACTAATCTACCGATTACCAATACGTGTAAAGTAGGGGGTCTCACTAAGATCTTAGGATCAAAGAATCAAATTTATTATTAATTTAGGTCACAGAGGAGTCGTATGCAAGTCGGGAAAGTCCGCGGGAATCGGGATCCATTTATAAAGTTTTTCACGCAGGCGAAGTGGGCGTCCGCTATTAATATTATACTTAAAGAAAACAGATGCTTCTGACATTTAATTCGCACGCTATATTTTTATGTATATTGTCCATGAAACAGAGATAAAAGATTTAGTACCAGAATCTAGATATCAAATATTTTGCACCTCGCTTAGGTACTCTTCAGGTCCATTAAAGGATTAGACGTCAGAATAACCTAGCCCATCTGTTTGTTGGTTTTGTCATTAATAAATAATGTCAAATGTAGGTATAAATCCGAATGTAGCGTGTTATTTGTTCCCTCCGGACTCACAATATAAGACATTTTCTAGAAGAAATTGTAGATTAAAAGCGAAAATTCTAGCTATCCAAAGATTTTACAGTAGACTTTGAGATTCATCCAATGATATATCAAACATAATTGGATTCATCCCATTAAACGATACACGAAAGTTTGTATGGGTGGATGTTTGTTATTCAAACAAAAACTAAATGGGTTTAAATTAAACAGCATATAAGCTATTTTTATCTAGGTTTTTTTATGGATCTATGTGAATGGAGAACGTCAAAATTATTTCATCAGATTTGACTGCATAGTATAGTAGTATAACGTATTAAGATTTATATGTAGGTATGACCTTCATCAAGTGAAGGTTCACTTGCGGTAGCAGTTACAGTAAATAATCACATACCTATTTGGTAATGCAATAACGTTATTAAACGTTTTACTTACAAACCAAATCGTAACATAGTATAAAACGAATTCTGTCGTTCCGTATGTTTGTTTAGATCTTTAAAATTACGAAACGGATTTTGATGCGATTTTCATAAATGGATAGAGTAGTTCTCGAGGAAGGTTTTTGTGTATTATTTGTCAAGCGGGAGAAGCCGCGGCTAGTACATTAAACGTAATATGATAGCGAACATATTAAGGTTTACGGGATCTTTGGATATAGGAGTACCTACATACATATGTGCAGTCTTACAGCAGGTGTACAGTCTGGTTATACATTTAGGACATAGGACGATTTCTCCAGAGTGAGATCTCTTAAGCTAAGTTATCACTATTGAAAGATCAAAGCTTCTATTTCGCCAAAAGAAAATACGAGATGAAATCTTGGTATAACCTTTAGTAATTTTCTACAAGCCACTGGAAGATTTACTTAATGTAAAAAAAAACTGCTTAGCCAATACGGTCGTGGTTCTCGAGGAAGGTTTTTGTGTATTATTTGTCAAGCAGGAGAAGCCGCGGCTAGTACATTAAACGTAATATGATCTTAACGAGTATAAGTACCCATTACATAATACAGGATGATATAAAGGTTGTGTGACTAACTATCTATGGCATTCAAAGTTATGACTGTCGGTTAGTAGGTAAACGATGTAATTCGCGTCAAATAAAATGAATTTCCATCGAATGATTGATTTCTTATGGATATTTAGTCGATGTTGCAAGTTGTGAAATATGGTAGAAGCAACTAAATGAAATATATCATATTTTAATATAGGTGCATAAAGAGGGCCGAGACATATTAAACGCCCACTTTTCGACAGTTTTTTTTTTGTTTTTGTTCAATAATAAGGGCGACTCTATAGTGTCGTTTCACGTGGTCTTTTATGTTGATAGTACTACAATCCACTCTTATTTTGTAAAATTGTTTTGTAAAACAAAGCTGTCCAGATGTAAATTGGATGTGGTGTAAATACATCACATGCTTGGCAAGTAAGGTAGACGTAAGTCTACAGTCTCTTCTACAACGAAGACTCATTGTAGAAGAGACTGTAGACATGGAAAATACCCGTTGTATGTCTATACAACGGGTATTTTTCAAGTTCTAATTAAGTCTACAATTGCATAAGGAAAATCGTATCAAAATTTCTCAGAATCTGTTTACAAATTTTCTTTTCCGGAAGGTTTTTAGTTTCAACGGCAATGCTTATTATTTGTTATTCGTTGTCACAGATTGACTGTTAAAAAGTTAGTAAAATGTTTCAGGTCTGAAAGTTAAAACGCGAAATCCACTCAAACACTACAATTTTGTAAAATAACCATAAGACGGTTTACTTGATACGTCCGTTATGGATTACTATCGTACAGGTTAATGACGGCACATGCCGCTCAACCGGTTTTAGAAGTATAACTATGGTTTCCAAACTTTCCAACACCAATGCATTGAGTAAACACATTGGAGTAAGTAGAACCTATTCCCTATTCTGTGGTAGAACGGTGTTTGTTATTTGGATGTCGGTAGTAGCTTTGAATTTTTTTACCTTAGAAAGCCCTTCACCGTGAACTATCCATGCAAAGGTTGTCAGACAGATATTGAAGCAATAAGGCTGTCCATTGTGCTGTTGATTAAGCTAGCTTATTTTGTAGATAATACTGTATTGACGTAGGTACCATAGTGGGCTTAAATAAAACTATGGAAACCGTGAACCGTGGCATAAAAAAAGTTATGGCCTAAATAGGAAATGCCAGGACTAAGTATGATTAAGTAACTTACCCTTGCAAAGTACGTACCTATCTATTACACAACATAATGTTCCTGTGGCCACACAATACTAAAGTATACTTACTATATTTACTGTGCCCTGGCTCACTGGAAGAGATTCCTTTTAAAATTATTGCTACCATTGTACTATTACTCTATCCTTGTATTCCTCTTCTCGCTCTTTTACTTTTATGTGTGTACATATATAAATAAACTTGTGGTCGCCCTATGGTCGAACAGTAGAACTTTTGGGGGGCCAATAAAAAAAAACTCACGCTAAAAAGACTTTTTCTAGTAAAGGAATACTTATGCCAAGTTTCGTAGAGATCGGATAATAAATGAGCCCGCTAGCCCGGAAAACTACTTTAAACGTTATTTGACCTTATTTACCCCATTTTTCCCCTCAGTACAAAAAAGCGCGCACGATGAAAAAGTTGTATTAAATCAAGGAACACCTGTGGCAAGTTTCGTGAAGATCGGATATAAGCTGTGGCTGCTTGCCCGGAACACACAGACAGACGAAAACAAAATTGTTCAATCTTGATATTTAGACGCTTCGCTCGCTCAGTCAATAATATTTCACATAGCATCGCTTCTTATGTATCACGGTCCAGTAAAGTCAAGTTCACTCACTTATGTAACAAAACATGTGAACAAAAACAATAATTTAGTGACTAAACATACAAATTTAATTTCTATTCAGTGACTGATGTCTTATGTAGTATGAAGTAATTCTGACTATTTCCATAGTAAGAAAAGCCAGTCCTCTTGGTGACGTGTTTAATTTAAGTTGGTTGGGTTTTACGGCCAAGGGTACAGCGGTTAAAAATTATTTTTCACTGTACCATCAAGGGAACAGCCAAGAGTACACAGGAAAAAAAGGGCTCTTTACAACATAACTTCATTCTTAACTATTGTGTGTGAATTTTTAGTCCCTACTATCCATAATTGTTGTAAAAATAATAAGATTTCCAATGTTTTTTTTATCCGCTGCCCTGGGCCGCGGCCACACCTACGTCCATTGCCAAGCGCCTCCGGTAAGCACTGAGAGAATCCCCAGTAGCGCCCGGCGGACCTTGGCCGGGTGGTGGTGGTCGGGTGTTATCCCGCGTCGGTGAGTGAAGGCAGCCCTTCTAGCCTGCTTCTGTAAGGACGGTGGGTTGCTAATCCATCGTCCTCCAAGATTTCCAATGTGGAAAATCAACGACTAACCGTTTCCAACCTCATCTACCCAACTTGAAGTTACATTAAGCTATCACGGTATAATTTTACTCTGACTACAATATGTGGGATATTATTTCTACTAGCTTTACTTGAGATGTCATAATTATTTAATTTTGTCGAATAATACAGTGTCAATTGTGGATAATACGAGTACAATGAAATATATAAAATGTTGACATTCAACATTTTACCGTGTTATCCAACAAAATCGAAGTAAAATAATTACCCGGTCTAAGTAGATTACTTAATTCATTTTAGGTCTTAGTTATGTCAATATAAGCCGCTTTTCATGTGTAAATTGTGAATTAGGTTTGAATGTAGAGACATTCAAACCTAATTCACAATCTACCTGCCAAGTTGACCTAGATTCTTATCTGTTATGTAGATCAATGTGGCATCTAATGAGTATGTAAACGACTATACCTACACCAACTGTGGTCACGGGTTGACTGACCCGTGACTAAGTTAAGGACGGGTCTCCTTAACTAGTAGGTATCGTATGTTAGTTAACAACAAGGAGTGAAAGTCATCCATTATCTTTAATTTTTATTTTAAGTTTCACAAAGTTGGTTATTCTTTTGTAGGTACGTTTAAAAGTTTGTTCTGCAATCGTTAAGTCAACTTAGAGCCCTCATTGAAGCGACCAGGTTGCGTTACTTTACTACTAACCACGTGACAAGAAAAGACAAAATGAAAACGACACTGACCTGATTTCACACATCAAATCGAGACTAACAATAGTTTTTACTCGCGTGCACTGCACTAGCTGCGCCTGCGCTCACGCGACTCGAGTGAAATCGAATCCGATAAGTGAAATGATTCGCACTCACTCGACCGTGAACCACTCTACGTGATTAACCCCTTTCGTGTCTCCATGCAATATTCTAGTCGTTTACGACAAAAAACCATAAGCTATAGGCTTTCATCAATTCATAAAATCACGTCTGTTTCCTAGAACGCGTAGGCAGGGCCGTATTACACACCCACGAACTTTTATTACCATCTCCGAGAAAAGTTGATAATGCCAGAGTCTTATACTTCTCATTTCATGAATTGGAATATATGTTTCTCTCAAAAGGAGTAGCCATTTTACCAAATATTTTATTGGCTATACGTTAATAGCGAACAGGTTTACGGGATCTTTGGATATAGGAGTACATACATATGTGCAGTCTTACAGCAGGTGTACAGTCTGGTTATACATTTAGGACATAGGACGATTTCTCCAGAGTGAGATCTCTTAAGCTAAGTTATCACTATTGAAAGATCAAAGCTTCTATTTGGCCAAAAGAAAATACAAGATGAAATCTTGGTATACCTTTAGTCATTTTCTACAAGCCACTGGAAGATTTACAAAACTGCTTAGCCAATACGGTCGTGTATTCTTCGCCTGACGTAGTAGATAACTACTTTGGAAACGAAAGAATAATTACACACAATTAACCTGTATTAGATACTCCTACGAAATTTTCGTTGGAGTATCTAATACCAGAAAACAACACCACCTCGAAGTAAATGCTGCCACCATAGTACAGTGTGCATGGAAACAAAACAGATTTTCAACTTTAAACTTTGCCAGTACGATTGCAAAACATGCGAATTAAATAACACGCCAAGTGCAGTTGTTGCTTATAATTATATGAGACTTTGCTGCACGAAATACTAAAATAGAAACCTTTAGCACAGTTTCAAATCATCATTATTTGATTGAGTTAGCCAAATGTGTAGTGTCATGAGTTCGGAGTTCTGTATATGACGATGCGATTGTAGAACTAAGTTAAAAAATAACGTAATAAGTTAACTTGAATATTGCCACAATTATTATGAAATTTAAAATTACCGATGACATGCAACAATTTAGTTTAGAACAGTAAGCCTATACAGAAAGTCATGACTAATTTTTTACTGAGAATTTGCCAAAAGTAGCATCCACAGGTTGCTGATCGAAGATGACCAGTGCCAGTATCATTGTTCGCCTTACTGCTAAGCCTTTGGTGTGAATAACAATTATTAAACAACAATAAATCCCAATACTTACTAAAGTATTAACATGACAAGGCTGGCGAGTGATGGATTCTGATCGATGACGTCGAAATACATGATTAGCCAGCGATACATTGCCTGTAGCGTTACCTACGGTAGTTCGGGTTCACTAGAGATTAACTATTTTCGAACTATTAATAGACATCATAGTCGTTTCGTTCGAGCAATGTTAATATTAGGTTTCTAAGAAGTTTATGCGTATGTGTTAGTACTATTGCGATTGGCAGCGATTATTCCTGAACATCAGTTTAGAAAATAGACAAAGATCGTTTGATTATTTTCAAGGAATAGGCAGTCCACACTGCAGAACTAGTAGAACTCAGCCGGAGATGTCGACAGGATCAGGAATGTATTTAAGACTATGTTTTTGAATTAGTTATCTATTTTTTGTAGTAAAACCACAAAGAGTTAAGCTCAAGATATTCTGGTCCAATGTAAAAACCGTATTGCTGTACGGATGCGAGACGTGGAAGGTCACAAAGTACATCATGCGCCAGTTACAAGTCGTTTTCAACCGATGTCTTCCCAGGATTCTCGGTATATACTGGCCCGAGAAAATCTCCAACCTGAACCTCCGGGAGCGCTGCAGTGAGACTCCGATCGACCAACAAATCAAACGCCGCAAGTGGAGTTGGATTGGCCATACTCTCCGAAGGGACCAGTATCACATACCGAGGCAAGCTCTCGACTGGAACCCTCAAGGAATGTGCAAACGTGGTCGCCCGAAACAGACCTGGCGGCGGACTATTGCTGCAGCAGTGAATGCATTAGGGAAGACTTGGAGTAAAAAATCGCGAAGCTCAACATCGTACGGGATGGCGATGCACTGTGGACGCCCTTTACCCCATCTAGGGGACTTAGGACCTTAAGTCAAGTAAGTCACAGTAAAACCTCCGATTAGTTGGATACTATGAAAAGTAAAAAAAATACTAATTACCATTACCTTGTTATATTACCTACCGTTCTCGTTAATAGGACTGGTAAAAGTTAGAACAAACAGTTGCCGGGCGCCACTGGACATACCCTCTGCTAGTAACCAGAGACGCCCGGCAACGGACGTTAGAGCGGCCGCGCCCTTGGCCGCGGAATTAAAAAAAAAAAAAAAAAAAAAAAAAGGACAAACAGTTAATTAAATTGCTGCCCCAGATACAATGCAGTCTTTTATTCCGCCCTTGTAAGACTTCTTGTATATAGCATGTTAAGAATTGTTCAACTAACTTTTAACGTTAACTTTTCTCAAACAAAATATAGCTATCACAATATTTACAGAAGTACCTCTAAAATTCTTAGCCAATAATATAAGCTTTCTGATTTTAAGATCAGCATCAGTACAGCGACATGTCTGAAAACGTAGCGAGCGCTCGGACCCCAAGATCCTAGTATTTCAACCTTAATTGCTAGATAGGACCCTAAGGTATTCGATTCAAAAGAGTTGCAATTCTGGAGTTGCGTAAGTTCTCTGTTACCTACTACTAAGGTAAGTACTTCAATCACTTTGTTAGCAATATCGTTCAATGCTATGTGTGTAGTTTGATGATGCAATGTTCTATAGAATGCAAGACGTCAGTGGAACTCTAATCATAACATAGTATAAAAACAAAGTCTCTTTCTGTATGTATGCATAGATCTTTAAAACTATGCAACGGATTATGATACGGTTTTTACCAATGAATAGAGTGATTCTCAAGGAAGGTTTTTTATGTAGGTAAGTATATAATTTGTCAAGCGGGTGAAGCCGCGGGCGTCCTTTAGTCATTTATAAACGATGGTAGTACTAAGTGTAAGTGTAAAATGTGTACCGTGTGTTATGTTATACCTCCAATATCTATTTTAAGAGAGTCACAGAGCACGTTCAGTTTCCTAAAGTACTGTTCAGTGATAGCACACGTAAATATTTGTTGCGACGACTCTGTGATAAGCAAAACTATTGCGAAAACCTTTTTGTTATATAAAAGTTTCTCTGCCTAAATACTCTGATATCCAGACCTTTTTTAATGATAAGTACTTGATGTACTATAACGTAAGCTTTTGCACAAACTAGTGTAAATTACAAGCACAAATTGCCTGGTGTAAATTGCCCCAAAACTATGGTTTCCGGGATCTCGACTGCAGCGCATGCAATGGTCTAACTCACCGGTGAATTTGGTCAACAAAGACATGACATAATAAACACGACTAGCCACAAGGGGTAGGCGAAGGTACCTACATTGAAAAGCCACAGTTTACCAGTAATTCCATTTGTCAAACATAGTTGTCATTTTGTCAGTAATGCCAAGTAACAGGAACCCAAACAAACCTATTGCCATTATCGGGCACTAATATCTAAATTAAAAAATCATTAAATTTTCTGTAATACGAAGTATGATAAGTATATACAAACTAAATACCAACAGCTAGGACTGATATTGATGATTGAATGTTGAATGTAGACTACAAAATATACGTCAAAAATTGACACAACAACCGACTTCAAACTACCGAAATGGGACCAAAAAATATTTTCGTAATGGGACCAAATTGAAATGGGACCATACTTGGGAAGTATTAGCTTTCAATTAAAAAGAATTTCAAAATCAGTTCACTCAGTCGCTCTCACCTCTTCTTTTTTTGGAAGTTGGTTGAAAAGATACTACAAATGGGATTATAAATTCACATCTGCCGGCTACTGATTCTACAATTAGATCGGATATTAAAAATTAATTAAATTTATTGAGCTTGACCCAGTTTAGCATGCCTAACTGTATATTATTGATATTTATACAAATCGATTTTAAAGACCTGTACATCATTAGAATATATCATTATATTCTTAATCCCTTGTGCCCGGTAAATGGCAATAGGCTCGCCCCCTATTACATGGGACCTAACATAGCTGGCGAGATGTGGGTGTGTTTGCACACCTCTGCCTACCCCTTCGGGGAAAAAGGCGTGATGCTATGATGCTATATATTCTTAATCCATGCCAAGATAGCTGTGCTTCAATATGGTTTCCACCACCTCTTAAAGCATAATAGAACCAATATCGCAGAAAACTTAGGTCAATGAGATCTCATTGGTTAAAAATGTTGAAAATCCAGTACATGTATGTCACTTTTTGTACCATGACGTCCATAGTCAAAGTAACTTTATAATAATACTGCTTAAAGACATGGTGGTAGGCCTCCAGGAGATGTAAAAGCAGAAAGCCAATTACAATAATATTATTCTCATCTGTACCTGCAGTTGGAAGACTACCATCTGTTCGGCTTACTATTTAATAATCTTTACTTATAACTAGGATTTCATTGGACAAGAACCAGTAAATAGTCAATTTATCTCTTACTCTTATGTTATCTCCAAAACTTCACGCTCAAAAATGAACTTCAAGACGGTCAAAGCCAAAATCAGCACGAACAACCCTTTGCTTCGCTGGGTAAAAAATGTGCAACTTTGTACAGAAATCCCAAAGTATCAATCCATTTCCTGTCGCTGAGTACAACTCGAATGTAAACAAATCCATGCACACATCGGTGGGCGCAGTTTTTCACGCGATGTGTTAATTTTAGACAAGCACACTGCGCATACGCCGCCACTTCCGTTCAATACCGATTCACGGTTATGATCGATGCAGCTGGACGTGGATGTAGATCGTTTTGTTTATTACACACTAATAATAAAATAATTAGTAGATACGAACATAGGAAGAGAAGTAATTACCTGAAGAAGTTTAATTTTCAGACAAATACTTTCATGGTATCAAATGCCCTATGCATTTGATACCATGAAAGTACGGAAAATTCAAAATGTGTTTTTACTTACATTACAGATAGATAATTTGCTGTACAATATTTCTACAATTCATTTACGTTGATCTCATTAGCATTTGAAAATAATTTCGATACTTCGTACACTTCTGATTGTACACAATGATAGTTTCTGCCAGTATGAAAGAAGGAATGGCTCTCGTGTGGCTGGGTGGTATGAAAAGTTAACTTTGTTTTCACAGATAGATCTCTTATAGATTACGCCTGCGGCTTCGATCGCTTGACAAATTACATACATAAAACCTTCCTAGAGAATCACTCTACCCGTTGGTGAAAACCGCATCAAAATCCGTTGAGTAGTTTTAAAGATCTAAGCATACATAGGGAACGGAAGCGATTTTGTTTTTACTATGTTATTATAACATCCATCTCTGGTTTCTTCATAATCGAAGTTAAGAAAAGGGCGTGGCTAAGACTTAAGATGTAGAAGGAATAAAGGAGAGATTTTAAGCAACGGTACCTACTCTAAGGTTTCGTTGGTAATGACAATAACTATATAACTTCATGTCTGGTACCCTCTCAAGAGTGGGGTATCACATTAACTCCACATAACGAGGACATTTTGGCTAGATTAGTGATATTTCCTTGTATTACGAAGACACCCGAAACCTGGCAAATATCATTATACACCAACATTTTGGGATAATTTTAGTGCCCCCTTTGTTCTACGAAATTTTAGAAACTTTGGTGTAGGTTCTCTGAATATTTAGACAATTTCTTGTTTCGGCAATGCAGATATGGTTATTTGTCATTTGATTTAAAAAAACTAAAGGTTATTAAAAAATAAAATGAGAATAGATATAATTAGGTAATTAATAATTCTACATACATATTGTCACGCCTCTTTCCCATGGGGGTAGGCAAAGACTATGCAATTCCACTTGCTAAGATCCTGGCATACTTCTTTCGCTTCTTCCACTTTCATAACTATCTTCACACGTTCCGGTTACGGGTACTCTTGACTCTTGTTCATTTCATTTCATTTCCTTTTCGTGCCCGGACCATCTAAGCATCCCTTTCTCTATCTTACTCACTACATCTTCTTGACACACCGCAACTTTCTCGTATCACGCTGTTCCTCATAATCTCATTCATAATTCTGTTACGCAATATCGACAATTTATTTTAAGTAGATTTTAGTTTGTTTGAAAAGTTTTATTGAAAGATACCATTACAAGATGCTTATTTTAACGATTACTTTACTTTTAACTATTAGCTCACAAAGAGCCTTTACTAAAAGCAAATACACATTGTTATCGCAGTAAATATCGGCTAGTCCTTGGAGATTTCTGTCTTATCAGGTTACACCTAATACTAACGGCTATCGGCCGATACAATAACATGAAAATATATTACACAAGCAAAGGTGCATTATCTATGTCAACAAATCTGGCTACTTTTTATAACTGCACCCAACTATGTGACCTTAATAGTTTTGTTTAAATAGTTACATTGCTAACAAGATAAGGGTATAAGATACAGAGTACCTACAGGGTATTCATATACAGTACAGTATAAGCATATGATTAACATTCCCCAACAAGGGGTTTTTTTTAAGTCCGCGCTATAGCTGCCCCTCTTACGTCCATTGCCAGGCGTCTCTGGTATGCACCAGACGGTATTTCAAGTGGCGCCCGGCTTTCCAGTGGCACCCGGCATGTATGCCCCTTGTTCGGACCACTGGGTCAGAGCAATTCCTTTGTTAGGAAAGGCCGTGTATTCGATACGGGAAATACAGAAATATAATAAATAATAAATATGTTAGGACAATTCACACAACGCTATCTGGTCTCAAACTAAGCAGAGCTTGTGATATAAGTACTAGATAAACTGATATAAATACATATATACATATTTTTTGTAAATACATACATATTATACATAGGAAACATCCAGACTTCGGTACAAACGTATATGTAATCACACAAAGTTTGTCCCAGCCGGGAATCGAACCCGAGACTCCGTGCCGAAAGCGGGTGCACTACCGACGTAACCGAAGCAGTCAAATATATTGACTTATGCTGATAACAAGGCATTTAAATTCGTATTGGCTGCATCAGGGACCCACTAAGATCTTAGGGGCCCAACCTAACCTCACCATTCACCTGCAAGCGGGGCACTTGCCGATCAACGGACGAGGTGCTGGCAAACTTAAGTGACCTATTGAGTGAGTAGGTAACAAATAATTAACCTTTCCCACAAATAATATTAAATTAAGGTAGTATTTTGATTAAACCGCCGGGCGCCACTGGAAATACCTTCTTCCAGAGACGACCGGCAACGGAAGTGAGAGCGACCGCGGCCTTGGGCCGCGTAATTTAAAAAAAAAGTTTTTGATTAAACACGGTATATTAATTTTTTTCAGTGTCTGGTATTTAAACAGTTTGCAAGAACTCTTTTCATGAATATCTAAAGAAAAAGAAAACTTGAACTCATTACTGAATCCACACCCTTCAGAGAACAAAATGTCAACTGACATGAAGGCCGTCTAATTTCATCTGAATGTCGCGTCCCTTGACGTTGTTGGTTGTGAAATCGAGCGTAAGAACATAGTAAAAATATACAAGTGGAAATGAGCGATGTAATCCTGTATTCGTTAACTTATCTCTTCAGCAACCTATACATAATTGCAACGAGCATTGCAAATGAGTAAAAAACATGTCAAAAAAGACACCGACTTCAAATTATGGAAATTGAAACGGGACTACTTGAGAAGTAGTAGCTTTCATTTGAAAAAAATCAAAATTCGTTTAACCAGTCCAACGTTGAGGTATCAAACATAAAAAAAAACGTACAGTCTAATTGAGAACCTCCTCCTTTTTAGAAGTCGGTTAAAATGAGGCTACCAATGCTTTAGTGTTCTATAGCTTTAGCTACCAGAAATATGGGGTTCAGATTCAGCCAATGACTTGCAAGGGAAAAGACAAAATTTCAAATTATAATAAACTAGCAGATCACCGCAGCTCCGCCCGCGTGATTTAGTTTACTCGTTCCCGGTTCCCGTGGGAACACATTACCGGGATAAAAAGTAGCCTATTTTACTCAGGGTAGCTTGTAGCTTTCCAATGGTGAAAGAAGTTTTGAAATCGGCACAGTAGTTTTTGAGTTTATTCATTACAAACATACACATAAAAATACAAATCTTTCCTCTTTATAATAGTAGTGTAGATGTAGAAAGTGGAGAGACTGATAAAACAATTTTATTATTCTACATACATCTTGAAATATTAAAACTTACCTATGGTAATATTGGAATTAGATAGAGATAACTGTGACTATTTATATTTAACGCAGCTCTCTCGCATTCGCCAGCTTTGAGACCGAACCTTTATGAAGTGACTTCACGCATTCTGTGACAATCGTAGGAAGTCCGTAACATCCTCATTTTCGACAGTTATAACCATGTTATAACAACAAATTGTTCTACTCTGGCGGTTTCGACATCGATAATTTCGTACTACAGCGTTTCAGGGTGAGTAAATCATGGGGAATTATAAAACGATCGAATAATATTCTATCAGTGCGACCACATTACTAAGTGAGCGACTAGAAATACAGAGAGGGTTAATTTCTTCTTTAAACAAAATGGGTAGGTTAGGTTAGGTTAAAACTGTGACCTCCTACGCCAGAAACGACTTACATCGCTCAAATGTTATAAGTCGCTCACTTAGTATACTCAGTCACTTAGTAATTTCTCGTCACTCGCAGTCAGTCGTTCACTCTGTATTTCTAGTCGCTGACTTAGTAATGTGGTCGCACGGATAGAATATTATTCGATCGTTTTATAATTCGCTCACTTAGTAATACTATACGCTCACTTAGTATTACAGTCACTCGTTTAAATACTACCCGTAAATCATTAGCATATAACAGAAGAGATTGTCGCAGAAGAATTTATTACGCGGACTTTCTGTAAGAAGCTTGCCAGATGGCTATGGGATTGGCGGCCATGTTGGTGCCGTCATAGTGACGTAGACTTACCTATAATACTGTTTTGTTATCCACGCTTTTCTACTATTGATGACGTCACGGTTATTGTGACAAGGTTCTATCCCGCTCACATCGTGCGCGGCTTATACAATCAACCAGGTGGGACCAACAAACTTACTGCCGACTGGGAATCTAATGCATGCACCTCTGCCTAACCCTTCAGATATAAAGCATAGTTCGCATTAGGCTAGTAATTTAGAAGAGTAGCGAGTAATTTAGTAGCTAAATATGTGCGAACTAGAAATATTTAGTCGAGTAATTTAGTAAATGATTTAGTCGAGTCAATCCATTTTACTCTATTTTTTCGGGCGAGTAGCGCCTCCCACCACGCATCCGTGCTCACTGGTTCACTGGCTAAACAAGTCCGAACCTGTTGATTAGTCGAGTTCATTAGTGGCCGCCACCACTCACTTGTGTACTGTACCAATCCGTAATGCGAACGATTTCTGTGTAGTAGCGAGTAGTTTAGCCACTAAATTACACGCTACTGTACTAAATTACTAAAGCAGTGCGAACTAGGCTTAAGGGCAAGCCTATTGCCTTTACGGGCATATTAGAAAATCTAAAAACCATTCTGTAATTCAGCCCAAAATTCCAACAGCCGACAGATATTAAGGTACCCTGCATAGAATCCCTTTTTTTTTTAAATCCGCTGCCCGAGGTCGCGGCCGCACCTACGTCCATTGCCGAGCGCCTCCGGTAAGCCTAGTTCGGATTAGGCTAGTAATTTAGAAGAGTAGCGAGTAATTTAGTAGCTAAATATGTGCGAACTACAAAAATTTAGTCGAGTAATTTAGTAAATGATTTAGTCGAGCCAATCCATTTTACTCTATTTTTTCGGGCGAGTAGCGCCTCCCACCACGCATCCGTGCTCACTGGTTCACCGGCTAAACAAGTCCGAACCTGTTGATTAGTCGAGTTCATTAGTAGCCGCCTGGCCGCAAAAATGTCGTTTCGCAGGAGCGAAGAAACAACTTTAAAATTTGTTTCCAAATATTTAGAACATGATTGCTTGTGGAATATTAAGTCCCCGTATTATAAAATTAAACAAATGAAACAAGCCGCATACGATTAGCTTAATCAGTTAATTCACTCTATTGCGTTGCAGCCCGTTCATCTTGCACAGCACCACTCACTTGTGTATTGTACTAAACCGTAATGCGAACGATTTCTGTGTAGTAGCGTGTAATTTAGTGGCTAAACTACTCGCTACTACACAGAAATCGTTCTACTAAATTACTAAAGCAGTGCGAACTAGGCTTAGACTGAGAGAATTGGCAATAGAATCCCTGCAGTCCGAGTATGAAACTAGTGAATAGAGTAAGGGGTTCCTGTTTACACTAACGAGGAAACAGGGTAGGTAGTATATTATTGTTCTTGTTTTGTTGATGAGCGGTATAGAAGACAATGCCTCATAATCTCGCAGGTAACTTTAATGTTTTGTCAGTTTCGCGAAGTTGGAATAAACAATCAAGTATTGCCAAATATTGTGTTGTGTCATTGTCTAAGTTGTAATATTGAAAACCAATATAGGTTTTCATATTACAATAGATACCTAACCTACTACGAGAATAAATTAGGGCATCAAAACACCCCAATAAATAATTATTGATGTGTTTTGACGTTCCAATTTAGTACTATACCTAAGTATAATGATTTTAAACCCTCTAATGATGCCGAAACCGGTCTGTATAAAAAAATAAAACTGTGGAAGTGTATTTCTATGTACTTTTGTGTGTCAACATTGCACGATTATAAATAGTCTAATAAAGAACTGATTAGAAATTAGCACTTCATATCAAAAGTTTATTATTGTAAAATTCATATTATCGAAAATCTCTCTTCATACATTCATACATTCACAGAAGTCAATTATGCTCATTAATTACCACTTGAGACCATTAAAACCGAAATAGTGTGTACGGTTCCGAGACTTGAGCCTAAGTTGAATCTAGACCTGAATTTCATAGCAAACTATTGAAGATTCCAATTTCGTCTTATTCCCACACTACCGTAGCTTTTAGACTTACTATACTGACAAGTATACTATGTAAGAGAAGTCTTATAGTCCGGTCCTGTCCGTCTGTCCGCGCTTTTCAAAGTGCTAGAAAGTTATGATTTGGCACATAGAATTTTGGTACAGAATAAACACCAAAGCAAAAAAAAAAAAAAAAAAAAGATGACCTGCCAACTCTTGAAACATACAGTACACTTATACTCTGTACGACTAGTCTCCTAGACCGAATATTAGCTGGGCGCCACTGGAAATACCTTCTAGTGCATACCAGAGACGCCCGGCAATGGACTTAAAACTTAAAAAAAAAAGATCGAATATTATAAACTTGAAAAAGAAAAATTCTCTATCTATAGGTACTGCAATAATATTCCTGTACTAGTGAACGCTAGCGACTTCGTCTGCGCAAGATTAGTTCTTCTATTAATTAGATTAGAATAATCTTTATTGTACACTAATTAAAATGACAGAAAAAATAATACATTATATTGTACGATGTACAAAGGCTAAAAAGCAATATCTTACAGGCAACCTTAGTAACCTTATTAATGCGTTGGAATCAAAAACAAATTCTCTTACATAGTAGGTATAAGTCAATACAAGTACCTACCTACTGTTACTTAACTATTCTGTGACAATATCTACATTAATATTTTAAATTCGAATTTAGTCCACTACATAGTTTTCCCTAAAGAACTCAGTAGAGTACGGAGTGCTAAGTGCCACAACGCTATACATAGTTTTATAAGGGCAGTAATGCATGTGACATACGCCACAGAATAATAAATAGAGGTGAAGTAAAGAAGTCTCAATTCCCTAACGTTCACACGAAGGTTATTAACTAGTTGTTTGCCTCGGCTGTGCGTGCGTAGAACAGTAGAATATTTGAGAAAAATAGACCTCGCAAAGACCGGGGAGTATCGGTTTTATCATTAAACATTAAAAACATTACATATTTGGGCTTATGCCATTTCTTTAAACTTCCAACTAAATCGGGTTTTTATTCTCTAAGTTCTAGAACGATACTTAAAAGCTCCATAAAATTGCGGTGAATAAATTAACACCCCTTATGCTTAAGAACACGCAAATGTATATATATTTTTTTTAATATTAATCTAAAGTACAGACAGATGGGGTACAAATTAACAACGTTATTGTGTTCATATTTTTACGACGCGTTTGAATTGCCCTTAAATAATAATTGAAAAAAAAAACACAAACAGGGTCCAATGGGCATGGGTAAAGAACCCCATTCATATCGGTAATCTGTCTCAGAGGGATATTTCATTGTATCGCCGCGGTCTAACAGACCCCCGGCATGTTGAAATGCGAGCGCGTTGCCTTGCGTAAACTGCAATACAATGCATTTAAAGTAATTTTTTTTTTTTTTTTTTTTTTTATATTTAGGTCGACAAATTGACGCCACTCGCCTGATGGTAAGCTGAGGCGACGTCTGGCAATTGAGGGCGACTCTCACAGTACACAGGAATACTATAGAGAGTGGCCCTCAACTTGACGACCCTGTAATGTGCCTCTTCACGCTTCGCTTAAAGAGCCCAGGGTTATATGTTGGAGGAAACACGTGCGCAGGCAGGGCGTTCCAAGCCACCATCGTTCGGCAGAGAAACGATCGTTTAAAACGCTCGGTTCTCGCGAAGACGGTTTCCACGGCATGAGGGTGACATCTCTGCCCGGCACGCGTTGTTCGGGATCGGAAGGGAGAGGGTGGGATCAGGTTGAAGAGCTCTTCAGAACACTCACCGTGGTAAATACGGTAGAACGCGGCCAAGGAAGCAATTGTTCGGCGCTGGGCTAGCGGCTCAAGGCTTCCCGTTACCTCCGGACAGTCTATAATGCGAACAGCGCGTCGCTGCATAGCGTCGAGTGCGTCCAGCAAATACTTCGCGGAGCCATCCCAGAGGTGAGAGCAGTATTCAACGCAGGGTCTAATCTGCGTTTTGTACAGCAGACACCTCTGGTGCGGTGTAAAGAATCGCTTTACCTTGTTCAGTATTCCTAGTTTCCGCGAAGCTAGCCCAATACATCTCTCAATGTATTTTGTGTTATTGAGCTCTCGACGAACGTCTATGCCAAGGATGTCTAGATTGTCCTTCATTGGTAATATTGCATTCTGAAGAGTGGTTAGGGGAAGGAAAGGGGATTTTTTCGCTGTAAATGCACACGCCTGTGTTTTGTGGGCATTGAACTCGACCAAGTTCTCGGCACCCCATTGGGAGATACTGTCGAGGTTTCGGTCGAGATCACCCACGAGATGTCGTCTCTCCTCCTCTATCACAGATCGCCCCGCCGTCGGACGAACCGAGTAACTCCCGTGCAATGTACTGTCATCTGCATAGCAATGAATGTTCCCGAGGGAAAGCATATCATTGATATGCAGAAGAAAGAGAGTTGGTGACAGTACGGACCCCTGCGGTACCCCGGCATTCACTTGCAAAAAGTGAGAAGCCTGGCCATCGCAGAGGACCCGCATTCGGCGCTCGTTTAAAAAACTGGCAATCCAGCTGCACAGTTGAGGAGGTAGACCATATGCCGGAAGCTTGGAAAGGAGCGAAGCATGCCAGACCCTATCGAAAGCTTTGGCGATGTCCAGGCTAATAGCCAAGGACTCGCCGAACTTTTCCATAGCCTCACCCCATACATGCGTGACGAATGCCAGGAGGTCACCCGTTGATCGTTTTGGCCTGAAGCCATATTGCCGATCATTGATTAGCGAGTGATCCTCCAGGTATCGCATGAGCTGCTTATTAATAAGAAGCTCGAGCACCTTGCAAATGACTGAGGTGACAGCTATGGGTCGATAGTTGCCTGGATCGGATCGATCCCCTTTCTTGGGGATCGGTTGTACGTTCGCCTCCTTCCAGGCCTCCGGCACGAGGCCTGTAGAGTATGACAGGCGGTACAGACGCGTTAATACTGGAGACAACTCAGCAGCACATTTTCGTAGCACCACCGCCGGAATGCCGTCAGGGCCACTGGCTTTCCGCGTGTCGAGTGACCGCAGCACTGCCCGTACATCACATTGCCTGATAACAATATCAGGCATAGTGTGGCCACAGTTGGCGATGGCGGGGGGCTGCAGGCCACGGTCATCGACCCGGGAATTAGCCGCAAAGAGGTCTGCGAGCATGTCCGCCTTCTCTTGGGCTTTGTGAGCCAGTGATCCATCAGGAAAACGCAGTGGTGGCAGCGAGGGTTGACAAAAATTTGACTGTACGGCTTTGGCCAGTTGCCAGTATCCACGGCTGCCCGTGGGATGGGATGTGAGCTCCTGACCAAGCCGCGCGACGCGCTGGGCATCCGCTCTCTTGAAGGCCCTCTTGCTGAACCTAGTGGCCCGATTGTACGCTGCTTTGAGGCGGTTCACGTTCGGGTCACGTGCCGCCCGAGCCCTGACCCAGGCGCGATATGCCGACTGTTTTTTCTGGACAGCCTCGGCACATTCACGCCCGAACCAGGGGCGAGCTTTGCGGATGCTGGCGACATCAGTGAAAGGGATATAATATTCTATCCCTAGACTGATCTCGCCAGCAATGGCAGCAGCGCTATCCGAAGGCGCCTTCCCTACAAAGCAGCGCTGGCTCCACGGGACGGACGCAAAGTAATCGCGGAGACCGTCCCAGTCTGCCGACGAGTAGTGCCATAGTCGTCGAGTCATTTGTTCAGCACGAGCAGGCGGTGGCACTTGGAAGCTGGCGTGCACCACACAATGGTCGGATGTGCCCAGTGGGGCGCGTACCGACACACTGTACTGTAAATGTTTTATAGAATAATAATAAAATCGGGCAAGTGCGAGTCGGACTCGCGCACAAAGTTTTCCGTACCAAAACGGCAAAAACCGTTTTACCCTTTGGGTACGGAACCCTAAAAAAATACGCAAGCTCATACTTCAAGCATCAGCTTCACTTCAATAATATCATAGTAATATGAAAATAAACATTTATTTTTTAAATTTCGTTTGGTAGAGTGTATAGTTTAAGATCCTAAGGGCCCTAAGCCAAAGTCTTCTGCTAAGTAACGCACCTGTCGATCAAAAGACGATGCAAGTATTATCAATTAAATAAAATGCAGACCTAGTCACCGTGCTAACCGACTACTTAGGACGAAGGTCAATGGTTTCTTAGCGTATCGATATCGAAAAACGTTGACAGCTTGTAGATTAGTGTAGATAAAACGTGACATTTCGGTAGCTTATGACGTTAATCCCATGGTCTATTCGACTGTCTCAAGGAAGTTTAGGAACCACTTATCTAAATCCACTGTCTTATTGAGCAAAAGGTTTAACGAAGTGTTCATAATATATCGCGTCTTCTGAAAGTACTTACTCTATGCTACATACGACCGAATAATGAAACGTCACTCAAATATTTAAGTGCCGTTTAAATGTTTGAGCAGCCATTAAACTTAAACTTGTCACACCCAAACGTCACTTTTGAGTATGTTAATATTTAAGTGGCGTTTCAGTATTCGGCTATTACTCGTTCTAGTTCTTTCAACAACTCCTTTCGCTACACCAGATATTAAAATTATCGATAAAAAAATGCAGCTTACATCCCTAGTGTTGCGCTCCCGCTGGACGCCACTGGAAGTTCTCTGTGTGCTTACCAGAGGCGCTCAGTAATGGACGTAGGAGCGGACGAATTTAAAAACCCTAGTGTTTGTTACCTACTATTATTTACATATTTTCGAGTACAACTACGTTCGCGTGATAACAGTACAGCGTCGTTAGGTTGATAAAGTGTTTAATTAACACTTTATTGAGTCGCAAGGCTATTACGAGCTATTTGTACTTACGTGGAGAGGGCTACTACGATCGTAAAATCGAGTTACGTTGTTTAACTTGATGTTTAGCGTGCATGCAAACGTTATAAACTTTGATGACTGAATTACCAAGTACTTGCTTGAATAGAATAAAATATTCATAGACATTATCACGCCTATATCCATGAGGAAGTAGGTAGAGGCGTATTATACACTACATTTTGTTAGTAGTTTTGTTCGAGGTAAGCATATTGCCGATATCGGACAGTTCTTACAATTCAGTAATTTGACCCTTAATTTCATTACTTAACTAAGATAGATATGGGGTCATGGGGATCGATGCTTCTCAGGACCAGAAGGCTGGCTATTTTCTGGCCCAAAGAATAAGTATTGCCATCCAACGTGGCAACACAGCCAGCATTCTGGGAACCTTCCCAGTCGACAATGAGTTGCAATTTGATGAGTGAGCAATTTTTAGTATATAATTATGTAAATTGACTATATTATTATTCTTTTTGTTAGATATATATTACATACAATAGGCACTTTTTTTTAACTTCGTCCATTGCCGGGCGTCTCTAGTACGCATCAGATGGTATTTCCAGTGGCGCCCGGCGGTATACTTAGGTACTAATCTAAATAAAAAAAAATGACATCGCGTATTTACACAAAACAAATTTCAGAATAAACATACCTACCTATTTAGTTCACTTGGTAACAAAAGAATAATAAAATACTACTCTTTTAAAGTTATTTATCAAATTTTATCATACTCGTAGATTATCGATAAAAAAATCACTTATCGCTATTACTACGAAACTCCCAAGGCACAGAGATAAGCAAAACAGTTTAGTAAAGGGACATTAGTCACAGCTAAACAAAAAAAATAAAAAACACGGTACATGGTCAAATGATTAAGAATAGTAGGAATGGACATGACATGATGTCAACTGAATGTCAGTAATGTGTTCCGGTCAATTAAAAAAACAATAATCTAGCGAATATACATTACATACCTGTACGAGATAAAGAGGAAGTCCCCGAGGCCTTGTCAGTTGATAATACACACTGAGTATTACACCAACACACAATAAGTTTTTTTTTAATTTTCTTATAATTTTCCTAAAATTCGCGTTTTTTTTCTTTTTGGACATTTACCCACTGATAATAATTTCAACGTTATGATACATACGACAAAATTATGTTGATTCTGTGCCAATTCTTTGAATATATGACATTTATCACGCATATATCCCCGAAGGGGTAGGCAGAGGTGAATTTCACACCTACACTTTGCGAGTAATTAATGGATCCCACGTAATAAGGGGTAAGCCTATTGCCGTTACCTATATACCACATGTAATTCAAACCAAAACTCTAAAAGCCAGGACAGATGTTACATACCATTTAATAGAAACTTAGTATTCCGAGCAGTTTAAAGATAAAAATTAGTGCAAAATACCTACATACATGTTGAGTATACAATAGAGTGTACACGATAGTGTCCGTAAGCAAGGACAATACATGCGGTAATATCGATATTATCCATACATCGATGAACATCTCTACGTTTCTACAATATTTTTTTTATTCTTATGACATAATAAACCGCATTACGAGTATACCTATGTCATAGATTCTTTTTCGATTTAACAATAATGATTCACTTGGCTTTTTGAAGATTACATAAAGACTTACGGAAGTCAGACAATGAAAAAAGTGTTAATTGGATTATTGATCCATTCGCGAACTGATAAGTAATAGGTAGATCATACCTACCTTAGATTTCTGTAAAGTTCTTTAAAACTAGAATAAAAAACCGGCCAAGTGCGTGTCGAGCCACGCATAAGATAGGGTTCCGCAGTTACCTATAAAAGCCTCTAATTACCTGGACTACCATCATAAATTTTTTCAGGTTCTTCACGCCAGCCAGCGATTTTAGCTAAATATCTCGCAAATGGATACTTCAATCAAAACATAACTTTAGCAACCTCTTAATGAATTTAAAAGACTTGCTAATGATACCCCACAAGATGGAGTAGATGCAAAAGAAATCATCCCTCCTTTACGTATACGAGGTAGGTACACTAAAAAAAATTTTTCAACGTTTTATTTTAGCACATTGTCGGTGTAGTAAATAAACATATCCATGCAAAATTTTATGTTTCTAGCACTCAGAGTTTGGGAGAAAATCCGAGGACAGACGGATGGAGGGACGGACATAACGAAACTTTATTCTATTATGTTTATATCTGTAAGGGTTATATCTATAAGGGTTCCAAAACTTTATCTACGTTACCCTAAAAATCTCGTTGTTTTGGTAAGGGTTTTCGAGTAGGAGTGAGGAAATTTTGGCAGAGGCTTTCAAAATGGCGTATAGTCCTCGTAAGTACCTACTTGATTTTCGAAAGAGAGTATCCAGTGTTCCAAATATTTTAAGGGCCATTAATTTTAATTTACTGCCGTTCTATTACCATTAGAAAACTTTGCCACTTCATCTACTAAGTAGGTACCCCATTAATCTCCCTTTATAGACGATCGTTGAAACATTTTCATAAGTGACTAGCTGTACCGGCAAACTTCGTTTCGCCTAAAATTTTCTTCTAAAGCTTCCCTGAACTTCCAGGAATAATTCAAGACCAAAATTAGCCAAATCGGTCCAGGAATTCCAGAGTTCTAGCGAGACAAACGAACGGCGATTCTTTTTTATTTATATAGATAGATAGATTAGAAATGTGGAGGTGGGACTTTATTGAACCACCAAAATATTTTTTTTTTTTTTTTTTTTTTTTTTTTATATTTGGTTCGCCAAATTGACGCCGCCCGCCTGGTGGTAAGTCGTGACGACGTCTAGCGATTGTGGGCCACTCTCACAGCACACATTACTATTGAGAGTGGCCCTCAACTTGACGACCTACTGATGTGCCTCTTCACGCTCCGCTTAAAGAACCCAGGATTATATGTGGGAGGAAACACGTGCACAGGCAGGGCGTTCCAGGCCACTATCGTTCGGCAGAGAAACGAACGTTTAAAACGTTCGGTTCTCGCGAACATGCTATCCACTGTGTGGGGGTGGCATCTCTGCCCGGCACGAGTCGTTCGGGATCGGAAGGAAGAGGGTGGGATCAGATTGAAGAGCTCTTCAGAACACTCGCCGTGGTAAATACGGTAGAATGCGGCCAAGGAAGCTATTGTTCGGCGCTGAGCTAGCGGCTCAAGGCTTCCCGTTACCTCCGGACAACCAATAATACGGATAGCCCGTCGCTGCATAGCGTCGAGAGCGTCCAGCAGATACTTCGCGGAGCCGTCCCAGAGGTGAGAGCAGTATTCGACGCAGGGTCTAATCTGCGTCTTGTACAGCAGACACCTCTGGTCCGGTGTAAAGAATCTCTTTACCTTATTCAGTATTCCTAGTTTCCGCGAAGCTAGCCCTATACATCTTTCGATGTAGTTTTTATTATTGAGCTCTCGACGAACGTCTATGCCAAGGATATCAAGGTTGTCCTTCATTGGTAATAATGCATTCTGAAGAGAGGGTAGGGGAAGGAAAGGGGATTTCTTCGCAGTAAATGCACACGCCTGTGTTTTGCGGGCATTGAACTCGACCAGGTTCTCGGTACCCCATTGAGAGATACTGTCGAGGTTACGGTCGAGATCAGCCACGAGTCGTCGTCTCTCCTCCTCAATCTCAGATCGCCCCGCCGTCGGACGAACCGAGTAACTCCCGTGCAGTGTGCTGTCATCTGCATAGCAATGAATGATCCCGAGGGATAGCATATCATTGATATGCAGAAGAAAG
This sequence comes from Nudaria mundana, assembly GCA_963556515.1. Classification (NCBI taxonomy): domain Eukaryota; kingdom Metazoa; phylum Arthropoda; class Insecta; order Lepidoptera; family Erebidae; genus Nudaria; species Nudaria mundana. The sequence continues at coordinate 15,163,482 of OY748304.1, forward strand.
AGAGTTGGTGATAGTACGGACCCCTGCGGTACCCCGGCATTCACTTGCAAGAAGCGAGAAGCCTGGCCATCGCAGAGGACCCGCACTCGGCGCTCGTTTAAAAAGCTGGCAATCCAGCTGCACAGTTGAGGAGGTAGACCATATGCCGGAAGCTTGGAAAGGAGCGAAGCATGCCAGACCCTATCGAAGGCTTTGGCGATGTCCAGGCTAATAGCCAAGGACTCGCCGTGCCTTTCCATAGCCCCACCCCAGACATGCGTTACGAATGCCAGAAGATCACCCGTTGATCGCTTTGGCCTGAAGCCGTATTGTCGATCATTGATTAGCGAGTGATCCTCTAGGAATTGCATGAGCTGCTTATTTATAAGGAGCTCAAGCACCTTGCAAATGACTGAGGTGACAGCTATGGGTCGATAGTTGCCTGGATCGGACCGATCCCCTTTCTTGGGGATCGGTTGTACGTTCGCCTCCTTCCAGACCTCCGGCACGAGCCCTGAAGAGTATGACAGGCGGTACAGACGCGTTAATACTGGAGACAACTCAGCTGCACATTTTCGTAGCACCACCGCCGGAATGCCGTCAGGGCCACTGGCTTTCCGCGTGTCGAGTGACCGCAGCACTGCCCGTACATCACATTGCCTGATAACAATATCAGGCATTGTGTGGCCACAGTTGGCGATGGCGGGGGGCTGCAGGCCACGGTCGTCGACCCGGGAATTAGCCGCAAAGAGGTCTGCGAGCATATTCGCTTTCTCTTGGGCTTTGTGAGCCAGTGTTCCATCTGGGTAACGCAGCGGTGGCAGCGAGGGCTGACAAAAGTTAGATTGCACGGCTTTGGCCAGTTGCCAGAATCCACGGCTGCCCGTGGGATGGGAAGTGAGCTCCTGACCAAGCCGCGCGACGCGCTGGGCATCCGCTCTCTTAAAGGCCCTCTTACTCGACTTTGTGGCCCGGTTGTACGCTGCTTTGAGGTGGCCCACGTTTGGGTCGCGCACAGCCCGGGCCCTGATCCAGGCGCGATATGCCGACTGTTTTTGTCGAACAGCTTTGGCACAATCTCGCCCGAACCAGGGACGGGCTCTGCGGATACTGGCGACATCAGTGAAAGGGATGTAATAATCCATCCCTAAACTGATCTCGCCAGCAATAGCAGAAGCACTATCCGAAGGAGCCTTTCCTACAAAGCAGCGCTGGCTCCAGGGGACGGACGCAAAATAATCGCGTAGACCGTCCCAATCCGCTGACGAGTAGTGCCATAGTCGTCGTGACGTTTGCACAGGACGTGCAGGAGGTGACACCTTCATGCCAGCGTGAACAACACAGTGGTCGGAACTACCCAGTGGGGCTCCTACCGAAACACTGTACTGGGCTGGGCGACTCGTCAGCAGTAGATCCAGCAGAGCGGGCGCGTGATCTGACCTGTCTGGTATCCGGGTGATCCCGCATACCATCTGGGTCAGACCGTGGGAGAGAGCGAACGCATGGGCGGCTCTACCCGCATGATCAGTCTTGAGGGACCCCAGCCATTCAATGTGATGGCCATTGAAGTCCCCCAGAAACACTAGGTCAGCGTTCGGGAACCGCACCTGCGCTTCATCAGCCGTCTCGCTGAGGTACTGGAAGAGCTTTGTTGTCTCAGAATCCCCTGTGTGGGATCGGTAGACGCACACGTAGATCTGGCTCATAGAGCCATGGTCTACGTGCAGCCAAAGGACGGAATTGGAGGGGTTCTGTAGGCAGCGCAACCGGCGGCAGCAAACATCCGCCCTAACGAACACGCACACCCCGGCTTTGTCTCGAAATTGTTCCTCGATGACATAGCCGGGGTAACACAGGTAAGACGTGTCGTCAGGGCGGCGTATTTGTGTCTCCGTAAGGAACATCACAGCGGGCCGTGCCGTCTCAAGGTGGTGGTGGACGGTATCGAGGTTCGCATGGAGTCCACGGACGTTAGTGAACTCCACCTCGAAATGTGAAGTTGTGGGGTTTCCTAGGGCCGCTGTGTAACGTTTATTTCTTTTTTGTTGCACTGCCATTGTAGATTTTGAAGAAGAAGCGTGAAGACAGGGCGACATTTGGTGCAGCAGTAAGTGACAAAGCGCAGGGGCTAGCTTTGTCTAGAACCGTGTGGTTAGGTCGGAGCCGACCCGCCGGACGGAAGGGCTCCCAAACCCCCCTGATGCAAGGCCGCCGCTACCCCACACCGGTTACCACCCGGAGCGGCGATCCCACATCAGGATTATGCGCAACATGTGGGGCAGCCTCCTGGGGTGGTTGGCCCCAGGCGGGCCCCATGACTGTGTTGCGGGCGGCCGCGGCAACGCCGTTGCTAAGGGTCTCCCTGGCCGGCGAATCGACCCACACCACCCACACTAGACTCCGTTTCGCCCCCACTGGTCCCATGCCTGCTGCACCATACATCGCCCCGGGCCCGGCGGTGCAGCTGCTGAACCCCTAACGCAACCCAGCCTGGGCTGGGTTACTTGGGGGGCTTTAGCACAGCTGCACGGTGGTACCCCCCCGGACCAACACTGTTGTACCACCTGGTACCCACGTAGGGGCCGAAGCCACTCCATAGGTACCGTAAATTAACGAGCCTCGTCCGTTTATCAGCAGGTGCGCCACTAGCAGGTGAGGTCGCTGGGGCCCTATAGATGTTGGTAGAGCCCCTTTGCACCCAAAAAAAATTATTAGCTAATAAATTTTGGTGGTGAAGGCATGCATTTCCAGTGTGACAGTTTCCTATATCCCACGGAAACGGATATTAAATTATTTAATATCTGCTCAAGGTCACAATATACACATTAGTTACAATATATCGATCAAAACTTTGAAAAGGATTTTTCAATTCAAACCTGATAAGCTTGGTTTGAAGATATGAGTGCAAAATACCTACAGAATTATTAAAGTAGCTATGTTGAGTAGGTATATAGTATTTAATAAAGTGTCCGCAAGCAAGGACAACACATTCGGTAATATCGATATTATCCATATATCGAAGAACATTCTACGTTTCTACAAAATATTGATTTTTATATTCTTATGACATAATAAACCGCACTACGAGTACCTACCTACATACCTATGACATAGATTCTTATGAACAAAAACTTTACAGTTTCGAGTAGGTTCCTTTCCTATAACACTGATTAGACTTACGGTGCCTTGTACTACCTATTTCAAATAAGACACTAAGAAACACTATTAAATATGTATGCTCCCGCTATTGTGATTAGATTTCAATTTACACACTAGAAAACAACTATGTGTTTAAAGGATATTACTCAAGAGTAATGACAGTCAAAAAACTGGTCGTACTGGTGGCCGTTGTTGGTGGTGTGGTGTAATTTGTAATTTTTTGTCCTTGCCCGACAAGATAATTATGACTACTAGTGTGTGACTCAAGTACGTTATATTATAGATAATAACCTCATAAACACTGTAGTAAGTAGGTACTATAGGTATGTACTTAGGAGCATGTTAGTTAGACTGATAGCACAGCTCATAGTTCAGTCAGGAGACTCAGGAGAAGCCGAATAGCACGACTAAGAACACAATGACCATGTAAGATCTTATCATCCGACATTAAAATTTTATTTTATACGAATTATACTGACATGCTTATTACAAATTAATTAATCATAACATTGACCGAAAATAATTTTGTTTGTCCTTAATCAGACATTGTAATTCAGATGGATTTTGTAATTTACTTCATTATGCTTATCTAATTACTTAGACTTAATTTTGCATGTCAGTTGGCAGAAATATGGTGGAACTAAAAACTGTATAATACCTCTGTACTTACCTATATTTCGCAAAAAATAAAGAATTGAATTGAATTGATTTCAATAATATAGATTGAGTTTTCAGAACAGTATCTACAGACAGGCTTACACATAATTTGTAGAATTACGGAGAGCGAATTAGCTTACGATTGCGTGGAATAACTTATTCGTCCACGATGCTCACGGGAACACATTACACGCACCAAAGTAGGTAGCCTATGTGTCTGATGTATGCGTACCTATTATTAGAGTTTTCGCGTGAAAGAGTCAAGCATCTATAAACATCCATCCATCCAAAGTTTCTTATTTATAATAATAGTATTATAATAAGCGTCTGAGGGAAGAGACTGGTGATCCCCGCGCAGGCTGTTTGCTCGCGCAAAGACTCTCATTGGCAATTCAGCGCGAGAATGCTGCCTGTGTTATGGGCACTCTGCCCAAGACTCCCTGCTTTACATATTTATTTTAGTTTTTATTTAGATAGTATAGTTTGTAGTTTGTTTAAGTAGGATTAAATGTTACCTAATCACAAAGTCGTTGTGCTAATTACACAGCTGTACACAAATAGGTACGATGTAAATACAATGCATTCAATTGTATGTGTCATTATAATATGTATATGCAAATACGATAACCCACATCACACTGGCATGTCGACCGACGCATTTTGTAGGTATTATTTATTCCGATTAGCTCTGTATGAACTTCCACATGACGTGAACTATGGACTTAATGGAGAAAAAATCTAGACTGCATCACTGGAAAGCGACTGGTCGACGCTCATTTCGGTTTCATTTCGAACAGAGAAATAAAATGCCACCAACTTGTCAATACACAATAAAGTTCGACATTTGTTTGAAAATTAAGAACAACTTTGAACCGGTCAGGGTTTCTTCGGAATAAATGTAACAAGTGATTTTGTTTCATAATGTATTGGGTACTAAATACTGACAATCGAAGGTATAAATGTAGTCTTTTCAGATTTTTGCCCACTGTGTATTGTTGCTGACATCGACGAAGACAAACTCTTCGATACCCAAGTGAGATCCGAGTCCTGTACATTTGATATTGTTTAACTTACAGTTTATAGTACAGTAGGTACCTAGTGTGTGTGTTGTTTGGGTGCTAAGAAGTCCTATCAACATTTCTAGGGCTCATTTCATCCTGACCTGCATGCGGTGCATCTGCTCAGATGGATGAGGCTTTGGCAAATACATCCAAGGTACCCTGAAAGGGCTATAGATTTGTTCGCCTATCACTAACCAATAATGGGATGTAAATGTGGGCGTGGGTACTAATTCCTCTGTCGACTACTTCGGGCATAAAGACGTGATTTTAGTTTGTGTAGTTTGTATGTCAGTGAGTCTGCGTATGTTATTACTATATAGAAATGGCGAATGTCCCCCTTAGCTCTCGAGAACTGCTTATGCTCCAATGATGGTTGACCCCTCTATGGATAGCCCTCGATATAAAGGCAGGCCAAAAAATAGAAAATTGACCTAGCCCTAAGGGGTCAAAAGTTATAAGGCAAAACCTATGGCGTGGTGCGGCGCGGAGCACAGCTCAAGACACCGTACTAGTAATACAGGATGTAACATTGATATGGGTCAATGAGGGAAAGCCTGAAACTATTATAAAACTTACGAAGATCTGTTCTTAGGAACCATCTCATCGATTTTAGTAAAAATAAAAACTACATACACAGATTATTGTCTTATCATTTCAGACTTTCCCTCACTCTAAGGGAATCAATCATAACATAGTATAAACTGTCTGTCCAATGCTTAGATCTTTAAAACTACGCAACGGATTTGAATTCGGTTTTTACCAATGGATAGAGTGGTTCTCGAGGAAGGTTTTTGTGTATACATATAGTTTGTCAAGTGGGTATCCGCTAGTAGAATATAACTTACAGTTAATTGACCTAAAAGGATGCAAGTTACGACGACAATCACTGTTGCGTAAAGCTTCTTGCTTCTCCATTCATGCTTAAAGCACATGAGGGTGTGCGAAATCGACCGTTTTGTTACGTAATTCAATGATGCACGTCCATACAAACAAATGGCGGAAGGGTTATGGGGAGAGGGTTAAATTGACTAGGCACTACCTAAATACTTGCCACGGGCGATTCTTCCGTACACGGAAAATCAAGTCTTCATATACAGACCGAGGAGTAGGTATATTACAACCATATTTAATTTGTTCATTAAGTTGGTCCATCGTTATAGGGGCCGAGCGTATTGCCGAATCAAGGCACTTTGTGTAGGTAAGTAGGTATATTTATTTATTTATTTTCTTTTCTTTGGGGAGCTTACGGATAATTTTACAAAGTAGGTCCAAATGTGGTCAGATATATGCCCATTATAAGCCTCCACAAACAGTTACATACAACATAAATACCTTTTATAAATACATATGAAAATTATACATAAAGTAGTTTTAATTACCTAACTTAGCTAAAGAAGGAGTTCGGTTACACTGGAAAGGAATCGTTTTACTTATTTGGGTAGTGCTACAATTAAACAAATCAACCTGATCATTGAGGTTCAATTTGTTGAAAAGACCACATCTGTTTGACGGCAGTCTGAATCGCGTGTAGTAGGTACCTACGTGAGAATAACTTAGGTCTTAGCAGGGATCCATAGCACGTCCTAGATTAGATAGGTACTACATTTACTAAATAACAAAACTAATACATTAACAATGATATATTAATAATACATTAACACTTTAAGTAAGTAACTACGTAGGTACGCATTCTGGAAAGTAAGAATGGTTGAATAATATTTTCAATAATTTTGTAAACCATTATAACTCGAGTATCGGTTATCTGTGATTGTATGGATGGGTATGGAATTTAACTAGGCATTTTCAAACTATAAATTCTTGTGCTACATACGCAAACGCATAAAAAAATCTCGTGGCTAAGTTCATTTTGTATGCGACGAGCCTGTTTGGGCTGTTTATATTTATTGATGTGATTTCTATTAACTAGTTTGAAAGTAAAAGTGACTAAAATATTTGTCAGTTAACTCATCTATCCCTTAGTAAAATTAATGTGTTATAATTATTATATTTTAGTAGGTATCCTTTTCTTCAGCGAAAGTAAACAACTAATCCTTCTACTATACTTACCATCATAATAGAAGTATGCATGTTCGCGATTCAGCACCTCGCACGTCTCATATCGACACGGGAATCAAACCCGGCACTGAGGGCCGCTTACATCATACGCGCCGAAATAAACACCAGCCGAAAAAAGACACATCAATCAACAAACACAAGGTTAGAACACCAAACTTACACTGAAATTAAAACAATGGTTTAATGTCTTAAATAATAATAATAATAGAACTGAAATTGTTTGAAACAGAGTATATTCTAGTTTCAAAACATCATTCAAGAAAGATGAGACACTTGAAAACAAAACAACTAAGTTTGTAAATATTCACGTAAATATTTTTAACGGAAAATAATTCAAACGTAGAACACATCCAACGCGCAACACAGCACTGCACAAACTGACCAAACTGACGTTCGCGTCGCACGTTTCGTTTCGTTCGTTGGCCGAAGGAAGCAAATGCGTACGTTGAGAAACGACGAATACGACTATTTATCGTCGGGTGACCTACCTGATATTGCCATTACATTCTTACTTGAACCTTAACAATTGTGTAGGAAAAAGATAGAAATACAAACACTGCGTCCACGGATTGCATTTCATTGCATTGGATTTTTGGAATTCTATGTGTGTCAGTTTCTTGTTCTTTAATTTGTGATAAAGATTGTAAAGTGTCTAATAAGGCCCGTATTATATTTATTTACTCGGATTATCTTTAAAGTTGTTTCGTTGAGTTAAATTTAGTACGACATCGTTGTGTTATGGGTTGATGTTTCGAAGTTAAAATGAAAAGAAACTTTTACTGCCAAGAATCTTCTGTAAAATATTGTGTTTGCGTGTCAAAAATCTTGTCTTTTTGTTGCTAACTGTTGAGACAACGCACGCAACAAAAAAATCTCCGTTTCTGTAATATTTTTTTATTGTTAGATACTGGTAATTGCGAGATGCTACGTGCGTCACTTCGTTTTATAATTTTTACAGAACTACCAGATAGGTTTGAGCACTTTGAGTCTACATTTTGAAGTTCTAAAAACATCGGAGACAATGAGGAGACTCAAAAATCAATAGTCTTATTTATATCATATTCATAGAAACAAATAAATAAGTATGTACTCTAAGGTTTAAAATAAGTCTGTATTAGTTTAGATCTATTGAATTACCACTTTTTATCCTGTTATTGTGTTTCCCTCGTGAAAGAGTTCAAGAAAAAGAAAACTGGAAAGAAAAAACCCGCAATCTCTTTCTAAAATCTAATGTACTTACCTACAGTACAAGTATGAGTACATGTGTATATACTACCTACATACACCTCAAGGTAATATTGATATCGATGACTATTAGGTCATGCAAGGTAAGTGATACCAGTACTATTATACCTAGTATTGATTATATTTGTCGTGTGTGCAAAGACATTATAATACAATGGACATAGGATCTAGAACAAATCGCAAGAAAATAATGTCCCGAGTCGACCTATACATTATTTTTTTTTATTTTTTTTTTATATTTGGTTCGCCAAATTGACGCCGCCCGCCTGGTGGTAAGTCGTGACGACGTCTAGCGATTGTGGGCCACTCTCACAGCACACATTACTATTGAGAGTGGCCCTCAACTTGACGACCTACTGATGTGCCTCTTCACGCTCCGCTTAAAGAACCCAGGATTATATGTGGGAGGAAACACGTGCACAGGCAGGGCGTTCCAGGCCACTATCGTTCGGCAGAGAAACGAACGTTTAAAACGTTCGGTTCTCGCGAACATGCTATCCACTGTGTGGGGGTGGCATCTCTGCCCGGCACGAGTCGTTCGGGATCGGAAGGAAGAGGGTGGGATCAGATTGAAGAGCTCTTCAGAACACTCGCCGTGGTAAATACGGTAGAATGCGGCCAAGGAAGCTATTGTTCGGCGCTGAGCTAGCGGCTCAAGGCTTCCCGTTACCTCCGGACAACCAATAATACGGATAGCCCGTCGCTGCATAGCGTCGAGAGCGTCCAGCAGATACTTCGCGGAGCCGTCCCAGAGGTGAGAGCAGTATTCGACGCAGGGTCTAATCTGCGTCTTGTACAGCAGACACCTCTGGTCCGGTGTAAAGAATCTCTTTACCTTATTCAGTATTCCTAGTTTCCGTGAAGCTAGCCCTATACATCTTTCGATGTAGTTTTTATTATTGAGCTCTCGACGAACGTCTATGCCAAGGATATCAAGGTTGTCCTTCATTGGTAATAATGCATTCTGAAGAGAGGGTAGGGGAAGGAAAGGGGATTTCTTCGCAGTAAATGCACACGCCTGTGTTTTGCGGGCATTGAACTCGACCAGGTTCTCGGTACCCCATTGAGAGATACTGTCGAGGTTACGGTCGAGATCAGCCACGAGTCGTCGTCTCTCCTCCTCAATCTCAGATCGCCCCGCCGTCGGACGAACCGAGTAACTCCCGTGCAGTGTGCTGTCATCTGCATAGCAATGAATGTTCCCGAGGGATAGCATATCATTGATATGCAGAAGAAAGAGAGTTGGTGATAGTACGGACCCCTGCGGTACCCCGGCATTCACTTGCAAGAAGCGAGAAGCCTGGCCATCGCAGAGGACCCGCACTCGGCGCTCGTTTAAAAAGCTGGCAATCCAGCTGCACAGTTGAGGAGGTAGACCATATGCCGGAGGCTTGGAAAGGAGCGAAGCATGCCAGACCCTATCGAAGGCTTTGGCGATGTCCAGGCTAATAGCCAAGGACTCGCCGTGCCTTTCCATAGCCCCACCCCAGACATGCGTTACGAATGCCAGAAGATCACCCGTTGATCGCTTTGGCCTGAAGCCGTATTGTCGATCATTGATTAGCGAGTGATCCTCTAGGAATTGCATGAGCTGCTTATTTACAAGGAGCTCAAGCACCTTGCAAATGACTGAGGTGACAGCTTTGGGTCGATAGTTGCCTGGATCGGACCGATCCCCTTTCTTGGGGATCGGTTGTACGTTCGCCTCCCTCCAGACCTCCGGCACGAGCCCTGAAGAGTATGACAGGCGGTACAGACGCGTTAATACTGGAGACAACTCAGCTGCACATTTTCGTAGCACCACCGCCGGAATGCCGTCAGGGCCACTGGCTTTCCGCGTGTCGAGTGACCGCAGCACTGCCCGTACATCACATTGCCTGATAACAATATCAGGCATTGTGTGGCCACAGTTGGCGATGGCGGGGGGCTGCAGGCCACGGTCGTCGACCCGGGAATTAGCCGCAAAGAGGTCTGCGAGCATATCCGCTTTCTCTTGGGCTTTGTGAGCCAGTGTTCCATCTGGGTAACGCAGCGGTGGCAGCGAGGGCTGACAAAAGTTAGATTGCACGGCATTGGCCAGTTGCCAAAATCCACGGCTGCCCGTGGGATGGGAAGTGAGCTCCTGACCAAGCCGCGCGACGCGCTGGGCATCCGCTCTCTTAAAGGCCCTCTTACTCGACTTTGTGGCCCGGTTGTACGCTGCTTTGAGGTGGCCCACGTTTGGGTCGCGCACAGCCCGAGCCCTGATCCAGGCGCGATATGCCGACTGTTTTTGTCGAACAGCTTTGGCACAATCTCGCCCGAACCAGGGACGGGCTCTGCGGATACTGGCGACATCAGTGAAAGGGATGTAATAATCCATCCCTAAACTGATCTCGCCAGCAATAGCAGAAGCACTATCCGAAGGAGCCTTTCCTACAAAGCAGCGCTGGCTCCAGGGGACGGACGCAAAATAATCGCGTAGACCGTCCCAATCCGCTGACGAGTAGTGCCATAGTCGTCGTGACGTTTGCACAGGACGTGCAGGAGGTGACACCTTCATGCCAGCGTGAACAACACAGTGGTCGGAACTACCCAGTGGGGCTCCTACCGAAACACTGTACTGGGCTGGGCGACTCGTCAGCAGTAGATCCAGCAGAGCGGGCGCGTGATCTGACCTGTCTGGTATCCGGGTGATCCCGCATACCATCTGGGTCAGACCGTGGGAGAGAGCGAACGCATGGGCGGCTCTACCCGCATGATCAGTCTTGAGGGACCCCAGCCATTCAATGTGATGGCCATTGAAGTCCCCCAGAAACACTAGGTCAGCGTTCGGGAACCGCACCTGCGCTTCATCAGCCGTCTCGCTGAGGTACTGGAAGAGCTTTGTTGTCTCAGAATCCCCTGTGTGGGATCGGTAGACGCACACGTAGATCTGGCTCATAGAGCCATGGTCTACGTGCAGCCAAAGGACGGAATTGGAGGGGTTCTCTAGGCAGCGCAACCGGCGGCAGCAAACATCCGCCCTAACGAACACGCACACCCCGGCTTTGTCTCGAAATTGTTCCTCGATGACATAGCCGGGGTAACACAGGTAAGACGTGTCGTCAGGGCGGCGTATTTGTGTCTCCGTGAGGAACATCACAGCGGGCCGTGCCGTCTCAAGGTGGTGGTGGACGGTATCGAGGTTCGCATGGAGTCCACGGACGTTAGTGAACTCCACCTCGAAATGTGAAGTTGTGGGGTTTCCTAGGGCCGCTGTGTAACGTTTATTTCTTTTTTGTTGCACTGCCATTGTAGATTTTGAAGAAGAAGCGTGAAGACAGGGCGACATTTGGTGCAGCAGTAAGTGACAAAGCGTAGGGGCTAGCTTTGTCTAGAACCGTGTGGTTAGGTCGGAGCCGACCCGCCGGACGGAAGGGCTCCCAAACCCCCCTGATGCAAGGCCGCCGCTACCCCACACCGGTTACCACCCGGAGCGGCGATCCCACACCAGGATTATGCGCAACATGTGGGGCAGCCTCCTGGGGTGGTTGGCCCCAGGCGGGGCCCCATGACTGTGTTGCGGGCGGCCGCGGCAACGCCGTTGCTAAGGGTCTCCCTGGCCGGCGAATCGACCCACACCACCCACACTAGACTCCGTTTCGCCCCCACTGGTCCCATGCCTGCTGCACCATACATCACCCCGGGCCCGGCGGTGCAGCTGCTGAACCCCTAACGCAACCCAGCCTGGGCTGGGTTACTTGGGGGGCATTAGCACAGCTGCACGGTGGTACCCCCCCGGACCAACACTGTTGTACCACCTGGTACCCACGTAGGGGCCGAAGCCACTCCATAGGTACCGTAAATTAACGAGCCTCGTCCGTTTATCAGCAGGTGCGCCACTAGCAGGTGAGGTCGCTGGGGCCCTATAGATGTTGGTAGAGCCCCTTTGCACCCAAAATATACATTATACATAGGCATACATAGATATAAACTAATTTCATATTAAAATTTAAACCTTGATTCAACGGAATAGTGTTCACTTTTCTTTGCACTAATTTATCGCATTACGTAGCTTCTATCTGTCCGCCTGACTAATTCACCTTATGCAGCTTATACTTAAAATTACGTGAACATAGAAACAATGGAGTAGGTTTATTTTGTTAGTCTTTTAAGGATTCCATGATATGTATCTACGTACGCGTAATAATTAATGTAAGACTATAATAAATTCCATAATCTTATAAATTGTAATTACTTGTTTATTTTAGATGAAATAAGCTGAAAAACTAATTAACGACTGACAAAGATTTTTTTTTTTCGAGTCAGTTTCATAATAAATAACTATAGTGTATGAATAACAAAAAGGGAATTAATGAATTTAACTAATTATAATATTATAAATGCCAAACTTCTTGTGGGTGTCAAAGTTCTTCCGCTTTCATTACTATTTTCATAACGCTATGTCGCTACGTCTACTACAAGATAGCCGTGTTTCAAGTGACTGAATTAGTTGCTAAAACAGCGCGTCATTAATTTATTTTTATCTTATGGTTAATTTTTGGGATACGAAATTATTGGCTACTAGCTGATCACCGTGACTCCGCCCGCGAGATATAGTTATCTCGGCCCCGATTCCCGTGGGAATACATTACCGAGAATCCAAATAAAAAAAAAATAACAGTACATACACGAAATAAAATGACATGTGTTATTATGTAATTATATTTATGACAAAACAATGATACCATGTGAAAATTAAAAACATTTTTGGGCTTATCTCCTCCATCCCAATCAAAAGAAAAAATTGTATTCAATCAAGGGATTCTTGTACAAGTTTCATAAAGATCGGACCTCTTTTTGTTATGTCATAAAATGAGCCGGATAAACAAGATTGTTATTTTTTGGATCAAAATATTCTTCTCGCCGTGCTAGGGCAATAATATTTTTCATTGTGCACAGTGTACTGGATCCCGAGGAAAACTGAAATAGATGTTGGTTCATATAACGAAAAAAAAATCATAAAGAGCCAAGGCGTCTCCACTATAATCTTTGTTCCAAATAGTTTCATCGCTATCGGTAATCCGAATAAATCTGAATGGTCATTTTGTTAGTACATTATTCAGTGAAAATGAAATGGTCTCTTTCTTTTTACTGAGCTTGGGATGAATTCGAAAGAGACAGATAGATACTTCGGTATTGGACTGGATTGCAATATTTACTTTTGTCTTTTAATTTATTATCGACGAAATACTGTATTTTAAGTGAAATAATAAATTGCAAATGATAAAACAAAAGCTTATTTACTGAAAATATGATACACCGTCTTCAATTTGCTTTTTTTCCGTAGTTTTTACACGTTTTTACAATACAGTACGGCATTGTGCAACGTGTTGTCGTTCAGTTGTCAAAATCAAGACTGGCGCGCGATTGTTTCTCTTTTAGCGTTTTGTTGCTCTTTTAGTTCGGACACTTTTGAGCGATGATCCGAAATCCATTGTATATAAAATCATTGCGTGTGTGGCTTATTTGTATGTACTACCACAGATATAAGAATCTAGCTAGTAGCTAGTAGGTACCCAATTTGAAACACTCATATTTTGATAAAGAGTTCTAAGAAGAGTCCGAAGTCCGAGAGAGAAGAGTCCGAAACGCCCAGGACTCTTCTGGCTGTGCCACACCGGCGGGCACGTAAGATTTTGTTGCATCGCAAGGCAACGGGTTTTTTAGGCTTGTTTAGGCTTACCCCTATTACGTGGGACTAAACATACTGGCAAATAAACACTCTGCCTTCGTTTGCACGATAGACTCTTCCCCCCTCTCTAAAAGCTAAACGGCTGGCCCGAAAAATCTGAAAAAAATCATAATTAAAGTTCATGACAACATAGATTATGTCTATGTTGTCATGAACTTTAACTTTTAAAAGAAAAACTATACCCAACGGATTAGATTACTCAGTTACTTACCTCAGGAGTTATAGAGGCCATTATGCGTGGCCCGATACGCACTTAGCAGGTTTTTATTTTTATAGAACAGATAATAAGGTCATCAGACACAAGTTGCAATTAAAAACCGACGTGACCTAGTACAGTCAACGTCCTCATAACATAACATAACATAGCATCACGCCTTTTTCTCCGAAGGGGTAGGCAGAGGTGTGCAAACACACCCACATCTCGCCAGCTATGTTAGGTCCCATGTGATAGGGGGCGAGCCTATTGCCATATACCGGGCACAAGTTCCAGACTCTGGGATAATTATCTGGATAAAATTCTAGAGAGAATTATACATTATCCACCAGACCCGGGAATCGAACCCGAGACCTCGAGTGTGGCAGTCCGTACATAGTAGGTACCATTGTGCCACCGTCGACTGTTGTAACCGACTAATGAAATCGCAGAAAATTATTGTTACGTTTTAACTTAGTCACGTGAGCAAAATTTACTGCGATATCATGTTTTTTTTTTTATCGTGGTCGGTGATACATTTAGGTACTTCACCGTCCCGCTGCGGGGGGGAGCGGGGGAGCTTCGTGTGGGACTCCCGGCCCTAGGATAGAAGGCGGGCCGGACTACCCACTAAACCCTATCCACGGTGTTTCTCCTTCGCCTTAGCCGGGCCCCCGGATAGGCAGAAACTGCTAAGCGACGGCGGGCCGGCAAAGGGGCGCTCTTTTAAGCTCTTCACAGGGGGGCTACACCCCCCCAAATGACATAGAAGCGACGTCCCCGAACCACATAAGGGGCGTCGGACTCCTCAGGGCCTTTCGCGTGAGCGGTGCCCCCTCCGACCCACCACACACGGCCCTATTAGTTGGGGGCTTGGGCGTAAGCAATACGGGAGCGTGCAGCCTGCACGCTCCCGCTCACGCAGGGCCTCTCTCTTCGACGCCATCACCGCGCGAGCGAAGGGGGCGACGGTGGTCCAACATTCTTCGCTGCCGGCCATGGAAAGAATGACGGTCGGCAGCGAACCTACATTACCGATGACGCCCGTGAGGGCCTACCTCTGCGCGTCCGACGACGACGTCCGACGACGAGCGTATGTTCCGCCGTATCTACGGCGCCGCCTGCGCAGTGATGATAATCGGGCTCCGACAGGATCCCCACCACTTCCCACAGGTATTTGGCGAAGCAACCATGACCCGTGAGAAGTTGGATGAGGAAGTAGGTCGGAGCTCCTTGCGCGTGGTCCACCCAAAGGCGGAGCACGGGACCGATGGCCCCCACGAGCACCCGACTCGCGGTAGGAGCCGCACATCTCAAGGCCCATTGCCGGAACAGATCGTCGCGAGCCTCCTGTCTCCAGCGATTGATCTGCTCCGGCAACGGGCAACCTCTTAGTTGTCGCACCAGGGCGCCTTCCTCTAGACCCTCTTAAGGACCCCTGCTTCGAGATCCTACGGGGGACTTCGTGCCAACAGGCACGCCGCCTCGAAAGACACGGTGCGGTACGCTCGTGCAGCCCTCTGCGCTGCGATACGCTCGTGCAGCCCTCTGCGCTGCGATCCGCTGGGGTCGTCACATCTGGGCGATATCATTGGTTTTTTTTTTTACGTCGTCGGTGATGCATTTACGCACTTCACCGTCTCGCTGCGGGGGGGAGCGAGACGGCTTCGTGTGGGACTCCCGGCCCTAGGATGTAAAGCGGGCCGGATTACCTACTAAAACCTATCCACGGTGTTTCTCCTTCGCCTTAGCCGGGCCGCCGGATAGACAGAAACTGTTAAGCAACGGTGGCCCGGAAAAGGGGCGCTCTTTCGAGCTCAACACGGGGGGCTGACCCCTCCCCCCCCCCCCAAACAACATAGAAGCGACGCCCCCGAAACACATAAGGGGCGTCGGACTCCTCAGGGCCTTTCGCGTGAGCGGTGGGCCCCCCGATCCCACGGCTCACGGCTCTATCAGTCGGGGGCTTGGGCGTATGCAATACGCCGTCGCCCCCTGACTGGTGCCCGGCGGGGCGGAAGCGTGCGGCCTGCACGCTCCCGTTCCCGCAGGGCCTCTCTCTTTGCCGCCATCACCTCCCGAGCGAAAGAGGCGAAGGCGGCCCAACATTCTTCGCTGCCGGCCATAGAGAGAATGACGGCCGGCAGCGAACCTACACTGCCGATGATGCCCGTGAGGGCCAACCTCTGCGTGTCCCAGGCGGCGCACACAGCGAGCGTATGCTGCGCCGTATCTACGGCGCCGCCTGCGCAGTGATGACAAACGGGCTCCGACAGGATCCCCACCACTTCCCACAGGAATTTGGCAAAACAGCCATGACCCGTGAGAAGTTGGGTGAGGAAGTAGGTCGGTGCCCCCTGCGCATGCTCCACCCACTGGCGGAGCGATATCATTGGTTGGATTAGGTATATGTCGATCGGGAAAATTGGACGATGCCATGCTTCTGCAACGTGTCTGAAAGCCAATGGAACGTAAATATTTCATTCCACGTGCCCACGTCTAGCTTCTGTATCAACGAGTACAAACTGAGTAGGTGCATATTACCTAATGCTATTTAAATATAAACACCTGAACCGAAAACAAATGAAGAAAACTATTTTTGTCTTCAAGGTCGAATGAGGTGTGTCTGTGTCGGTTTCAGTTGTAGGTCGGTTGATAATAGTTTTGCCAAAGCGCCGCAAGCCACTTGTCGCCACCTGTATACGGACACCCTTCGGCCAGTTGACAATATAACGCGTGATAGATTGTGATTTAGCAGTTTTATTTCGATAGATTATAGTCTGCTTAAAATAATGGCTTAAAATTGTAATTGGTATGGTTCACAAAATCACAATCTATCAACAGTTTACAATCGAAATAAATCGAACGGTAGGTATTTACAATTTTACGGTGGCATCAGGTAGGTACACAATACAAAATCATTATTATCAACTGAACCTTTTCTCAACTCAGTTGGGGTCGGCTTTCCAGTCTAACTGCGATGCGGCTGAACTTCAATACTTTCCTAACCATTCTGTAATATGAACCTAAATTCCAGCAGTAACAGACATGTTAAGGTGCGTAGGTACTGCGTCCGAGTACCTACTGCGTCTGCGTACTTACGTCCGTTGCCCGGCGTCTCTGGTACTCACGCAGAAGGTATTTCCAACGCAGAAGGTATTCCATACCTACGTAGGTAATTAAATATGAACAGTGCATTAACTTCTGCGTCAGCGTCTTACTTGTACTACTTATAATCTATGGTCTTAGTCGAAAATTATCCAGACTCTTTGCATACAAATAGGGGTACCCCCTATTTGTATGCAAAGAGTCTGGAAAATTTTACTAATTTAACTACCAATTTTTTTTAAAACATTTTTTACTTGCTAAAAGTAAGATTTCAGCACAACTTCAGTCGTTCTACGTAAACTTTAGAGATAAAACTGCGACCCTAGAACGTAAGGATTTAAGTAGATACTTATTTCTATCATCAACTTGATTCTTGCTGCATAAAAATACGACGTGTTTGCTTTCATTTTATACAACTTAGAGAAAGAGAGAGCGTAAATAACATACACACATATCACGCCTATATCCCCGAAGGCATTACACCCCCACAATTTGCCAGTATTTTAGTCCCACATAATAGGGGGCAAGCCTATTGCCGTCACCGGAGACATTTATAATGGGTTATGTCCAAAATGGCCGCACGAATTTAATAAAAAAGTAGCAGCTATATTGTAATTTTGAAATAATTTGAAACCTACAAGTTATGAAATGTTGATGAAAGGCAACATAAATCTTACGTGCCAGCCGCTATGGCACAGCGAATTAAAGTCCTGGGCGTCTCGGACTACTCGTAAATGAATTGACATCATGATATATTTTTGTCTTTCGCTAACTAATATTATACTAATTGACTGAGGGAGCGAAGCGACCGAAGTCTCCGTTTCAACTTGCAGACTGGGGAGAATTTCTTTCGTCTGTACCTCTACATCTCTACATCTACGGTTTCTGTCAGATCATGTTTGCGGCCGTATTTATCAACCGATTTTCATTAAACTTTACACACACACTCCTTGCTTACAATGAATACTCGTAACATGTGAATGATATTTTTTGGATTGGATGAAAAATTAAAGAGTAATAAAGAAAATTGAAAAACTTTACCTACTAACAGTATTTACATTTATTTACAATAAGAATTACAATATACAAAATAAACATAATTATAGACTAAAAATATTTACATTACAAAATATCGTTTAAAAAATCCTCCGCGTCATTGCCGACTGGGAAGGTTCCCAGAATGCTGGCTGTGTTGCCACGTTGGATGGCGATACTTATTCTTTGGGCCAGAAAATAGCCAGCCTTCTGGTCCTGAGAAGCATAATTGAAAAATTATTTTCTAAACAAAGCTCCCGAAGCCTACGGTTCACGGAACCACTAGTATTAATAGTCACAAGATAGTCACGATCTATGGACTTCTTATGTAATTGTGATATTTAAACTTTTATCCAATTTATTTACCTTTCTTTCTTCCTTCGGAAATAAGGAACAGGTAGGTAAGTACTTCCAAGTTTAGCCACAAAAACAAATTTACCTTTTTAATTATACCGAACCCTCGGAGAAATATTTTTTTTAAATACGGTTTTAATTTTCCCTGACCTACGTATTATAGATCTTAGTATTATTATTATCTGTAAGAAGTTATTATTAATTATTAATGTATATAGGTACACGCCTAGCTATTTTTCGATTTATTACGAGTATATTCAAGCTGTTACAAAGGTTTTTATCATTAAGCGCGGAAAGCATTTCCGCTATTTGGCACTTTCCGTGCCATTGGGTTTTTTCTTTTAAATTCCGTGGCCTAATGCGCACCTACGTCCATCGCCGAGCCCCTCTGGTTGGTTAGCTCACAGAGAATTTCCAGTGGCGCCGCGAGGGCTGAAGTGTCACACTATAATAGCCTTGGGAGGCCGGACTGTCAAGTGGTGAGATTCCAAGAAAATACAGATTAAAGTGTCATATACCGCCATCTATCGTCATTATTTAACAATATCTCGCTCGCCGTAGTTTTAGTTTGGCGTCTGTTATAAGTAGGTATAAGTCTGCTGGTAGGTAATTACTCAAAAAGTTAATAGATGGCAGTACCATTCGAATTGGATAAATTGCAGAAGTTTATTCACATTAAATTTTAATTTGTATATTATGTAGTTCTACATAGGTACTCGGTACTACCACAGACAATATTATTTCATTATTTATTCTTATTATGCGTCTTTATGGATAGGTACGATATTAATTATTTGAATATTATTAAATACAAACCTATCAATACTTTAATAGTCTCTGCTACTACTTAGGCACGAAATGTTTGTTAATTTCTTTTACGTTTCATTTTTAGGGTTCCGTAGTAAAAGTCTCGGAACCCTTATAGTTTCGTCATATCCGTCTGTCCTCGGCTTTCCTCCCAAACGGTTTGAGCTAGAAAGATGATACTTTGCACGGATATGTGTTTTACTATTCCGACAAAGTGCTACAATAAAATTATGAAAAATATTTTTGACGTGACAACGTCTTATAATTCGATGGAGCCGGCTGCACGCACGAAAAAAGATGACGTCATGAGGCATTCCATTTAAGGCTTGAAGTGCAAGCGAGAGCGCGGAACGAGCAACAAAGAGGCACAATCGGCCTCCGCGTTCGGCAGTTATGACGTTGTCACGTTCAACTATCGTCAGTAAACCGACTTTACAGACAACCGATTTTTCTTGGGTACTTCTACTACAAGTAAAGGGGGATGGCTTTTTTTCTCGCGTCAACCCCATCGTGTGGGATATCATTAGATAGGTATTTGTAAAACATTGGGAGGTTGCTAAGACAATTTTTTGATTTAGGTGTCCGTTTGTGAGATATTCAACTTTAAAGCGCATTTTTTTTAAAACAGTGTGTGTGTCCCTCTAAAACCTAAACGGCTAGCTCGCAGAATCTAAAAATATCATGATGGTTGTCCACATAATGAACTTTGAAGGAAAACTACGAGTATAACTTTGTTAGTTCAGGAGTTAGAGCCTAAAATGGGTAACTACGGAACCCTATATTATGCGTGACTCGACACGCACTTGGGCGGTTTTTTATTTATATAGATAGAAACAAAATTTCATAAATGTGCTTTTAATTTGTTTCGGAGTACTCTGCTTAGTTTGAGACTATACTTCTATACTACTAAAGAGGAAAGATTTGTATGTATGTTTGTAATTAATAAACTCAAAAACTATTGTGCCGATTTCAAAAATTCTTTCACCATTGGAAAGCTACGTTCACCATGAGTAACATAGGCTACTTTTTATCCCGGTAATGTGTTCCTACGGGAACCGGGAACGAGTAAACTAAATGACGCGGGCGGATTTATTATTTTTATTGTGTACTAGCTGACCCGGCAAACGTTGTTTTGCTTTAGGGGTGGACTACCCTTAACATTTAGGGGGATGAAAAATAGATGTTGTCCGATTTTTAGACCTACCCAATATGCACACAAAATTTCATGAGAATCGGTCAAGCCGTTTCGGAGGAGTATGGCAACGAAAACTGTGACACGAGAATTTTATATATTAGATACGGGATACCCACGCCTTCGCCTGCGTGACAGTCCCGTTAAAATCGTTCCAGATTTTACAGATAGAAAATATTAAAAACAGATCTTTAGTAAGTCTCCTTTTTTTGAAATTTGGATTTTTTACCGTTCCCATCGCTTGTAATTATTGTTCCCGTCGCGTCGTCGCCCGCGGTCAGCGAAAATTTAGATTTCGTACCGATTCGCGTGGTTATTCGGAGGGGCCAGAGGCGGCGCGCGGGGAGTGTGTGACGGGGACAGAGCGAGTACAACTTTATTAGACAACGACGCATCAAGATTCAAGCTACCGTTCTTTGCATATTGATTAGGTATATAGATTATAGGTAATTTAGAACGAATTTGATTTCCATAAAAGATGTTATAGTGAGTTAACCTTAATATATGGATATATGCTACCGCGGACTTTTTTCTGGAACTTTTAAAGAGGGACAATTCTTTAGTACAATTGATCAGCGCCCGCAACGGAAATTCGAAAAAGAAATAAACTTTCCCCGTTTTTGAGACATATTTCACTGCTGCTCCACTCCTATTGATCGCACCGTGATCTTATATAACCTATAGCCTTCTTCGATAAATGCACCTTATAACACATAAACAATTTTTCAAATCCAACCAGTACTTTCTGAGATTAGCGCGTTCAAATAAACAAACAAACTTTTCAGCTTTACAATATTAGTACACATTTCGTAAATTCATAAAATGATGTTATTTGAAATTTCAATCAATTTTATTTAAATACTAGCTGTCGCCCGCGACTTCGTCCGCGTGGTAATTTGGATTTTTTTCTGTTCCCGTCGCTTGTAATTATTGTTCACCCGTAATAACATCTAGTTTCATAAATAATTATTTTAGAACGAATTTAATTTCCATTAAATATGTTATAGTGAGTTAACCATAAAAGATATGCTACCGCGTAAATTATTTTAGACTTTTTAAAGGGCAACAATTCTTTAGTATATCATTTTAACATAACATTAACTATTTGGCCAGCGCACGCAACGGAAATTCTTAAAATAAATATTTTTTCCCCGTTTTTGAAACATATCACACTGCTGCTCCGCTCCTATTGATCTTAGCGTGTTGTTATATAGCCTATAACCTTTCTCGATAAAAGCACTTCTCAATAACAAAAAGATTTTTCAAATCGGACCAGTACTTTCTGAGATTAGCGCGTTCAATCAAACAAACTCTTCAGCTTTATAATATTAGTATAGATTAGTACTTATTATAGTCTATCCGAATGTATCTACAAGTTGTAGATACATTCGGAAAGTCTGAATCAAGAACAAAGAATGTCCTGAAAATGGTAGGTAATGCAAAACATAATTTTAAAATAGATATAGGTTGTACAATCAAATGACCTTAAAAATTGTTTATTGTTGATTTTTAACAAGAAGTAGGAAACAGAGCACGGAAGTGTTGCTTTTCAATACAGTTCATTGGTCTTAGAGATAATAAATAACTAAACATTAATTAATAATTACTTAGTTGTCAATTAATTTAAATATTACAATTCATATAATATGAAATAAATAATTCATCCCGAAGTGAACGTGGCACAGAGATGAGAGAACGCTTGCCGCATTACCCCTTTTTTGATTTTTTTTTAATTCCGCGAGACCGTGGCCGTTCCTATGTCCATTGCTGCGGGCGTCTCTGGCACGCACTAGAAGGTATTTTCAGTGGCGCCCGGCGGACTTTAGTTGTCTACAGCTACACTAAAACATACTAGTTATCCCAGCGAAGTTATATTTTAATATTTCATGCAAATGTATGTATTATATTATATATATTATAATTGAAAAACGCGACGGACGGACAGACAAATTGTCGTATTAAATAGATAGATTACCCACACTTTCCAGTAATCTTTTAGGTCCCACGTAATAGTAGTGTGGTCTTGGAAGCTCAGTGAGTCTGCTTCGTTGGAGTCGGGTTTTAACCCGCGTCGGTGAGTGAATCTGGTTGCCTCAGCCCCTCAGCACGCAACTCTTCTAGCCTGCTTCTGTAAGGACAGCGAGTAGTTAGCCTGCCGTCCTCAAGCGCCGATCATGGAGGTGTGTTAGACCGTAGACTTCAGAACTCAGCGGGGAGAGTACGCTCCTTCACCCTCTCGGCCGCCTCCTTCACGAGCATAACTTGCTCGCAAAAGGACACGGCCACGTTCCACCTACTCCCGCTGAAGACTATGCTTCAGGCCAAGGTCTCCAGCGGGAGTGAGTAGGCGAGAGGGTTAAGTAGGTACCTTAGCTAATCTACATTCCGTGACTGGTAACTAAGTACCTATATCTCATAGCAACCATCTCTATAGGTACACGCTACGTTAGTATAGATATAGTTGCCCTGAGACCTATATTGTATAATTAATAAAATAATTAAGTGTACTTTATCATACGTACAACGAAATCCACTCAGAGATTATTGCTATAATTAATGAAAATTAACCTATTCTCGGCGATTAATAGGGAAGTAAAGTAAGTGTTGAACTGGTGTTAACTCGTGACCGGAAATCCTACCAAGTTCATATTGTCGCATTACAAATATTTATCCTGTTATGTCGTATGTTATATTATTATATATCGATCATTTAGAACAAGTATCCGGTAACGGTTATAATGTAATACCTAATTGGTTGGTAAACTCAGCGGGCAAGCAGCAACTGTGACACGCAGTATGAATGAGCGCGGGGCATCTTCGACGGTAGGTGCCCGTACGATTCAAGTAGGTAGGCCTAAGATTTTTATTTATTAATCTGAGGGCCTGGACTTCAAAAGCCTTAACGCTTGAACTTACTTGATTTACCAAGAATAATGTCGTCGAAAACCCATTTGAGTGTCACTTCTTCTTCCATTACTGAAACTTGACACTTGTTATCAAAATGATCGATCATGAAAAATGTTTATCATAATCTCTAGCATGTAATAAACGAGTTGGCATATTTATTTTAATCTAACTAACAATCACGTGTGATCCCATGTGAAACATTGGATGGAAACAGGTGTTACCTGGCGAAAATCCATGACAAAGTAATGGTAAGTACCTAAGATGTTAAAACTTTTCAAATGAAGATATCTTCTATATTATCGTCTTATATTGTTGAATACCTATTTTTGAATTTCGTTACTTTAACTTGGAGTTTCTACCCACGTTAGTTATTGTGACAAGTCCTACATCGCGCTAGCGATATTTACACAGTCATACTTATAAGCAAATACGTTCTGGCTTCATATTTTGCTGTTCTCTCTGAGACAGTCTTGATAATGCCTCGTTTAGAGGCGAAACAATTGTCGACGTTTTAGTGCCTTTAATGTTGCGAAGATAATGCTATTATAATTTGAAAAGTTTTAACATCTTACTTACCATTACTTTCCCATGTGAAACATTCAGAAAGAAATATAAATGATAACCATTGTTCAATTTTTTTTTTGGTAACCAGACTACAACGCTTTTATACGCATTTTATACACATTTGTGCTTCCTCTCTGTCACACTAACTACGAGCAACATGCACCACTATATCGCATGATGTCCTCATACAACAAAATCAGTAACGAACTGGATTTCTTCAGTGCAACACCAGCTACCATAAAAAGCTTTTTTTATAATCGAATTTGTAGTGACTGATGCTTGCACACCCTTGCCGATTGGTTTTATGTAAAACCAAAGCCTTTTTATAACTAGCATTCCATAATTTGTATTTTAGTTTTTTTTTTTTTGAATTTTTGTCCCATATTGTGTATCCAATTTCTCATAATGATTGTATATTGCATACTGCATGCAATATACAATCATTCACATCAAGAAGAACTTTACATCAATTTTTGAGAATACTATGTCTAATTTGTACTGTGTTATGTAATGTTCAGTTCTGTGGACCAGTAAAAAAAAATACGTTAACGACGTATAAGTTAAAAAAAAACAACTTTTGCATATTTGGGAGATAAAGAAGCATAGAAATAATCTGTTGCTCCATGTACTGGGATTATTTAATTCACTCCAAAAAAAATTGATTCAGGAATTTAGAGTAAGTAATATAATGTCAATAGTTTTAAGAATTGCAAAAAAATAAATTGAATGTCTATCATTTAAATATTCGTCAATTGAATAATAATGGATTTAAGTGTTTTTTTTAAATATATCAATTTCATCTATAATTAATCATAATTTCTTTAGACAAGCTATTGTATAGACGAGGAGCCATAGGTAGGTACATAAAAAGCTGTTGTTCATAAACTCTATCCTATTTGCTGGCATTCTCACATATACATTGTCTCTTGTTTTGTATTGCTGTGTAATAATAATTGTACTGTGCAAATTAGTAAACTAAATACAAGCACTTAAAGTTCAGGGAATATGAATTGACCATTTGGAATCTTCACTCCTTAGCAAATTCGGAACAACCCAAAAAAATTCATTGAACATGGATCAGAACTTCTTGATGTGTAATTTCTTACTGTACCATCCCAAAATTGTTTTTCATTTCATTGAGTGGGACAAACGGGAAATTAATTAAATATTTAATTTCTATTCCCGTTTGTCCCACTGAACTTGATGGTGGGGCAAACGGGAATAAAAATTAATTAATTTATAGAATTCCCGTTCGCCCCACTGGTGGGACAAAGCCTAGTGGGACAAACGGGAATAACCCGAGAAATGGAGTCTGTAGCTGTCCATGGGTCCCAAATGACATATAGAGACCGGATACATCTCTTTTGAGCCACAAATGTGGCTTCTTTATTAATAGAATTGCCCCAGAAAATTATTCATTTCTCAATAATTCTCAAGAGAGCATTTGTGCAACATTTTTGCAACAGAGCAACATTTGCAACATAGCCATGAGTACGGTTGTTTGGCTGACTGTTTTTCGAAGCATATACAATGCATATGAAAAGGAATTTACCTTATTACGCTAAATTTCTACATGTGCTTTCCAAATTAGATTATTGTCCACATTAAGTCCCAGAAAACTTATGACCAGGTTTTTTTAGGTTTGAATGATTTATTTCGAAGGATGTCATAATAATGCAGTAATTTCCAAAAATGTATGAGAAACAACATACTTAATACATTTTAGAGCTCTGTTTCAATTTAAAGAAAATTTATAGCCCTTTTATGTTATCGTCACCGACCATAGAGCAACGCGGACGTCGTATACGTATATACTACGGGAGAAGGCTTTATGCATTTTCTCAATACATAAAAGTCTGCCATGTTTGGTGCGGGGGGGTCATCGACACGCACACATTCTCAGATGTAACTTTTGATGTAACAGTGTCGATACACGTTATCATCGATAGATAAATTTGATAAATCGACTAGGAAAATCAGGTTTCAAAAATGTCGCAAAAGTGGATGTCGTTTATGAAAACAAGACTTTTTTACTATTTAAAAACATATAAATAAGTTTAATTTAGTAAAATTACAATTACAAAGTTTACAAAGTTTACAATTACAAATTACAAAGTTCAAGAAGTAAGACCAAAAATATTAACATTTGTGGGTTCCTTAGGCCTACTGCAGAACTTTCTGCACCACCTTTTGGATTGTGCAAATATTATAAGTCCGAATACCGCAAACACCGCTCACCACTGTACCCGTTGCTATTAACAGGGACATTTACCTAGACATCTCTAGCTAAAACAATGATTAAGATTGAATTTTGGTATGGGTATTGACCAGTTTAAACATTTTGTACGAAATAATAAAAAATGTGTGACTGTGATTGAAGGAGAAAAAGTGAACCAAGTGAAAGAGTTCGTGCACTTTGGGTCCAAGTTTACAAGGGATAAAGGGTATTATAACGATGATATTAAACGAAGTGTTATGACAGGGAATCAAGTGATTGGGTGACTGCATAACTTTATGAACAGTCAGAAGGTCCGGTCAGAAGGCCCGGTTGGCTGTGCGTAGAGCAGTGCTTGTCCCTACACTTTTGTACAGTAGGGAATATTGGGTGTGGCAGAAGAAGCATGAAAGTAGAATAAATGCAGTGTGGAGTGAAACTGAGAAGTGTGAAAAGTATAGCTGAGGTAACATTATGGCTAAAGTGAAGAACAGCCGCGTGATACGGAAACTGTGCGGTGTGTTGTGATCTAGTTAGAAAAAGGAATGGTTTGGGCACGTAGAAAAGATGTATAAAAGGAGGTTGACGAAACAGATCAGTACATATGGCGGGTGTTGATGGACAGGCTGGTAAGTAGAATACCATAGTCCAATGGAAAAGACACCTAACTGTAAGTTTGAAATATAAAAATAGCGGGCTTAGTTTATGAGGCCTAGGTCCGTATTGCTAATGTGTATTAACAAAATGTTCACGCCGGCAAAGTCGCGCTAGATAAAAAAGACACAATTATTAATAAGTATTAAACTATAGGTAACATTATGGGTATTTACGTTATTCTTAGATCAGAAAATAATATCTTTAACTAGCTATGTAGGTAGGTACTAATAAAGTTAATACTATCAGGCGTTACTTTTCGGAAGTCCATAGTTAAATTAAATAAATCTAACTACTTTGCAATATTCCGCCACATGCAAATTCACCAAACCCACTTAAAATTAGGCCGCATACCACGGCGAGCATTCTGAAGAGCTCTTCAATCTGATCCCATCTTCCTTCCGATCCCGAACAACGCGTGCCGGGCAGAGATGCCACTCCCACACAGTAGGTACATGTTCGCGAGAACCGAACGTTTTAAACGTTCGTTTCTGTGCCGAACGATACTGGCCTGGAACGCCCTGCCTGTGCACGTGTTTCCTCCCACATATAATCCTGGGTTCAGTAGGTCGTCAAGTTGAGGGCCACTCTCTATAGTATAGTGTGCTGTGAGTGACCCACAATCGCTTGACGTCGTCACGACTTACTACCAGGCGGGTGGCGTCAAATTGGCGAACCCAATACAAAAAAATAAAATAAAAAACTACCTCTATAAAATTATTACTCATTTTGACTCTACTCGGGAGCCCCCCTTGGGGGACTGGAGGGCAAATCTCAAAAACTCGGAATTTTCCCTAGGTCCCCGAACCCCCTTTACATTTCTGCAAAAAAAAACATAGGTACCTTCCCCTCCACCATCAAGGAGAACAATAAAATTGTGTCAGTGAGTGAGTGAGTAATCCAGCTTTATAAAATATAACAGCTTTTTTTAACAAAAACAATGATAAATACATTCTACATAATCACTTGTTGTATTTAAAAAGAAGCCTAATCATCACAAAATAATAACTAATATTACCAAAGTATCAAAATCTCACGCCACGCTATATTCGTCTGTAGACGGCGTCGAATTTTGGCGCGCAGAGCGACACGTCCTCTCCCTGTAAGCGCTTGGCGCGGACTGCAGTCTGTCGCAACTACATACAAAAAAAAACTATTATGAAACGGGGATAAATTTTAATGGCTCAATATTTGTCTCACTCAATTTCTCTATCTGTCCCGCTCGTTCCTTGATGAAATGTCATGTGTCACTGTCTGTCGGTGTGGATGTCTAATCGTTATTTTCAATTTCAATAATAATGTTTTTCTTTGAATGTAATTAGTGAAATAATTGGGAGAATAGCTGAATTTTATTAAAATTTTTGTAAGACCGTTCTCTAGAAAAGACTGTTTTATACGTTGTTTATTAAAATCGAATATGAAGTATGTATAGAAAGTGTGAAATATGTAGTTTAAAATCTGGAAGAAAGGACGGCACAAAACGGATTTTCATGGCCAGATTTCCTATGGATGAGAACAATAACACCGGAAGATAACAAAATATATAACTACATAGCATGAAAGAATGATGGAAAGACAAATTATCGCTCAAAACATTTGATAAATGTGTTTTTGTGTTCGAACGTGATGTAAAACCTCATCTTCATAACTAGGTAATCGCTGGAATGCGGGCGGTTACATCCAAATAATTAAGACGGAGAACCCTACCTAACATCTAAAAAATATAATTCAATTTTCAACAATGACGCGAGCCAACGAAGCCGCGAATTGTTCAAGTGTAATTATAAAGATGCAAAGTTGACCTGATTCCTGTCGATCTATAAGCTAAGTATATCAAATGAGTTCTGTTTAGTGTCTTAGCTGCATGTTATAGTTGGTAGAAGCTTCATGATAAAGTTGCGGGGTAGGTTGACTTGTAATTTAAAGCTATTGCTCTGATAATTTACTTGTCACATTGCAATAACCTTTCTAGCTCATTCTCATGATGTTGTACGGGTGGATGGAAAGTAACCACCATCCAACCGTGAAAGTAAGTTTGACCCGTTAAAGTGATACTGAATTGAGTAACCTGTTGAGACTAATAGAATTGTAAAGAGACTAAAGAAAGAGAGTGTGAGTGACACACCAGACAGATGCCGGGACGTTGATATCCTTTGTATTGGTTTCATGTAACTTACTTAATTGGGGATGGATTGAGACGTCCTATGTTCATCTAGGCGCCAAGTAAAGAGATGAGGGACGTCCTTAAAGAGTGTTGGGGACGTCCCTAAAGTAAAGTGAGCGGCTTCCTGTGACGGGGTGTATGTGACCCCCATCAGGACCGCCAGATCAGAGTGAGGAGACGTCCTCAAAGTAGAGTACGGACGGCTTCCTCTGATGTGATGTATTGAATCCACAGCAGGGCCGTCCGACCACTGAGTAGAGTGAAAGAGTTGTACAGTAAAGTGTAGACGGCCTCCGATGATCCACCAGGACCTTCTGACCATTGTGTATAGTATAAAGTGAGTATAGTAACTTACTTGCCCTTAGATAAATCATTCCCTGGGTCATTCAATTGTATGCTAAAGAGAAAAGCCTAACCCTTCCTTTTACCTAAAGAAAAGATGAAACCAGGTTTACCATAGTTTAGAATGTAGGATACTTAGACAAGTGACAATGGTTGCTTGAGCTCTAATTTATACTTACAGAAAGGAGAACAAGAGGGACTGTTGGGTGCTATGGACTAAGGATGTATTGGAGGCTCAGATAACCGGATCATCATTACACAATAGAAGCGAAGCAGATTGTAGATTATATAAAACCTTCTAGCCTACTAAAGTGAGTTTAAAATATAAAGGATCATAATGTTACAGTCACCAATACTATGAGCTGCAGAATATTGATTGAAGAAGAAATTACAAATATTTTTAATATACATGTAATGTTTTTAAATAAATATTTAATTTCATGAACTTATCATTTTAAAACCCAAACTGAGCCTATACTCCGTTTTTTAATTAAATGTACTGCCTCCGGGAAATTGAACGCTTATTCATTTTTAACATGTAACTTGTATGACGCAGTACTTTAGTTGAAAAATGGAGTATAGCGTCTGCGAAAATATAAAATTATTTAAAAAAAGTACGTAAAAAGTACTGCGTTTATCGATATATAAAATTATATTAAGTGGCACATCTCTATTTTTCCCTTATGTTGGCGACTCTGTATGTGTAACATTTGTTAGGTTGGCTACATAACGTTATCCCTGATTTGACATTTTGTAAGATTATTTTGCACTATGGGAGTCCCGTCTCTTCTTACGTAGTATTGTATTCTCTTTGGCGGACTGTTTACTTGAGGCATGCGTCGAGTATTATAAAGCGAAATTTAGGTGTTTTTAAAAGATTATTTACAGCCTATTTTTTATTATTTAGCTTTCCTTTTTTTTGGAAATGGATTGATTTTGAACCAAGGTTTATTTATGTTGTTTTAATTTTATGAACGAGAGTTTTATGTAGCCGAAATAAGAACCAATTCATTGCCCATTTTCTCTAAAATTTGACTAACTTAAATATTTGTTTACTCAATTTTTTTTTATGAAAGTGATAAAAAGTAATCCATACATTTGATAGATGACTTTTACAAGAATAAACTGTATTTTTGTAATACTTTTTAGACGTCAAAACGATTAGTGAATTTGTGATATTCTAGACCTCTTCCAGCAAAAGATACGAAAAACTACCGATTGTTTTAGGTCGATTAATCAAAATTTAATGACAAAAATAAGAAAGTAGCTCACTTATTAGATCATTATTGAAATGATATTTCATGTTGTGCATTAAAACTTATAAAAATACAGTATTTTCAGTGTAAAAACACGTCTGTAAAATCAGCGAAAACGGTAAAATTTAATAGGAGGACTCGTTGCAAATGTTTCTCCGGATAGTGTTGTCCGTTCTAAACGCGACATGAATTTTATTTTTACGTAAAATTTTGCCAACTTTATCAGATATCGGACCTAAACAAGTTAGACTAGCTCTATACCAATGGACGTCACGATGGAACATCATATAGTAAACTACTCGTAATTGAGACTCGCCGCCTTCCAACTAAGCTGTCCACAAGCTTGGTGCTGTAACCATTAGATTTAGCAATTTGATAAATAATATTTAATTCGCGGTTAAAATTTATTTGAGAAAGTGGAACCGAAAATAGTCTGTGAACATAGCTGTGGAAGGCGGCAAGCTTGTGCTGCCAAGGATGATAGGAAGTAGCGAGAATTACTGTGTCAGTATGAGTGGGTTTGCGAAAAATCCGGAATTCATGCCCACCCTCATTTCTAGTAATAGTCAAATCTAAGAAATTTGTGGACCTATCCTTCTCTAACTCGAGTTTGAATTTGATTTTAGGGTGAACACTATTCAAATGAGATAAGAAATCCGTAAGTTCCACATCGGTGCCCCGCCAACACTAGGTACTTACTATAATTGCTATAATCTAGAATCTCAAAAAAATACTGAGCAATCATGCCGGGCGCCACTGGAAACTTTCTGTGTGCTCACTATTGGCGCTCGGCAATGGACGTAGGAGCGACCGCGGAACTTAGAAAAAAAAAACTGAGCAATCATGAGAATGAACAAATATTACACGAAATTGGCAATAGACAATTAAAATGTTAACTGATTCTGATATTGGCCTAGATTCACGATGTACGGTTTTTATTAAATTTTACATAATTTATAACAACCGGAGCTATATAGTGCAAATTAAAGCAGGCTGTAAAACAGTCAAGGATATTTAACTACAGTTACAAGTAGGCATATCTTGTTGCTACCTCAAATAATGGCTCTGAGCTGTGACTGTGACGCTATTCTAAAGACGCTATAATATGCCGTCAATATGCCACACCAACGGTAGCTATATTGCTTATTAGAAATTAGCAATTCAGCATTGATATACTGTAATAAAACTCCCTGTGTACGGCTTTATTTTATATTTATTCGTAATCCGCCCGTTCGATTACCACATATCCCGAGAAGAAGGGCAAGAAACTCGGTAGGGTCATATTATAATATCTTACAAGCATTTAAACATAGTAACAATACACTTACATAGTATAGAAGCAATCCTCGCGAATCAACAACAGTCGATCCGTAACATCAAGTAGCCAAATTGTCTTATATATGTACGCATTATATACTTATTGTAATAATTTGTGAATAACATAAAGCAACTTGTAAATTCGTAGTCTAAACTGAACAGAGTGAACAGTCTCTCACTACCCTATACCCTACAATCTTTACCCCCCCATCACATTATATTTCGCTTCGGTGTTGCAAGCACCATCAATCAAACTAAGTACTTACTAAATAGATTAAAATAATAGTAATCAGTAAAACCTAACAGTACATTATCAAAACTTTCTTAGCAGTATTTGTTAACAACGCTCCTATATCTATGATACTGATAAGAGACCACGACTTTGTATCGCATGCGCGAAATGTCTTCAATGAATTTAGATTTGGTATACGCGGCAAACCGGCGAACTGTGTTCTTGTACACTCGTAGTCGTAGGTGACTTTAGTTTCGGTTTAACACGCGGACTGCGTGGTCGAGAGCGACGCGCGTGCCCTCTGCGTTCAGTAGAACTCGCACAGCTAATTCCAAACTAAATGTGCATTTTACTGTACTAAATTTATGAGAGAAAATGTTTAAAATAGAGTGTTTGTTGGCATTAACCGTGCTATCTGTAGGATCAGCTCAACCATGGGGTAAGTACGGCGGCAAAATCAGCTGATTACATTTAAACACGTGCTATTTTTTACGTTATGTAACCTATTAGATAGCATAGTGCTAAGTTAATTATCTACGATTATTGGTATCAACTGATTATGGTATTCTGTTTAAAATTAGAAAAGTAATACAATGTCAATAAGGTCGTAATTTGGTTGGCGCCACAGCGCCATTGCGAGAGGGCCGTGAGTCACGTAGGCCACTGGAAGCGTTTCGCGTATACCCAACTGTTTAGAAATGCTTTGAAGAATAACGCGAAGTTACTAACTGAGGCTACATTTAGAATTTACCGTGTTCTTTTGCTAAAATTTGGAAACGTATGCCAGTGCCACTTATCTGTTAATAAAACTGTTGTAAGCGTAGTACTGATACAATTCCTAAGTAGGTGACTGAATGTTTATAAACCGAGGCTCGTGACCCATTCAATATCTCTTTTTGCTGATAAATAGTACAGGAACAGGTGGCAAAATATTAAAACTTTTTCAAACGTGCATTACTTAGTTGCAAATTAGCGTACCTACCTAATGAAATTCAACAACTTGAACTTGACTGATTAATCACAAAAGCACTAAGAAGATAGTACCTAGCTGGTTGTTATATAATGTGACAAGAATGTGACATTAATATGAAAAGAATCCACAATTTTTTGAAAATCTTATAAGATCTGGAATTCCTATGTAGTATTATAGCTACGCTATGCTAAACTATTGCGAACAAAGTCTGTAACGTTGTACATTAATTATATATACTATGTTGACGCGTGGACAGTATAATATTCTACATAATCCGCAATAAATATTAAACGTAGGTCAATGCCACGAGATGTTTAGACCCTGTTTTTATAGTTAGATTTTGTGAGTTGATTTTGGATTTATGAGAAAAGTTGAGTTTTACTTTGATTTGTATCCAACTGCCAAGGAAGGATTATTTTTTACATAAACAATTACAATTATGTACATACAGAAAAACGTAATAGAGTATTCAGAGTCGTATGAGATTTGACGCTGGCCATAAACATTTTTTTTTCTGCACGATTTTAAATACTATGCATGGGTTAAATGTTTGACAGACCGTAAATACCTAATAATCTAAGTACGTATAGTAGGTACATAGCCCATTTAAAAGTCATCGGAAATACATTAGTTAGTTTTGTTGATTCTCACGGTGCCGGTGAGCCGAATATGATGGTTACTTTTTTTTCAAGCTAGAAAGAAAGAAAAGAAAAAGAAAGAAAGAAAAAACATTTATTACTCCACTTAAAATAACAAAAACAACGAAAAAAATTAACAGCTTAGAAAAAAGTGAAATAACAAAAAAAAATGAAACAATCTCTATATATAAAAATGAATCCCTATTTCCCTTGGTCACGACATCACGCGTGAACGGCTGGACCGATTTGGCTAATTTGGGTCTTAAAATATTCGTGGCGGTTCAGGGAAGGTTCATAAGCAAAATTTCAGGCGGTACGAAGTTCGCCGGGACCACGAGTAATACATAAATATGTGGAGTAAACGGCCATCTCTCAGCGTTATGCTGTCTGCGTGGTGCAAGGCAGACAGCGCTTCAGAGAGACGGTCTGATGGCAGAAACAAACTAGCTAGTGCTTGTACCATGGTACCATTTTTTAATATTTTTTTTAATGAATATTAAATATATACATTTTAGGTAACAAGGGTAATAAATAACCCTAAGTACAGTCACGAACATAACATTTATTGTTGTCGTTAGACTATTAAACCGCACATATCTTTGCTCTCCAAGAGGTATCACATTATTTAGGAACTGAACATTGTCAGATATTTTTGTTTTGGAAAGTTGGCACTTTAATTTGACGCATATGAATGATCAGAATTGTTAGTGCCTAATGCAGACAGATATTTTAATTGCTTAGGTGGTGTGGTCGGTAGTGCATCGGCTTTCGGCTCCGGAGTCTCGGGTTCGATTCCCGGGTCGAATCAAATATTTGTGTGATTCACAAATGTTTGTTTCGGAGTTTGGGTGTCTTCTTATGTACATTATGTATGTACTTAGAAATATATAAGTATGTTTATCAGTTGTCAGATCCCATAGCACAAGCTTATAGCTTAGTTCGGGCTAGATGACGTCGTGTGAGAATGTCCAAAATATTTATATTATTGAACTCGTTCGTGATAATTGCTGATGTGTCCATAGCAACATATTCATGCTCGTCACTGTATAACACAGGATTGCAGAATCCGATAATTATTTATCTTGTGCCTACGCTACGTCATACATAAGACAACAAACACTACGTGATATGTTTTTAATCGTTTTTTATAAACAATCATAAATATAGAAGATCAACAATGATTTTATATGTTTAACTTATTAGGTAATGTAATTCAGCTGACCAAACAATACACGCTGTCAAGAATATGGACAAGACGTTGCATATTGCAATATGCCCTTGTTTATTTTTTTAGTCCATGTATGGAATACTATCACAGCAATTACAAACAATTATAAACTTGTGTATAAAGGCGATTCTTATCTTTTAAAAGATCTCTTCCAAGGCGCTTCGGAAAGGAGAAATGATTGCTATCGGTGCTGACGTGTGCGCAGGTTAATATAATAAATTAGTGCAATTATGTGGTTATGACATGTGTGTGCAGGTTAACATAATACAGTATTAGTGGATGTTTTATACTGTATAACACAAATATTTATGATCAAATAACCTATACTAGGTACCGTGGCTTATTGCATCAATAGAAACGCAGTATTCAGTTAACAACATCCTATAACTATTAAATAACGGATATCGTTAATATGTTCATTTAACTAACAATACCAATGAGTTGCTTATTAAACTAAAATCCAAGTTATTGATTTTAACAACACTGAAAGATCACCCTATTATAATAACTTTCATCATTCACCGAGCCTTTTCCCAACTCAGTTGGGGTCGGCTTTCCAGTCTAACTGCGATTCGGCCGAACTTCGATGTATTCCGTGAAGTGACTGCCATCCGACCTTCATAACCCATAGGCGATATCGAAGTTCTGTAGTTAGACCGGTCGGATTTTTGATTTAGGGCTCCAACTACCCCTAACGACTGCCATAGATGTTAGTATGACAACCGGGACCGACGGCTTAACGTGCTCTCCGAGGCACGGAGGGGTCTCAATGTCTTGAGAAATGATCACCCATCCTAAGACCGGCCTGAGTCGATGTTGCTTAACCTTTGCAATGTGTTAACATTGTCGGTTACCACTAGACCACGAGCCCCTTAATAACTTTATTAACTTTATATGAAGTTGATTGATAAGTATTTGATAGAATTTGATATACCTACTAAATAATAAGTTTATTTGCATGATACCTACATAATGGTGTTACAATTTTAGTGATAGAAGTTTCTTTTTGAGCAAGTAATGCCTGTATTAGGAGACTCCGCTCTGCACATATGAAATCATACAATTTTATGCAAGAAGGTATTGTAAACTGTCAATCTTCTGTCACTGGCCTCAAAGAAATCGCTATCCTATCCCAATAAAAAAACTTTAGTGTTCTGAATCCCATGGGAACACATTACATGAATATAAGTAGCCTATTCTGATGTACGACCTATTATATTTTATTAAATCCCCTTCAGTAGTTTTTACGTTATATTAGTAGGATGTAGTAAGATACTTATAATCGAACTCTAATATAGTGTACAGTGTGATCTGACGAGCGAACTTGGGTTTTTGCGGAGCGCGTGGATGGTAGCCTTTTAAGTTACCTCTGGCGCTGGGCAAAAATCCAGACCCAAACGCTCAATTGCAATACCTAACAACGTTTCCTTGTCCCGCACCGCGAACTAGTTCAGAGTAACTAGGTCTTCTGTGCGGGAAAAATCAAGCATTACCTTGACATTGTCGAAATCATCGATGAATATCGATGGAGCCACGTTTTTAAAAAAGAAGAAGATAAAGACCTGACGAGCAGACTAATTTAAACGTTGCTTTTTTCTACCTCAATAAAAGTATATATCTACAATACCATAGTGAACGATGTATTGTAATTCCATGGCAACATTTTATTATGCATTCTTGTTTCCTTGAAATTAGTAACTGAGCAAGGTTTCATGATTATTACGATGATTATATAATTCTTGTTAATTAGCCAATCTAAATAACATGTAAGAGGTCACTAATATATCAGGTCCATAATATTCTTACCTACTTCGCTAAACCGCATGATCTATATCAATCAGGTAATTTAATAATACTAGCAGACGCCTGCGACTTTTTTCGCTTGTTACCCACCAAATATATTCGCTTACGTACTTGTATTTGTAACTGTTTACACAGTGCAAGAAATTAGGAGTTCTCAAAATAAATGGTTTTTCACGTTTTGGGAATATTTTTATGGCGGGCTATATAACATAACGTTATGACTAATACTGGGCCTTTTCACATTGCACGGTATCGTGACGATATCGTCCATAATATCATGGCGATATCGTGCAGATGCAAACCTAATATGTACTAGCTTTGAATATTTATCGTGACGATATTGTCACAATAGCATGTAATGTGAAAACGCCCAACAGCTATGCGGCTAGCTATGGCCTTATAGTAAGGCCAAACACAAAAACTTATATTTCAGAAGTAGGATTTTTTTAGTTAGCTAGACTAGTCTAGAATATTTTAAAGTTTTAATTCGAAGCGTGTCAGCTAACGTCGCGATGTTATATTGCTTTTTACTTCATCTAATTACTTTACTGTAATCGAAGTTTATACGGTGAAATAAATATTATATAATAAACAAAATTATGTCACAATGATTGCAATCAATAGAATACGATATGAATACTACACATTAAGTAATAAGTAATGAAGGACTTAGTTACTAGATAAAGTAATATCTATAATCTATGTAGATTGTAGATATTACTAGCACTTGAAGTACAGATTGAAAACACTTCACACAAAATCCAAAATTGAGTATAACACTTAGTAGTTAACTTAAATACATATGTAATCTAAACCTTAAGAAACAAGGAAACTTTGAATTTTTTTACTATAATAAAAAGCAAAAAAATCACAGAAGAACACAAAGCAACCGAATTTCGGATTAGGACTTGGATTTTTGCGGAGCGCGTGGCAGGTTACCTCTGGCACTGGGCAAAAATCCAGGCCCAAACCCTCAATTGCAATACCGAACAACGTTTCCTTGTCCCGCACCGCGATCTAGTTCAGAGTAGGTAACTAGTTCTTCTGTGCAGGAAAAATCAAGCATTACCTTGATTTTGGCGAAATCATTGATGAATATCGGTGGAGCCATGTTTTTGAAAAAAGAAGAAGAACCGAATTTCGGAACTGCGCTGCGGTATGCAGAAGAACTAATATATAAATTAAGACAGGGCTTTTATAATAGGTATATTGGTCACGGTACCATAAATATATTGGTCATGGTACCATCAATTAAACAAAATGGTATAGTAGGTATCCGTGGTGTGATTCGGAATGTGAACGAGTCAAGACTGAATTAATTGTTCATTGCCAAATGTGTCGATGAACTCGCGCCAATTTATTTTACGTACGTCTTCATAGTTCCTCAGACTATAAATAAGTTTTGTATGTTCTGTTTCATTTTTAAACAGATAAAAATAGTTGTATAAAAGTGATATCTTTTTAATATTTCAATTTACCAATACCATTTTGTCTTAATGTTACGCATGAAATTTTTAAATCAAAAAAAGCACTTGTTGACCTGACTGTACACAAATTTTTCAACTTATTGATTTTTTTTTATTTTTCTTAGAAAATTGCATAGTAATTTTTTAAACATAAATAGTATGCTCTACAATTTTAAACCGTGATGATTTAACGGTAAACTTGCCGTTAGTCTTGAAAACGCAAAAATTTACACATTTACAATTTACATTTTTTTGTGAACTTTGACCTTGAATAATTTATGCCTATATACAATTCTATTACATTTCATTTACTAATGGTGTCTTGAACATCCAAACCAATGTTTAGCTTTATGCGAATTATGGTGGCACTAATAGTATCGAAGTTCGAACGCTTTGTACCACCTCGTTTTTTTACAAGAATGCAACCACGAAAAATATTTAGGTATAAATTGTTGCATAATAAAAAATTGGCACAAGTACAATGCTAGTTTGTCAATAAAACTGTTAAATAGCAGACAATATACCGAGTAGTTGCATTGACCGTGCCCCATTTAGCCTTTGTCAGCTGTTCTGTCATTGTTTCGATGGCAATAAAAGGCAAGGCATAATCTCTTAACAATATTTATATCAAATCGGAACCTTTAAATCGAGAAGATGCGTGTCTATTCTCAATGGTCTATGGTCAATGATGGAATAATTAATCTAATTAGGTACTGATATTAAACTGCATTTATTGGAAAATATTGTAGGTCGTTTTATAAATGGAATTTAATTCAGTAAAAAATGTCAAGGTTAGAAAACGTTTATTGTAAGTTGTAGGTTTGTTAACTTGGGGAAATAGAGGTTCATTCATTATTCATTAATCATAATAAAGAAAAGTCTTTCTTATATTACACAATGAATGGTAAAGTGTCTGATGCGTTTGGATCTAATCATGGTAGGTATTTGTTGATGATTGTGTCTTAAGAAACCATCAACATACCGGAACTAAGTAAAATATGTGAATTAAAGCAATTAACGTCCCGTACAATAATAATATGTAAATACTGTCACACGTTTGTGCCGAAGTCTGGGTGTTTCCTATGTATAATATGTATGTATTTACAAAAAAAATGTATATAAGTATTTATATCAGTTTATCTAGTACTCATATCACAAGCTCTGCTTAGTTTGAGACTAGATGGCGTAGTGTGAATTGTCCTAACACATTTACTTATTTATTATTTATATTTTTATTTTATTTGTACATAGTTAATTTTGATGCAATTTAACGAAGTTATTGGTCAGGCTTAGCATTCTTATTTTAGCGATTTGATGTTGCTACATGAATTTAAATTCTTGCGAACGTTTTAATTTGATAAAATGAAAACGTTCGCAAAAATTTTGTAAAAAAAATTTTTACGCGACTGTACTGGAGGTAAAATTATACTTTCTTTGCCTATGTTGCTTTCAAAATTGCAGTGAGGGAAAAATATAGCTTAGTCGTCTCCTTCCTCCGTACATTGATATACCAAAAGTTTACCGACTGCGACTGCAAATAGATCCACATAAAATTGGTCAACAGAGAATACCACGTGCATTTTTATTTCTTTTATTTTCTTATCTTTTGTTAGCCTGTGATTTTTTTAAAATTTAAACTGCAATATACGATTGCAATAAAACAACGAGGTCACAGATCACGATAATGCGTACAACCGTCGGAACTTGAGTATTACTAATTAAAACCCTAATAATATTTTTTTTTTGACTTTTTAACTCGACGTCATATAGCCCAAATTAAGCTAAAGCTTGTGCTATGGGATCTATATGACTGATAAACATACTTACATATTTCCAAGTACCTACATAGAAAATACCCTAACTCCGAAACAAACATTTGTGGATTTACCCAAATAATTAGATTCGACCCGGAATCGATCCTGGGACCTCAGGGACGGCAGTCGCATACTCATACCACTGCGCCGGCAGTCAATAAGTAAAGGCAATAATAATTAGGCATTCAGTGATTTAGTTGGTTAGTGAAGTTGTAGGTACTTCTTTGTATGGTAACTAAAAATTAAAGCCTTTTTATTCTAACGTCCATTGCCGTACCGGGCGACCAGCCAACGGGCGTTTTCACATTGATTAACGACACACGATGTCACAATAATTTACATTCGTGCCTTAAATTTAATGCTGCTACTTACGATATCGTGTGTCGTCATCATGCAATGTGAAAACGCCCAACGCCGTCGGAAGGTGTGAAAAATATAACTTCAGTCGGAAGGCTAAGCATGTGGTATATCATCTTACAGTTAAGAAGCCATTGCAATCGTCGTCTGTAATCACCTAATTGACCCATAATGCCAAGCCAGAATAATAATAATAAAGTTTTTATATTACGCTATGTACAATCTAATGCAGCAGTAAATAATGTTATAACTGCTAGTTTTATTTATTTATATGCCTTATCTTCTAAGTAACTACACTGTTTAAATTTATAAGGCTATCAAAGTTTATCTTGAAATAATTTCGCTGTTTGTTTGTGGCCTTACAATTTAATTTGCGTAGGTATACATATTTAGTAAAATAAAATTATATTTATATATTTGCATAATTATTTGTGAATTGTATAATTCAGTTCGTTGATTGTTATCTGTAAAATTATATAGGTACTTATATGTATTAGAATATTATGGGAATAAGCTAGAAAAACAATATAAATTTATATGAATTAAAGAGAACATATTATTTAACAGGTAGGTGTTATGTAGATGAAGTTATTAAAAACTACGTCACCAATAAAAATATCATTATTTTAAAAGATGGCAGTTTTATGTAAAACCAGCAGACACTTGCGACTAGTTTGCGTGAAATACTTACACGCCAAATATCCTTACATACTTACCTACAGTAGAGAATTGTGGCACATCTATAACCAGTAATAACCACTTAGGCATAGCATCCAAGAGATGCTGAAAGAATTAAATTTTTCACACTCTTGCAGCGTTTTCTGATAGTTCGAGACGCCCAGGACTGTAATTGGCTGTGCCACAGCTGCTGGCACGTAAGATTGTGTTGCCTTTCATCAACTTTCATCGCAAGGCAACAGGTTTAATTTTTTTTCAAAATTACGCTATAGCTGCTACTTTATATTTAATTCATGCGGCCACTTTGGACATAATCCATTATAAATGTGCCCGGTGACGGCAATAGGCTTGCCCCCTATTAAGCGGGACTAAAAATACTGGCAAATTGTGGGTGTGTAATGCACCTCTCCCTACCCCTTCGGGGATATAGGCGTGATATGTGTGTGTTGCAGCGTTTTCCAGCTTTATAATATTAAGTAAAATTCTGACTAAATGTATTCCGCTTTTACAATTAATAGTTTTCTGTTGTAAATAATACCATAGCAACCGTAATTTTATATATGAATCGCAAATCTGCTTATTATGAAGTATGTACAAGTTAATGTAGGCCTCATTAAAGAAGTTAAAGCTGTAAGCGAAGATTTGACGTAGATAGAAGATTGAATTTCAATGTTCATAATGAATCGTAAGACATGACGTATGTGGCTTAATCGATTCTGAACTACGCGTAGGTACTAGACTAGGGTAATAATGTCAACAGCAAATAATGAAAACAGTTTACGTGGCGCTTTGACAACCAAAGTCCATTACTTCAGTGTCCGTAGTTTGAGGGTTAAAACTTCGTCTTGCATTTCTATGACGTCAATTCAACAGCAACGACGCGGCTGTTTATTTGAAGGGAAACTGCAGTAGAGGCATACAATACATCCTTAGAGGTTATTATATAGAGGAATAGTAGTAGTTCAGTCAAGGACTT
Source organism: Nudaria mundana (assembly GCA_963556515.1). Taxonomy (NCBI): domain Eukaryota; kingdom Metazoa; phylum Arthropoda; class Insecta; order Lepidoptera; family Erebidae; genus Nudaria; species Nudaria mundana. Next base: position 15,205,648 of record OY748304.1, read on the forward strand.
TATTGGTTCCTTGTAACAAGCCGCTATATGAACAATTCTATGATTGCATAAAGCAAATCGTTAGAGCCGTTTTTGAGACTAACTAAAAACCTGGTTTAGTGGTTTTCAATTTCTTGATCCATTATCCGCTATGTCAATTAGCTTCTTCTTTAGTCATCCTACCAATTAAAATACACATATAAATAATTTCCCAGAAAAAACTTTTTTCGACACAGGGGACCTCAGGAATCATAGGAAACTCAAAACGTATATTTTTCACGATAACAATACTTTTACTCGTACAAGTAAAAGTCTTAAATAAACAGCTTGATACATATTAGTATAGATAAGTTGAGTAAACGTTTTATGAAGGTGGTAACATCATACCCACCGCTGTGACTGTGAGGAATAGTCAAATAGATCATATAACAATACATGATTACAAATTCCATGATAACTGACACCATCTTTGAAACACTGCCACCGCACTCGATTTCATTACGAAGCACTTACTCCGGCCTCGTATCGTTGACCCGCAGTAATTGAATACTTCGTAACAACAAAAGCTTGAAAGACGAAACTGAAAAATGTTCGCGGACGTGCCAAAAGTCACGTACGCCATGTAATCGAACGGTGTAAAGGAAACTAAGCAGTAATCACTAATGCCCCATTAATTACCTAATTAATGGGGCATTAGTGATTACTGCTACCTAGTTACTTATCTTCGAACCTATGAACATTATTAAACTCCTATGTAGTTCAATAAGAAACGCATTAACTATGTATGGACTGATTACATTATTAATTATAACTAAATATATAACTAAATATAAATCTTACAATTTTAAATGATTTCTTTTTAACCCACTTCTACATAGTCAATTGTTTAAGTACTCGTATATTTGTTTGAGATTAAAATCAAATATTTTCGTAAGTGTATAACAGTATACTAATCTAACTTTGATTAAATAATACGAAAGTAACTAAAACTGAATTGGGATTTTAGTCATACGATTGAAATATCTTAAATATAGTGCTTTATCTGTGGTGGTCTTAGGACCATTGCTTAAGACACTGAGACCCCTCCGTGCCTCGGAGAGCACGTTAAGCCGTCGGTCCCGGTTGTCATACGAACATCTATGGCAGTCGTTTGTGTTTTGGACTCCTAAATTAAAAATCAGACCGGTCTAACTACAGAACTTCGATATCGCCCAAGGGTTATGGAGATCATGGCAGTCGCTTCACGGAAAATATCGAAGTTCAGCCGAATGGCAGTTAGACTGGAAAGCCGACCCCAGCTGAGTTGGGAAAAGGCTCGGTGAATGATGATGATAGTGCTTTATCTGAGTTGTGTTTACAGATTAAATAATAAACATAGACATAAATAAATTTAATCTAAAACCTTTTTCACCAATCAAAGATAGGACAGATATAAGTACGAATATGATCAACCAATCCATAATTAATTTATCCTTGAGACGTAACATACTATAATTAGTTTAGATAAATTTCCTCTTATCTCTAATATTCTAAAGATTATATTTTTTAAATATTCCAACATACTTTATAAAAACGCTGTCGCATGGAAACTAAGAAATCCGCCATCATTGTTACATGAAATACACGGTTTAAAACGGCTGTTTGAAACACATACAAAAAATCATGTAGACAGTTGTTATAAATTAATAAAAGTAAAATTTCTTGCGACGAATAACTTTCACAAGTTTATAATACAAAATACATAGTTCAATTAAATAAATCTAACTACTTTGCAATATTCCGCCACATGCAAATTACCCAACTCTCATATTTATTCATGCACAAGACCGCCCTGCAAACCCACTTAGGCCGAAAAAATAGAGAAATAATTTTGAAAATAGAATAAATATGAGAGTTGTGTTATCGTGCAAAAAATAATAAAAAAACCTCGACACGTGTTTCGCCCCCAACCAGGGTCATCATCAGGAGATGTACGGCGAACGGCGACCGAATTGTGCATGAATAAATACGAGAGTTGGGTAATTTGCATGTGGCGGAATATTGCAAAGTAGTTAGATTTATTTAATTTAACTATGGACTTCCGAAAAGTAACGCCTGATAGTATTAACTTTATAAAAATGACATAAATATTGGATAGAAACAGGCGTTACTTGGCGAAAATCCATGACAAAACAATGGTAAGTAAAATGTTTTACTTGAGCAACCCAAGGGGGGTGCCATCTTCATCGCGGCGGTGAGACCGATCATGGACGATTGGCTGCAGAGGCAGCATGGTGACCTCACGTACCGTGCGACGCAGGTCGTTGCCGGGCATGGATGCTTCGGTAGCTATCTGTTTCGCATGCATCGTGAGGTCACACCCCGGTGTCAACACTGCGAGGTTTCCGACGACGACACCGCACTCCACACGTTGGTGGAGTGCTCAGCGTGGGCGAGTCAGCGCCGGGACCTCGTAGTGGGTCTGGGCGTGGATACCCTCTCGCTGGGGACCATGCTTCAAGCCATGGTATCCAGCGGGAGTAGGTGGAACGCGGCCGTGTCCTTCTGCGAGGAAGTCATGCTCGCGAAGGAGGCGGCCGGGAGGGAGAGGGAGCGTACCCTCCCCGCCGAGTTCCGTAGTCGGCGGCCAGGCCGCCCCAGACTACGCGACTACGCCCAAGACTATCGTCCTCCATGACCGGGGCCTGAGGACGGCGGGATCGCCACCCACCGTCCTTACAGAAGCAGGCTAGAAGGGTTGCGTGCTGCGGGGCCTTTTGCCCCATAGCACGCAACCAGATTCACTCACTGACGCGGGATAAAACCCGACCCCAATGACGCGGGATTCTCGTCCCGACCAAACACCCGCAGAGACCACAGAGGTGGTCAAAGTCCGCCGGGCGCCACTAGAAATACCCTCTGCTAGTAACCAGGGACGCCCGGCAACGGACGTTAGAGCGGCCGCGGCCTTGGGCCGCGGAATTAAAAAAAAAAAAAAAGTAAAATGTTTTAAGAAAAAACTTTTTAAAATTATATAATAGCATTAATTTTTCGCAGATTTAAAAGGACAACAAAACGTCGACAATTGTTTCGCCTCTAAACGAGGCATTATCAAGACTGTCTCAGAGAGAACAGCCGCTGTTCTCAAAAAAAAATTAATGCTATTATATAATTTTAAAAAGTTTTTTCTTAAAACATTTTACTTACCATTGTTTTAAAAATGACATAGTATGCAAATAAATATTTATTACTTTATAATATTACTAGTGGTCGCCTGCGACTTCGTCCGCGTGGTAATTTGGATTTTTTCCCGTTCCCGTCGCGCCGCGTCATATTTTGAACAATTCACACAATATCTTTATAAATTGTAGCCTATGTGTTATTCTGATGTATAAGCTATATTATTGTCAAGTTTCATTAAAATCCATTCTGTAGTTTTTACGTGAAAGAGTAACAAACATCCATCCATCCATACATACATACATACTTACATACTCACAAACTTTCGAGTTTATAATATTAGTAGGATACCTACTAATAAATATTGAATTAACGTCGTCATGCCATAAGCGATAACCTCTGCTTCGATTGAATTATGAATTTATGAATAGTCCTTATTATTAAAAAAATACTTAAAACTTTATAAGTAGATACATAGAGTAGATATATTTAATGAAATCAGATTGTGAAATTGCCAAAGTTCAGCAGATCAGTTAATAAATGATGTGCACTGGACTCTCGAGGGACCAGGACCGGGACCCGCTATAGCAGGACCAACAGAACCAACATGATATCTATTATATATTCGTATTCTTAAACTAGTAAAAAAACCTATGTGTGACGACAACTTAAAAGTGATTTATTTAAGTTTCGCTATCTGGACCCACGTAATAATATTGGTGTGTCCAGATGACGAAAGAATGCGATGTGTTCTACAGTTGATTTTCACCAACTGACCACACGTGTGTCGAGTTTTTCGTGTCCAGTTAGAACCACCAACCATAAACTAGTAAAATTTATATCAGTATTGCGACGCCTAGTAAAATATATAATTCATTTTCTTGTAGGTATTAAACTCCTTTACACGGGTGAACGGGTGCTATACTAAGACCTCAGACTAAAAGAATAACTTCTTCTAGTCTGAGACTAAAGTCCTTGTCAACATCTCCAGCGTCCAAGACGTCCTCCACGTGGTACACATATTTATAGATACATATTATATATAAAAAACACTTAAACTCCGAAACAAAGTTGTGGATCACAAAAATAATTTGATTCGACGTGGAACCGAACCTGGCACCTCAGGGACGGCAGTCGAATACTCATAAAACTGCGCCACCGAGGCAGTCAAATTCAGTCAATTCTCCTTCGTCAGTACCTAATTGTATGAATTGACTTTGTGGTGACCTCGACTAAGCAATAGTTACAGAGACAAGTATACGTAGACGTACTTATCGCACATTAGTGTACATAATATGTATAAACGGATACATTATTATTATGTACCTACATCAGCATAACGTAATAGTTTGATTTCGTGACGTAGTGTGGCAATACTGGAATCTGAGGATCAGTCAGTACCCGGGCAGGCCATAATTTTCGTAACGACCGAATACTGAAAGGTCACTGAAATAAACAGACTCAGAATTACGTTTTTGTATGAAAAATTTAAATTTAAGTGCTACTCAAGCATTTAAACATCACTTAAATATTTGAGTGACGTTTCAGTATTTGGTCGTAATTTTCCAAGAATGTTGTAAGATTGCATGTAGGGGCACTGTGTCTATTGGGAACCCTAAAAATGGAACAGTAAATTATAATGTCTGTCAAATTATAAAACCCTAAACGGTTGGGTACCTTATAGGGTGTAGGGGTAGAGGTAATGTATGGTACACAGACAGACGCATGTTGCCGGGCGCCACTGGAAATACCTTCTGGTGCATACCAGAGACGTCCGGACGTAAAAGCAGCCGCGCTAGGGCGGACTAAAAAAAAAGAACAGACGCATGTATCGAAAAACACTACATGTATTAGGAATTTTATATAAATAACAGTCGCTGATGAAATTGCTGTAAAATGCGTCATTAGGCCCTATTTCTTTGTATGGGATAGGGTTGGGCATCTGTCTGTAATATAATCTATATCTATTCTATACTTATAATAAATCTGTAGAAGTGAAAATTCTGTACATTGAAGATATCAAAAAAATAAATGGCACGGGGTGTTACTAAACCTTGGCCGTCAGAACCATACGGGGGTACCGCACGATCTCCGGAGAGGCTGCATGTCTCCTAGCCGGGACCCCTCCATGGGACCTGGAAGCAAGAGCCCTTGCGTCATTGTTCCAATGGCGCAAGGAGGCGCTGGAGCGGGACCACAGGCCTGCGTTTCGAGTAATCGAGGACCAGCGGTCCCAACTCCGCCAGGATCTCATGGAGTCATGGAGGGTGCGACTTGAGCAACCCAAGGGGGGTGCCACCATCATCGCGGCGGTGAGACCGATCATGGACGATTGGCTGCAGAGGCAGCATGGTGACCTCACGTACCGTGCGACGCAGATCGTTGCCGGGCATGGATGCTTCGGTAGCCATCGGTTTCGCATGCATCGTGAGGTCACACCCCGGTGTCAACACTGCGAGGTTTCCGACGACGACACCGCACTCCACACGTTGGTGGAGTGCTCAGCGTGGGCGAGTCAGCGCCGGGACCTCGTAGTGGGTCTGGGCGTGGATACCCTCTCGCTGGGGACCATGCTTCAAGCCATGGTATCCAGCGGGAGTAGGTGGAACGCGGCCGTGTCCTTCTGCGAGCAAGTCATGCTCGCGAAGGAGGCGGCCGGGAGGGAGAGGGAGCGTACCCTCCCCGCCGAGTTCCGTAGTCGGCGGCCATGCCGCCCCCAGACTACGCGACTACGCCCAAGACTATCGTCCTCCATGATCGGGGCCTGAGGACGGCGGGATCGCCACCCACCGTCCTTACAGAAGCAGGCTAGAAGGGTTGCGTGCTGCGGGGCCTTTGCCCCATAGCACGCAACCAGATTCACTCACTGACGCGGGATAAAACCCGACCCCAATGACGCGGGATTCTCGTCCCGACCAAACACCCGCAGAGACCACAGAGGTGGTCAAAGTCCGCCGGGCGCCACTGGACATACCCTCTGCTAGCCTTGGGCCGCGGAATTAAAAAAAAAAAGGGGGTGTTACTAGACCGACACCGAACGCAATAATGTGATTAAAAAAATTTTTGTCTGTCTGTCTGTTCAGGCATCACGCAAAAACTACCGGTTCGATTACGATGAAACTTGGTATAATAATTCTTTAATATCCTGGGCACCACACTGGGTACTTTTTATCCCGGAAAAGTATATACAATAAAAAACAAACTTAATTTTGCGCTTCGATCTGTACCAACCGCAAATACTAAGTTTGACGTAGGTTTCTTTTTTTTATATTGGGTTCGCCAAATTGACGCCGTCCGCCTGGTGGTAAATCGTGACGACGCGACGTCTAGCGATTGTGGGCCACTCTCACAGCACACAATACGATAGAGAGTGGCCCTCAACTTGACGACCTACGGATGTGCCTCTTCACGCTCCGCTTAAAGAACCCAGGGTTATATGTGGGAGGAAATACGTGCACAGGCAGGGCGTTCCAGGCCACTATCGTTCGGCAGAGAAACAAACGGTTAAAACGTTCGGTTCTCGCGAACATGCTATCCACTGTGTGGGAGTGGCATCTCTGCCCGGCACGCGTTGTTCGGGATCGGAAGGAAGAGGATGGGATCCGTTTATCCGAGTATTTTGTTGGTCCCACGTAATAGGGGGCAAGCCTATTGCCGTAGCTGGGCACTATAGAAAGTTTATTCTATGGGTTTTAGTTTATGTCTAAAACGACCAAATAAGTTTAATAATAAAGCGTAGCAACTATGTTATAATTTTGAAATAATTCTGAAACCCCGTTACCTTGCGATGAAATGTTGATTAAAGGCAACTATATCTTACGTGCCAGCCGCTATGGCACCACCAATTAGAGTCTTGGGCGTCTCTGACTAAATTTTACTTTGTTTATAATCCAACTTATCTGGATAGGTAGGTATATATGGCTTAGCAATGCAAACTTCAAATGAATTTATGTTTGTGTTTTAAATACCGTTCGCCTAGTCACTATCAAGCTTGCAGAAAAATTCAAAATAAATGTGAATTCACTAAACCTAACTCACGCATTGTTTTGACATGAACAAACCTAAATACGCATCGTTAATAGTACTGGCACACTGGAAGAGATTTCTTTAGAAATAAGTGGTGCCTTTGTACTATAACTAAGCCTATGTCACTCGCCTAACAATCGCAAAAAACACGTGACGTCAGCGACAACTTCAAGTTGTAAGTCAGTAAGGGTTGTATCTTGTTTGTGACACGGCATTGACCATAGAGTTGATATTGAGGCATTAACGTCATAATTATTGGTTAAATTATGCTGGTACTTTCCTGACATCCCTAACGTTCGAATTATGTTATCTGTAAACAAAATAATGTGCTTTAACTAACGTCGGAGTGCAAATTCTGTATGTAAGTACTATTCCCTATTCTGTGCTATAACTCTATCCTACTGTTATTAGCTCGCTCTTACTTCTTGTGTGTTCATAAATAAATAAATAATATAAAAAAATCATATTGAAAAAGTTTAGGGGCCTTCATCTCTAAGGTACACACATATCACACCTATATCCCCGAAGGGGTAGGCAGAGGTGCATTACACACCCACAATTGCCAGTATTTTAGTCCCACGTAATAGGGTCCTGGGCGTCTCGGACTATAGTGTCTCTAAGGTGTAAGTCATAATTTTCACCCATGACACCTCGCTATAACAACTCAGAAGTCTTTTTATGATCCCTACGGAACCTAGAATCGTTTACGAGAACTCCAACAATTAAATACATAACTAATTGAGTATCTCTCAATTAGTTCAACATGGGTGGGTTTATAGGAATTTGATCCAATAACTCTAGTTATCACCTTTTAACCTTTAGATGGACGATAACAGCAACTATAAAGGGATCACACTCAGATAATATCGGAGCATACAAGCTACAGCTTATTCCACTTATTACGTAGGTATAATTAATTTACGGTGAGTGGAAAATTTAATCAGCTTGATACCAGCCTACCGTATCGTGATATGACAACCGAAATTCCAGTATATATCTATGTTCTACTTACGGGTATACTTAACAACTATACCAACGACTACACCGTCTAGAATTCTAGAATAACAAGTCGACACGTCCCAGCAGCGTCACTTCTCTTTTACAATATAGTGACTCTACTCAGGAATGTCCCAGTGATTAATAAGTGACCACCTGGGGTGTGATCACTTATTTGATGACAACTATACTTAACTTTAGGCATAGGTACATATAGCCACTTGTCATTCAGGAGTTATTGTCCCTTGAGGAAAAAGCGGTTACCACAGATGGAAATGTAGAAGAGCTTATTTTCAATGTGCTTACCATGCCTACCTACTTCCACTCGTAACATCGCATCCATCCTCTGTAACTACCAGACCATTGGCCAATTTGTAAGGTCCATATATTAGCTCTAAAATTAAAACGAATGCTGACGACCATTCCACAATGATAATAATTATTAAAATATACGTTATTTTAAATAGGTACCGGTTTTATAAGCGTCACTGTCTACAATATTTATAATCCTAAGCTGTTTATACTGTGACGATGTTTCGGTTTTTTATAGTCCAGTTTCCAACAATTCTTATCTACGCACCTAAATTGTGTTTGGACAATTCTATGAACTAAACGTTCTCTGGACTAATACGTTTTTAATTATAAGTAAAATAATAAATAAATATTTTTGTACATTCTCACACAACGTCATCTAGCCCAAACTAAGCTATAAGCTTGTGCTATGGGATTTAGACAACTGATAAACATACTTATATATTTCTAATTACGTGTATAATATACATAGAAAACACCCAAATTCCGAAACAAACATTTGTGGATCACACAAAATTTTGATTCGACCCGGGAATCGAACCCTAGACGCCGATGCACTACCGACCACGCCACCGAAGCTATAGGTAAGTAGTCGTATATACGCAATTCAACTTCAAAGAAAACTGTTTATATATTTAAATTTATGCAAGTGACAGCCCTGTTGACATTGTGTCGTGACGTTGCAACCTACCACATATTATAAGTACTCACGAAACGTTTTGACCTCTGTGAACATAGCCAACGCTGTCAAGTGTATAATCATCAGTAGCAGATACGTGTGGCTGCGCCCGCGCAGAATAACTTATATGACTTTTTATTTTCTGCCATCCGATTTTGATTAAACAAAGCCTTGCGACCCCAAGCCGAGCTTAATGTAAACTTCAAGAAACTTCGTCCAGTAACTTCGAAGATTAACGTATACCTGAGGCAGTAATGTAAAGCAAAAACCTTCTTATCTATAGACTAGGATCTCGGTTTTTTGCCTACACTATATTTTGCCTACACTCATTACATACATGTTGGAGAGTTCTATTTTGGGTGCTACGAAAGGAGCCATTTCAACGTCTCCGTAGAAGCCATCCTCACCAGCAAGCGGTGCACATAAGGGACCAGCAAAGTGATTGGGAAAAAAGACGTGATTTAGTGTGTGAGTTCTATATTGACGCGCGTTCACATACTGAATAATAGCATTCAGTATTGATATTATTCAGTTTTGTTACCTTCAACTCCAACCGAGGAGATTTCTTGCGAACCATCTCACATAACATCTTATTATCAATTGTCTTCCATGTTAGACCCTTCTGAGTATTAATGTCTGTGGATATCGCATCAATAAAGTAGTTATAGGATTGTTTTTGAAGTGCAAAAATTAGCTACATATTTTAGGAGTCAAACATTTCTAAAAAATATCAAATGAGCGGGTGGCTGAACTATTATCACGTTTAACAACACTCATTTTTAAGTGGCTAAATAATATATAATAATACTTACGTATTATTGTATTCAAATTAAGTCAAGTGTTATTTTGAATAAAAAGCACGTATTTTTTCTGAATAAAAAAATCTGAATTTAACTAAAACCGGAACCAACATAATCATCATTCACCTAGCCTTTTCGTCGGCTTTCCAGTGTAACTGCGATTCGGCTGAACATCGATATTTTCCGTGAAGCGACTGCCATCTGACCTCCACAACCCATGGGCGACATCGAGGTTCTGTAGTTAGACCGGTCGGATTTTTGATTTAGGGCTCCAACTACCCCTAACGACTGCCATAGATGTTTGCATGACAACCGGGACCGACGGCTTAACGTTCTCTCCGAGGCACGGAGGGGTCTCAGTGTCTTAAGAAATGGTCACCCATCCTAAGACCGGCCTGACTCGATGTTGCTTAACCTTTGCAATGAACCGGAACCAACATAAGTACTCGTAATACCTATACTAATATAATAAAGCAGAAGAGTTTGTTTGTTTAAACTAAAAAAGTACTGGTTCGATTTGAAAATATATTTTTTTGTTGAAAAGTGCATTTATCGAGGAAGGCTATAGGCTATATAACATCACGCTACAATGAATAGGAGCAGAGCAGCAGTGAAATATGTTTAAAAAAACGGGCTTTTTTTTCTTTTAAGAACTTCCGTTGCGTGCGCTGGCCAATTGGCTAAGGTTATGTTTAAACAATGTTCTAAAGAATTGTTCCTCTTTAAAGTTCTAAAAAAAAGTCCGCGGTAGCATTTATCTATCTTTAAGGTTAACTCACTATAACATATTTTATGGAAATGAAATTCGTTCTAAAATAATTATTTGCGACGCTAGATGTTATTACGGGTGACGCGCCGGGAACAATAAATACAAGCGACGGGAACGGGAACAAATCCAAATTATCACGTTGAAGTCGCGGGCGACGTCGTCGTCGTTCAAACGATTCGTTTCTGTTGGGTCGGTTCAACACGTTCATTACAAAGTACAAAATTGCAAAAGGTAAAATTGTGTAAATGGATCCGCTTGTTGGCTTGTTTCTATCTTGACAAACCTTTGAAAAACAAACAAAAAAAAATAACAACAGTTTAGAAGATTGTGCAGTTTGAAAGATATTTTATATTTTTTTTTCCATTCTCGTTGAATAATACTAGGGGTTCAATGTTTTAATGTTTTCAAAATCAACAATAACCAAGCCTACCGAGTCTCAAACGAGCATTGTTTGTACGTACTCGTAAAACAAACAGAATATTTTAATAGTTTTAAGCGTTACGTCTGTCGCTCGTAAACGTAGTGAGGCAAAATCACGGGACTATTATTATTGGACGATATCCAAACTTTTGTCTACACCCACTTTATGATGGTCACTGGGAACGTATTCGTAGTATTGACTAGAATATGTTTTAATAGAACTCCAGAGGGATAGTATTGGTCGAGACTTGAGTTTAGAAAAATACAAGTAAGCGCAAAAGTGTTCGCAAAGTTTATATTTATTTTTATCAATTTTCCTCTGCTGCAACCAGTCGTCCAAAACTCGCGTACGGTCCCCTACAAAGCTGCTTGGGCCCGGGAACTTTATCGCTTTGTACAGCTAAATCTTTTGATATTAAATAATTATTACTAGACTAAAATCGAGGTCCTTTAAAATTAATTCCGATGGTAAACTATGTTGCAATGTTTATAGACACTGAGATGCTCTATCTTTACGATAAGATAGGTATATACTATGTGGCCATGGCAACGTTTGAGTGTATGCTATATAAGAGTATTTATATATCGAGTTCGAGTAAAGCTATTCTATGCAGAATTGAGTCACGCAACGTCAGTCTCATTATGTAAGATGAACTGGCAATTGAGATGGATCTCGACAATTGGTTGTGATGATCACGTGAGGAATCTAAATTGCAACACTGCTGCCAAAAATACTAGCGTTAGTGGGCATAGCGAAAGTTATTTTTTAATTTGTTATTTATAACACAACCTGAGTTTTCGGCGTCTCTCTGTCTGAACGTCTGAAAAACCGTGTATACGTGATAACATTTTCCTTTTACTCGAGTACTACAATTTCCAAACAGATTGGGAAATTTACGGGTAGGTAGTATACACCGAGTACAAACAATGTTTGTAACTGAAATCAACTGCTTCAGTTGCGTGGTCGGCAGTGCATCGGCTTTCGACTCCGGCTTCTCGGGTTCGATTCCCAGGTCGAATCAAATATTTGTGTGATCCACTAATGTTTGTTTCGAAGTTGGGGGTGTTTTCTATGTATATTATGTGTGTATTTAGAAATATATAAGTATGTTTATCAATTGTCTAGATCCCATAGCACAAGCTTATAGCTTAGTTTGTGCTTGATGACGCTGTGAGAATGTCCAAAAATATTTAAAAAAAACAATTAGAAGAAAAAAAAAACTTATTAAGTACTAATTTCATTATTTTTATTATTGTTACAGATATTGCGGTAACTACAGGGAATCAACTAGAATTATATGGCAATAACACAAAAATATTAAGCGAAGGTGTACAATTCAGGGACCTCACAGCTTTAGCTTACGATGCTGTACACAATATGCTATTATTTGTAGATAGGCAAAATGATAATGCATCTATATTTAGTTATTATTTAGCAACTAAAAAACACCAAGCGCTAGTTAGAAGAAGGTCGTATGAGAATATACATGGATTAGCATTCGATCCTGTCAAAGGAAAGCTTTTCTGGACCGATACGATTGATAGAAGTATATATTGGATTTCAATGAAGCCCGGATCTCAGAACGATCTATACGGAAACCTATTGATCAAGATGGATGATGAAATTCCACGTGGTATTGCTATAGATAGCTGTAGAGGGTATGTCAATTAAATCACCTTAATAAAACTTGAACAGAATCTGTTAGAACTCTAACTCACCTATGTGGCTTTAAAAATTACAGGTACATTTATTGGACAAATATCGTAAAACCCAGTATTGAGAGGGCTCGCTTGGATGGAACTGAGAGGGAAGTTCTGGTCAACAGCGATATTTACATGCCTGTCAGCATAGGGATAGATCAAATGACGAAGAAAATATACTGGGCTGATGACAGAGAAGGCATACACTATTCGATAGAAAGTGCCGATTTGAATGGAAAGGACAGAAAAACTTTAGTGGCTGGAATAAATCATCGACCGAACGCTCTGACCATTTCAAAGGATTCTATTTACTGGATAGATTTGGATTACAGAACCATATGGACGATACCAAAGAATACTTCCAAAGATGCTGAGCCGAAAAAGTATTTGGATTTCAATAATGAAATGCCTTTCGGAATTGCAGCTAACTATCCAATCGTAGAACAGGTTAAAGATCAAACAGAGTGTACAAGCTTAGCAAACTTGTCGCAAAATAATTCTGCTATCAACGAAACGTTCAACGTTCCAACTGATGTTGGTCTATTCTGTGTCCATGGTAAGAAAGTTGATGGTCGATCGATATGTAAATGCACCCCTGGTTATACCGGTGAGAGGTGCGATATTTCTGTTTGTCAGAACTATTGTCTTGAAGGAGACTGTAGCCTTACTGCAGAAGGTCAACCTAAATGCAGGTAAAAAAATTTATTTACAAAATTTAAGGCGGCTTGGATTCGTGAGATGATTGGTTTATATTTTGTTTGCAGATGTAAAGATGGTTTTTCTGGGACACGATGCCAAATTAATGTTTGCCAAGGCTATTGTTTGAATTACGGTACATGCTCATTAAATGATAAACACGATGCACAATGCCAATGTTTTGGAGACTACGAGGGCTTGAGATGTGAAACTCTCAAAGTAGTTACCACAACGACAGAATTACCAACCATAGTACAGACAAATGAGACTCTCCCAGTTTGCAAGTGAGTAACGGGTTTTGAAGTAAATAATACGCTGTTTAATTTCAAAAACTTTAATAGTCCTTATGGCCATTATTACCTATAGTTAAATCATCGTTAGTAACACACTATAACTAAACTACTCCCACTGAGAGACGTGTCGCATGGTGTGTATATGTAGCTGGTAATTGGACCTAACCGATTAATGGATTTTGCATCCTGATTTCTGCGATTTTCTGTTGGTTGTTAATACTTATCTCAAGCAATTATTTTTTTATCGCAAGAGTTCGGGTAATTTATTGATATAGATAAATTTTAACAAGTCATGGCTTTGTAAGTCTGCACGTAGGTGTATACCGATACAAAGTTAGTATTTAAATAATAATACTACTCTGCAGTGTTGTTCACTGATATTACATCGGTGTAACAAATCGTAAACAAATAATGTATAATTGTATATTGTAGGTTTATTATATTAAATTAACTACATTAGTCTGAGTTACCGTCGGAATCCGAATCGCGCCGTGAACTTTCATGGCCGGATTCCGTAACTCTGCCTAATTTTCACTGGATGGAACTGAATAGATATGAAATCTATCGCCTGTATTTGCACGATTTAACTTAAACCATTTTTTATTTATTTATTTCAGTTGCACAACGAGCCCAATAGAAACAAACGTAGTACCTAAATCAATAGATGATTCTATTACTAGACAGAACGTTACAAAATCATCATCTACAACACCAGCGTCTTATCAAATAGTTGATGAACTACGCCCCAGCTGTGAAGAAGGATGGGATCCTATTAAAGATTCATTAATTCTCACTTTATCACTTCTTGTTGGAGTACTTTCGCTGGCCTGTGGGTACTTGATAATGAAGGTTCTTCACTTGAAGAAACGTCCCAGGTATGTAATGTAACATGTGAATTTTATTAAAGCTTGGAAAATTCTATTAGTAACCTCCTGTACCTAACTTATGATGACTTAAACAAGGAATCGTGTTATTTAAATAACAAAATTGCTTTTGGTTTCAGAATAAAGAAGCGTATAATTGTTAACAAGAATGTAACACCTATGACCGCACGACCCGACCAATGCGAGATTACCATTGAGAACTGTTGTAACATGAACATTTGTGAAACTGTAAGTGTTTTATTCAAATACCATTTGGCTTCGCATCGTACTTATTTTATTGCATCTATTTCGTTGTTGCTTATTATAAGTTATTGAGAACTTTGTTAGTTGACACACTTTGGTGCGGACGAGTTCGTATGAATGCTGTTTGGATTAACACCCGACCATTTCCATTCATAGCTGACAGGAGTTTAGTTTTATTATATTTTGAAATTTACCTTGTAGCACTTCGACTAATAACACCGCCAACAAGGTTGAGAAACTATCATTTACTTGACTTCAATCTAAATACAATATGACGGTCTCTACAGTCTGTGCTCGACACTATTCAAGTGTATAAAGTTCCTTATGGAAAAATATTTCTTTAATATTTCCTACAATAGCACCACGAACTCATCTACATAAGTCATTATTATCACTATTAAAGATAATGATAATACTGACTTATTGTTTGATTTTTCTGAAAGAAAATATACAAATTAACTCATATTGTTTATGTTTATCAAATGAACGGCAGTCGCATGTCTACGAAACGAATAATTGTTATGAATATTTTTGTGATACATTCATTGTTGGCACACATTTTTGTTTGTAGGTGTTTAGAGTCAATTTAGCTAGTGTTAATATATATGTCTCTCTTGTACCATAGTAATAGATGTTTCCTATACAAACAAGTTACACAATACAAATATAATTTTAGGGAATCTAGGTACTTTAGTTATCTTATCTTTTTGTAATTGCCCAACGTCACGCTTGTATCCCCCAAGGCATGCATTACACACCCACTCTTTGCCAGTATTTTTTTGGTCACATGTAACAGGCGGCAAGCCTATTATCACTCTGAAATTCAAACCAAATTTCTAATTGCTCAAAATAATGTGTGAAAATACTAGCAATAGGATATTGTATAAAACCCATACACTTTCCATACAGGTTGATAATGCTTGGGCACAACAACAGCCATGAGCTTAGCCGTTATGAGACGTTTCATAAGGTTCACATTTTTGTCTTACCTTTTGCTTTTCCTGGCCTGCACTTGCTTACTAACATAAAAGTAACCGTGTTTGTTTAAATTCATGTAATTTCGTAATAACTACTAATTAGAGAATACCTTAAAGGCCTAAGTCAACCTCACCTAAAAGAGATGGACCTACTAATCAGTAGACAACGCTCTTGTTACATAAGTAATGGGACTAACATAGACCGGTGAAATGTCAACGTATAATATGCTTCTACTGATAAGGGAAATAGGCGTGATAATTGAGTTGAATAGGCGTGATAAGAGAATTGAATTGAATAAAAATAAAAATGTGCGGTTGGGGGACCCCCGTCAGGAACGAAGTTCTTTACGCAACTGCAACGCAACCCAACCTGAGCTTGGGTTACTTTTCTTTTTAATAACGACGCCGACGCTAAATATTAAAAAAAAAACAAAAAAAAGCGGACCATATTTTGGCTTCTGCGGACCGCCGGTTGGGAACCACTGATAAGCGTAACCTGACGATTTCTACTAAATCGCCCTACCCGTAACCGCGTTAGGGAACTTCGTTCCAAAAAAATGAACTTCGAACTTCGAACAAAACTAATTCGGCAAGCAAAATAGGGGCCTGAGGTTTTTAGTGTGAGGTTTTAATCGAAATACCTAATATCTACCTATTCTTACGGTAACATGTTCTAACATTTTTCCACTAGTTATCAGAAAATAAAAGTTATTTATGCTATGTTATGTTTATAGGCAGTTTGCTGCCTCTATAAATAGCATATAAAAAATAATCTGCGTCTATATGTATACCTACTTACCACTCTATTACTACTCTGTCTTGACCTTGGTTTTTATAACGAATGTATATTTATATATACCTATATTTCATCCATATGTATCCCTTCTTAATAAACCACGCTGTGGAGGGTCAAAGCATGAGGAATAAAACCTAAGAAAAAGGATATTTTACTCATCACAGATAAAAATTGTAAGGGTTAAATGGTTTAAAAATTGTTTTTACAAATTAAAAAGCTTACTCTTTTTTTTTGTTACAGCCATGTTTTGAGCCCAGAGCAACGATACGGCAATCTTTATTAGAATCTAAGCCTGGAAAAGAAGAAAAAAAGAATTTAATCGCCAACATGGAATTACCGGATGATCCATACTAAACTAATGTAACACCCACTTGTGTGACGTACAATACTTTGATACTTAACTAGGGCACAATATCGAGAAGAAAGTATTCGAAAGTATAGGTAAATACAAGTTTCGTGTACCTATTGGGTACACAGATAACTATATAGTTTCTCTGCCATATTTATAACATGTGAAACAAACTTTTTTTTGTAATAAATAATTCTAATAAGACAGAATATTTATCAAGTACAGTCAACGTCATAATATACATTCAAACCACAAAATCTACCCGTTCAGTCAGCCAAAAGTGACTAACTTTAAATATAGTAGTGGGTACCCAAAATAACAAGTTTTAAACTTTATGACGCTGACTGTACGTATATGACATAACTCCTTTCTTGTATAAATTGTTGCAGGAATAACCAAATTTGATAGTTACCTAATTTTAAAATGAAATTAAAGACAAATTTCAAATCACAGTAGGTATGTTTGTATACTTAGATAGTGATTGATTATAGTGGATATTCTTTACAATATTGTGCCAAAGGTTTACACAATTGTGATATTTGTATAAGGAGTGAGATATACGACTCGTATTAACGATTATATTAATCTTTGCGATGTCAAACGGCTGTGTATGGTTGCTAAAATCTGAGTACGAGAGAGACTAGATTTTAGGTGTTATTAATTTATTTGAGTTTTTATGAGAAAGGCATATCGTAAATACGTAAATCTTGAGAACCGCTGTTAAATTCTTATACTTTACTGATGACTATTTGTAAATTCACGTGGTGCCTTTGAACTGTTCATATACTTTCCAAAGTATGTCAACTTCAGTACCTAAGGATTCTAATTCCATATGCTTACGACACGCACTTTGATTGGTGTTAAGTGCGATTTAGTGCATTTTCTACTTGCAACTGTTAAGCGAATAGTAAAATTAGTTGCACTCGAACTTAACAAAAATTAAATGATTCTTTAATCATTGTTTTTAAAATTTAATGGCAAAAGATTGGTCTCAACGTGAGATAAAACCGAGACCCAATATCTTCCAATTTGTGATTAATATGATGTCTTTTAAGAGGACATTGAACTGTTCTTTATTGAAGCAAAGATGAATGCTAACTCAAACAACTTCTCAGTTCAATACTAGTAATTTCTTTCAGAAAAAAAATTAAAGTAGTAATTAGGTGTCCCTTGAGCGGAACGTGTACCTACGTACTACCATAAGAAATACCTACCCGTGGTAAATTACGCAGTAACAATTGTTCAAAATGCCTGAAATGTAAGGAAAATTTTACATATTTCATTTGGTAAGAACAGGCTGATGAAAAAAGATTCAATAAATAACCAACAAACCAATGCGTTCTCAATTATTATGTTGAATATTTTGTAGCATTCATATGAAAACTGGTGTACTTTAATGTACAGAAAGACAAACCAAATTTAAATTTATTATTAATTAATTATATTTTTCTTTTTTAGTATTTGACATGTAATTTATTATTTAATCTTTGTACAGATAATACAGATTTCAAACAGATTTCTTAAAACATAAATAAGTAGGTACTTACCAGATTCCAATGTGTTCAAATCATGACTTAGCTCGTGTAGTTACTCAGACCAACAACTAAGGCCTTCTTAATACTATCCAGAGACTGGATATCCAGTTGTTGTTCTGGATTTACATTTCAATCTGTTTGTCCTTTTCAGTTATCTATGGAAGTGTCATCATTACTATTCCTTTAATACAAAAGGATGATTGTTGTTTTAATTAAAACGGTTGTGACTTTCTGAACACACAGCGTTTTGATGATTTGTTTAATACAAAAACAGTGTAGTGAAAGTATCTTCAATAGTTACCTGTTTGTGGCCTGAGTGTCTAGTACCAGTTCCTTACGTAAATTTGCTCGAAATACGTTTTCGTATCCCATACATTTCGCACAGTTCCCTGACGCTACCGCTAGGGGCGCTGGTGTGAAATGTATGGGAAAACGAAAACGTATTTCGAGCAAATTCACGTAAGGAACTGGCAATAGACACTCTGTATGGTTTTCATGGCGTAAAATATGGTTCTAATAATGTAGGTAGATGTAATAATCAATCGTGGTGCCTCACTTAATGTCTCGACATGGCTACACCAAACTGCCGGCTTATATTACCGTATATATGTCTTATAAAGCATAGATATATAACATATATATTTCTACAAAAATGACATTGAAATGTCCATTAGTTTATAGTCCGGACTTATGTGCTTAAGTTCACTAAGCGGTCTAGATCCATAGTGGTTTAGAATTTTAACATAAGATTTTATGTTCCTATAAGTAATTCTAAAATATATTTATCAAAGTACCATTTTTATTGTTACTTAATTATTTAAATAACTTAGTGCAGTCATTAGTATTTTTATATTTGATTGTATTTTTGTTGTGATTAGTTTGACAAAATTTAGAATCTCAAGTTGCTGGTCTAGTTTCGTTGAAAAATAATAAAATATTTTAGACATATGACCAACAATATAGAGAATATTTTTTTGACTTGTAGTGTACTTAATGAATGTACTTAAAAGGGTTATTCTTCAATCGCTGGTGATAGAGTACCATCTTAGTTTAGTAGTATTTCCTTCACATTTTAATATGTAAGTAAGAATCTTTAGACCATACATTAGTTAAAAAAAATAAAATTCTTGAACTAATTTTGCTGTACAATTTAGAGGCATGCTTTTCTAATTCCAATAGGTTTACCAATTTGTGTCTGAATGAAAACATAAATTAGAAGCTTAGAACTGACAATCGGAAATTTAAATTAACTGACTGAATTGGTAAACATTATTTATATGACAAAATGCAATGATTCACTCATTGAATTGTCATGGAAAAATACATGTATAATATTAAGAGGACTTCGTTTGATCGGATGTGCAATCCTATCGATACGTCGCTACCCAACTTTAGTCGCGTGTTGACTGGTACAATATGTATTACAAGTTATATCGTGAAAGTTTAATGGCGGCTGTACACACTCGTCGAGAGCCTCTCGCTGAGAGACTCGGCCGAGAAGGCTCTCGTCGAGAGCATGCCTGTACACACTCGTAAGCACAGAGTCTCCTAGGACTCCCGCGACATTGTACGTAGAAATTGCTGCTGCTGTTTGTCTTTGTGCCGAGACCTATTATTATAATCTTTTAATTTACCATACAAAGAAAATTTGTAAAACGAGTGTGAAACGAGACCCTTTGACTCGGGCGTATAAAACCGACACGCCACCGAGAGCGTCCGAGATGAGAACGAGAGAGCGAGACAAGATCGAGACGAGACGAGTGCGCCGTACACACTCGCACTCGGCCTGTCTCGAGGTGTATCGACGAGTGTGTACAGCCACCATAACAGTTCACATGATCTGTATGATCAGATTTTGAATTATAACCCTATATATTATTTGCTTATCATTTAAAGTATTACTTTCCTTTTGGGCTAATATTGGTGGTACTTAGTTAAGTAGTTAGACAATTTAGAATTCACTTTTTATCTGTTAGTTTTAGCCGTGGATGGATAATATCCACATGAGAAATGTGATATTATTGAGTCTGTATAAGTTACTATTGTGATTTAAGGTGAGTTATTAGAAATAAAAAGAGCTTGCATAACGATGTTGTTTTATTGAAATTAAATCATTTTTGAAACGTTATATTTATATAGATATATCTAATCTGGTTATTATCACAATTACATAACAGAATACCTGTTTATCTTTGGACTAAGATTATTAAAAAGTCTGTAACGTCCATATTACAATCATAGATAAATAACATTTAATATATTCTAATAAGAAAACTTAGCATTTTAATAAACATATTATAAACGTTTTAAACGTTCGTTTCTCTGCCGAACGATGGTGGCTTGGAACGCTATACTCCAACATATAACCCTGGGTTCTTTAAGCGAAGCGTGAAGAGACACATTACTGGGTCGTCAAGTTGAGGGCCACTCTCTATAGTATTCCTGTGTACTGTGAGAGTTGCCCTCAATTGCCAGACGTCGCCCCAGCTTACCATCAGGCGGGTGGCGTCAATTTGTCGACCTAAATATATAAAAAAAAAGTGTATTACTCCAATATATACGTATATACATACACATCTTATATTTAATTTTATACATACATTGTGCTTAAATTGAGTCCAATATTTTACGAATTGTCTAAACCATAGGCTTAGTAGATCGATTCACACATATCAGTAGCCTCAGTTCCGACTGGCACAGTTCAGTATCAGTGCAAAATATTCTTTCATAAATATTCTAATCACTGAAAGAAAATGTGTAATTTACCTGTCAATTATTGAAAAAGAGTGACCGTGAGTTTTATTGCCAGGTTCTTTCTCTCGGTTCTACCTATGGCTTTGCGAATCTGGCAGTACATGTAAATATAGAAACAATAATATTTTTTATTTTAGGTACTTAATGACGTTTGTAAGAGCCATTAATGACCGATACAAATAAATAAATAATTTCATTTCACTGATACTGAACTGATAAGTGTGAGTCGACTTTAAATCGTTTCATTCTACTTCCATAGTTTAAACTTAAGTTCATTTCCATTACTGTGCTTTCAATTCGATTATAACAACATGAATTAACCGTGTGATGTGGTTTTGAGTTTCCAATATTTCGGCACTTGCAAGCGTCATCATCACGAAGGAACTGAACGTGGTTGACGTTGAAATTTTTTTAGGTGAAGTTAAATATGATCTACCCTCTTTAGTTTTTATTTAATATTAAGGCGTACTTAATATTTAAAAAAAACTAAAGAGGGTAGATGGTATTTACCTGCCTATAAAATTTTGATCCTGTCTGATGTTAAGTCGCGACGACGTCTAGCGACTGTGGGCGACTCCACTAATACTATAGAGAGAGGCCCTCAACTTGACGACCTAGCAATGTGCCTCTTCACGCCCCGCTTAAAGAGACCAGGGAACCCACTACTACTGGTTTCACTACACACTCGAACTCGATCACGACACAATGTCGAAATATCGAAAACTCGAAACAACATCACATTGATAAATTCCTATAACTCTAATAGTAATGAACATGAAATAGTTAACTGCAACAAATCATGACTCTTATTACACTAATAGAAAAGCTAAAACAATCACAGTTCAAAATACGTAAAACATAAAATAATTATCATAATATGTGACTATTCTCAAATCTCACATTTTGTAATGAACATAAAAAAATCTATTTTAAAAACAAGTTTATTTCCTTCAAACTGTGTCACAGATATTTAAAAATATGCACTAACGCCAAATGTTTTATAATTTTTAAACTATTGCGATAAATAATCAATAAATTTCAATAAATTTTTAATTTTTTTCGGCAATTCTCACACAACGTCATCTAGCCCAAACTGAGCTAAAAGCTTGTGCTATGGGATCTAGACAACTGATAAACATACTTATATATTTCTAAATACATACATAATATATATATAAAGAAAACACCCAAACTCCGAAATAAACATTTGTGGATCACATAAATATTATTTGATTGGACCCGGGAATCGAACCCGAGACTCCGGAGTCGAAAGCCGATACACTATCGACCACGCCACCGAAGCTGTTATATTAAATACTTATATTCTCAACAGTACATACGCGATTAAGTCCATTATAAACTTTGTTCGAGCATATTTTATGTTTTCTTATAATTAAAATTACATGTAATTGTGTAAATACGACCATAACGTCCTACGTTAGTGTAATCGAGACATACGTTAATATTATAAAGTACATTCTTTCAAACTACAGGGCGAAAGATATGTATTTATTATGCATGCAAACACAAATTAGTTATGAAATATTAAACGGATTAAATGGCGAGCTTTTCGTAATTTTAGCCTGACGTTTCGAAGCATTTACAGAATTCGTTGTAGTAGAGAGGCATCGAATCGTCAGATTTTAAAATAATAAAAATCTTACGATTTAATCCGTTAAAAAGGGTTCATAATGATTAGCCGCTTAAGCATAAGACAATATTACAAATATCGTTATACCTTTTAGGCCAGTAAAGTAGTTAAGGTACACCTCGGAATTCAATGTCATAAACACTAACAGCAGAAATATATCAATTAAGATTAATAATTTTCATTAGTAATTATTTAACTTACGTTATTTTTACCCGACAACGTCGGCGTTGCGTTGGTTAAGTTCTTAACCGCGCGTTATCCGCCCTCTATCTCGAAAACGGTTTAACGTATAAAAAAAAACTTTAACATAAAATTGTAGGAAATTGAACCCCCTACAATATTGTAGTACATACAAATAGCAAGAAACCCATAGAAAACGAGATATATGCTAAAAACGAGTTTCGTGACCTTTGACCTCAAATTTTAATAAACGCAGACACCCTACCATATGTAGGTTTTGACACAACTTTTAGGATGTCTAAATATAAGTTTATACAAGTTTCCCGCCAGGTTGAAAAAATTCCGAGGTGTACCTCTGTGATTTTATTGGCCTATATGTGCTCTGTACGGATATACAATAAAAGGATAGCAATAATGAAACATAATGAAACTAACACGCCCTTTACACTTAGATAAGTCTTAAGTGCGCCACCGGGCGCCAATGGAAATACGTTCTGCTTGTAACCAGAGACGCCCGGCAACGGACGTTAGAGCGGCCGCGGCCTTAAGACGCGGAACTAAAAAAAAAAAAAGTCTTAAGTGTGAGTTCATACATTATCTACTTGCGACCGTTAAGTGATTAGTAAAATCAGTTGCACTCGCACTTACCAAAATGTAAACACGACATTAAGCAATCACATATTATATTAATAGGAAATCCTTTATCATACATAATAAGAAAATTATTAATCATGAATAAGAAGGAATGTCTGAAATCTATACCTCTTCTAATCTTCTAATCTCGCCAGTGTGGTATATGTCGGCCTCCCCCAAGGAGGGGGCTGTGGGGAGGCTTATGGCCAGCAGTGGGTGTGATGATGATGAAAAAGGAATGATTGTAATTACTCAGTATATTCTTATTGTTCAACATCTTCGCCTTCCATCAAGTGAGATTGAGGCCAAACGTAAGCCTATTTTTCATAAAAAAAAAAACAGTAACTAATCTCAACTTAATAGTGTCGCAATGGTCCTTGAAAACCACATATTATAAAAACTACATATTACCACACATTGCAATAATAAACTATTATATAATCACATTTTTCTAGTTGCAAAGTCGCTGTTATGCGATAATTGCGTATTATTATGCGTCTATTAATGACATAGTTGACACTCGCGGCTATGCCTGTTGGAATAGTATTCTCGTTCTGCAACCTTAATACCAAATTTTTATCAAAATTGGTGCAGCTGTTCGAGCGCAAAAAAAGCACAGCCGCTTTTATCAGCTAGTGTAATTATAAATAAAAAAATAGTCTGTT
This sequence comes from Nudaria mundana, assembly GCA_963556515.1. NCBI lineage: Eukaryota > Metazoa > Arthropoda > Insecta > Lepidoptera > Erebidae > Nudaria > Nudaria mundana. Next base: position 15,230,145 of record OY748304.1, read on the forward strand.
AAAATCATTTTTTTTTTAATTTCGCGTTTTGTACACAATATAAACTTAAGACAAACGGGTCTTTTACGCGATTATTGAGATATATACATACCTCTTAATACCCGACGTTTCGGCCCTGTTACTAGAGCCGTGGTTACGGGTGGACTGGCTTCAGTTCATTGTCTTCGTGAAGTGCGGGTTTGTTCAACTACCCTCACTTCGTCGTCACTAAATATTGTGTTCGAAAAGGCACCACGGCACACCACACTTATAGAATCAGCACGCGTGCGTTCGTTGGGTAATAAACAGGTATGTATATCTATATATAGAACTGCTTATGCTCCAATGATGGTTGACCCCTCTATGGATAGCCCTCGATCTAGAGGCAAGCCGAAATATCGAAAATTTGACCTAGCCCTAAGGGGTCAAAAGTTATAGGCCAAAACCTATAGCGTGGTGCGCGTAAAAGACCCGTTTGCCTATAATGTTAAATCATTTCAAACATAGCAAACTAATTGTAGAAAAAAAACAGTCTTTTTAATCAACTACTCGGTAATCATGATCAAAGAGTCGTTACATGTTACGCATTTTGGTCAATTTATTGTCTCTAGTATATTTCATTTATTTAAGTCTGTGGTATTGTCATAATAATACTCGAAGGACTTGTCATGGTTTGAAATCAAATAAATTTATATATAACGTATAATCGCCTGTATCTGGAATAAATTTGTTGCAATAAAAAAATATAAAACTTATGCTATTCATAAAAAAAAACATTCACTTAAGGTCACGCACACTGACAGATCGCTGGCAAGTTCAAATCGTTCAGACGGCCTTGCTAATTGCTTGTTCGATTTTCAACCTAATCATAACATAAATACTCTTTATTGTACACAAATAAAGACACAAATATTTCACACTTGCCTTAAGAATAATGTACAATAGGCGGCCTTATTGCTAAGGAGCTACTACTGTCCGTAGCCAACTTCAACCATATCGACCGTCTGAACGACTTGAGACTGCCGGCGGACTGTTTATGTGTGGTCCTTTAAACTGTCCATCTATTTCATCTCTTACTGTCAAATGTCATTTGAATTTGACAGATAATGTCAAAATAGTATACGATTCAATTAGGGGCTTTCTAAGCAAATGGCTTTTAGGTCGGGCTAAATTTTGAAATTATCAACATGAAATAAACTTTTATTACACAAGTAACCAGTATAAATTATACTTCACATAACAAAAACCCTGCAATTATTTACGAACACACGTATTCTATTAATTTCATGATTTTCATCCATAACTGATAACTAAACGAGACAACGTTGATCAATAAGTACCTACCTACAAGTGTGGGTAGTTCGACAATCGGAGACGTCGCTGAAACTACACCAGTCAACCCAACCGAAATGTCGGGAACCTCTAAGGTATCTTTGATATCACCTATATAAGTCTCGTTTAGACATCAGTTACGAATATAAAAATATATTATATTCATTTTTGAAAACGTAAAACTTAAATGAACATAGTTGCATTATTATCAGTAAGTAGAGCAGCTAACTCGGCAACTCTGTCCCTATGACTGTGCATATAAGAGTAAGCTTCCCATAGCATAGTGACTAAAATCTCGTCGGAACGTTCGTCCATGGCGACATCTTTCGACATTTGTGGCGCGAACCGATAGTAGGGGACGCCTAAACCTGAACACCACGCTCGAGCGCGTTCTACTACTCGCCCGTCCGCTTGGGTTGCCTGAAATAATACACTAAGATACAGCTCCTAAAAGTGAGAAGCGAACTATTATTAGAAGAGAGGAACGTAATGTGGTTAGATGAATGTAGAGGGATTTAGAAGTAGAGGTAAGCAAAAGAAAAGATGGATGGAATGCGTGAAAAAGGATATTATGACAAGGGAGTGACTGAGGCGATGACGTCTTTCAGGGATGTGTAAAGGAGGCAGGTTCCTCAAAGTTATCTATATATTTAATACGACAATTTGTCTGTCCGTCCGTCGCGTTTTTCAATTTACATACATTTGCATGAAATACTAAATTATTTTTTATTTTTTTCTTTTTTAATATTTGAGGCGATACAAAGTTCGCTGGGATAACTAGTATAATTTATGTTTTCGATTGTCGGCACTTGGTGGAACTTATAGTAAAATGTGTTACAAAAGTGAATTGTGTGAGTGATTTTTTTTTTTTTTTTTTAATATTGTTGGACATTGTCACACAGCGTTATCCAGCCCAAACTAAGCTATAAGCTTGTGCTATGGGATCTAGACAACTGATAAACATACTTATATATTTCTAAATACATACATAGAAAACACCCAAACTCCGAAACAAACATTTGTGGATCACAGAAATATTGGATTTGACCCGGGAATCGAACCCGAGACTCCGGAGTCAACAGCCGATGCACTACAGACCCCGCCACCGAAGCAGTCAATCGTGTCAATTGTCAAAAGTATGAGTAAACACCTCTGATGATTCCATAAGGCGAAACCGGTCAGGGTTCACCAAAAATAAAAATATTTGTGAAATAGTGTACAAGTTTTTTTCCAAAATGTACTAAATCTCTTAGAATGAAATTTGGGAAGGGTGTTTGCTGCGAGGGTAGCTGCAGACTTATCTACCGCCTGGGACTTCTGGCATCATGGGGACGGTGCTGGTCGACTGGGAGTTCGCAGTCCTTACAGAAGCAGGCCACAACCCGACCCCTTTTGATTCCAGTTGACAACTCCCGACGATTAAGAGAGGTGAGGGAGTGGACAAAGTACGACAGGGCGTTGAGGTTATTGTTCCCAGGGCGTACCCGGGACTTCCGACTATGGACTAACGAAATTAAGAAAAAAGAGTGTTGTTTAATCCCACGTAAACCTAAGAGTATATTTACCTGATCAACTAACAGTCCACCGATAGCGCTCAATCCAAAAGCAAGTCTTGCCGTGTCCCAGACACTCTCCGGCTTGAACACATCTATATCTTTCAGTTTTGTCACTGGTATTAGTCCTGATAAAGAAAAAAACACATTTTAAGTACCTATTTCACTATATATATATTTTACGTCCAAATACATACATAAAAAAGCAATTTCAGGATTCGCGTTAACCCAAGAACTGTAAAAAAAGGTTGTTACTCTATAGTTGCTGCGAACTGCAGAGTTTTTTTTTAGTGGTATGTAACATCTGTCCTGCCTGCTGGAATTTTGGTTTGAATTACATAGTGGTTATGGATTTTCTATAGAGCCTGGTAACACCAATAGACAAGGTGTTTTTTTTTTATTAAATTTCGTAAGTACATTTTCATACAACGTCATCTAGCCCAAACTACAAGCTTGTGCTATGGGATCTAGACAACTGATAAGCATACTTATATATTTCTAAATACATACATAATATACATAGAAAACATCCAAACTACAAAACAAACATTTGTAGATCACACAAATATTTTGATTCGACCCGGGAATCGAACCCGTGACTCCTCCGGGCTACGTCTTAGGGGATATAGGCGTGATGTATGTACTGTTATATAGTTTAATACACACCAGTTCCACAAGAGACGACGACTTTCAAGTTTGTTTTCTTCGCTTCTTCATGTTGTCCTGTCGCTCTTAGCGCTAAGTTCAACTCGGTCAGTTCTGTCAGTACGTCTAAAGTCGGATTATTGCCCATCAGTCCTCCGTCTAAATACCTTTAGAATACAAAATCACCAACATTTTATAATTTGGTTATGGGATAAATTTAAATGCACAGCAAAAAAACTTATCGCGCCTCAATTTATAAGTATCAGATAAAAAAAAAATACAGGTTTTTTTTATCCCTGAAAATAAATAAATAAATATTTTGGATATTCTCACACATCTTTTTTTTTTTTTTTTTTAAATTCCGCGGCCTAGGGCCGCGGCCGCTCTAACGTCCGTTGCCGGGCGTCTCTGGTTACAAGCAGAACGTATTTCCAGTGGCGCCCGGCGGACTTTGACCACCTCTGTGGTCTCTGCGGGGGTTAGGTCGGGATGAGAATCCCGCGTCGTTGGGGTAGGGTTTTATCCCGCGTCAGTGAGTGAATCTGGTTGCGTGCTATGGGGCAGAGGCCTCGCAGCACGCAACCCTTCTAGCCTGCTTCTGTAAGGACGGTGGGTGGCGATCCCGCCGTCCTCAGGCCCCGATCATGGAGGTCGATGGTCTTGGGCGTAGATGAGTCTGCGGCGCCCTCGCCGCTGACTACGGAACTCGGCGGGAAGGGTACGCTCCCTCTCCCTCTCGGCCGCCTCCTTCGCGAGCATGACTTGCTCGCAGAAGGACACAACGTCATCTAGCCCAAACTAAGCTATAAAGCTTGTGCTATGGGATCTAGACAACTGATAAACATACTTATATATTTCTAAATACATTCATATTATACATAGAAAACACCCAAACTCCGAAACAAACATTTGTGGATCACACAAATAGTATTTGACTTTTTGACATTTGGCTACCGACCACGCCACCGAAACAGTTGTTTAACAATACTAGTACTAGAAAAATATGCATTTATGGTGTACCTACATATTATATCCTTTTTTCAAATGTGCGGCTTCGCTCGCTTGACAAATTATATACACAAAAACATACCTCAAGAACCACTCTATCCATTGTTGGAAACCGCATCAAAATCCGTTGCGTAGTTTTAAAGATCTACGCATACATACAGAATAGGCGACTTTGTTTTATAATATGTAGTGATAGTGATCTACCAACAAGGTCACTCCTCACCTGCCCGAAGCCCTGAAGTACGAGGGCGCAGCCCCCGTGGCCCTGGCGGCCTGCCACACGAGCTGCTCGGCTGGTGGGGGCGGAGGCGCTAGAGATACTACCGCGGTCTGATCTCCTGCTTCCGCGTGAGGACCTTTATGAAATTGTTACATAAAATGGGGTATTAGAACACGAGTAGGTTTTAAAGAAACGAGTGGTGAGTTTCGTTATCTAAATATTTAATACGACAATTTGTCTGTCTGTCCGTCGCGGTTTTTTAATTTACATACATTTGCATGAAATATTTTTTTTTTTAAATATTTTATATTTTAAAGGTATATTTTTTTTTTTTAATATTTTGGGATAACTAGTAGAATCTTACGAGTGTTCTAAAACCTAGTTGTGTGCAGTTTCATACAGTACTTTATCTAGTCTCATACGTTTAGGCATTTTGACAAACACAAACTTGAAGAAGTCATCAACAATATGATGATATAATATAACTCGAGCAAAATTCAACCATTATTGTTACTTTGTATGTATGTATGTATCTAGAAAATCGATCCCTATTTCGAGTGAGCTATTGGACCATATGCATTTTTCTTTCGTATTATTGTCAGGAGAAATAACTTTTTTTTGACGAAAATAGAAAGGAACATTAAAAAAAGCCAGTAGTGATAGATAAGACAGCAAACCGTTTGTAGAATCTTATAAAACTACACTGCAAGGACAAGTTTTTATACGAATCTTTTTTTTTGGAATTAAAAAAAAAGGCCAAAGGCCGCGGCTGCTCCGACGTTCGTTGCCGGGCGTCTCTGGTACGCACGCAGAAGGCATTTCCAGTGGCGCCCGGCAGACTTTAACCACCTGTGTGGCCTCTTCGGGGGTTTGGTCGAGATGAGAATCCCGTGGCGTTGGGTATATATAGTATTACAATAGAGTAGGTATAACATATATAAAAAAAATCACGTCAACATTAGCACAAATACAGACTTCAAATTATCGGAATAGGTCCAAATATTTGTCGGAACGGGACCAATTTCGGATTGGGAAACCTCCTCCTTTTGAAGTTGGCTAAATATCGTATATGTATAAAAAATGCAAGGTTAGTGTTCATTTTTTTTTTTCAAAATTACAATATAGCTGCTACTTTTTAAACCCCGACGGAAACCCGAACGGGGTGTTATAAGTTTGACGTGTGTGTGTGTGTGTGTTTGTAAGTCTGTCTGTGGCATCGTAGCTCCCAAACGGATGAACCGATTTTGATTCTGTTTCTTTTGTTTGAAAGATGGGTTAGGGGAAAGTGTTCTTAGCTACGTTTTATAAAAATCGGTTAAGCCATTTCAGGGGTGAAAGTGGTGATGAAAAATTGAATGTGTTCAAATATACCCGTGTTGGGTATTAAATGAAAGGTCATATTTACTTATTCATAACTTTTTTTGTGAGTCGGGGGTTTTTTAAATATTTAATTTAATTTTGACTTGTTATAAAATTCATTCGGCCATTTTGGACATAACCCATTATAAATGTGCCCGGTGACAGCAACAGGCATGCCCCCCTATTACGTGGGACTAAAAATACTGGCAAATAGTGGGTGTGTACCTCTGCACCTTCGGGATATAGGCGTGATAATGTGTGTGTATACAAAATGCTACTTACTTTTAGTTCCATTGTGGTCGTCAAGTAATTCTTGGGCAGGTTTATAATTTCTAAATATGTGTAAATCAACAGGTTTCCGATCAGCTAACAGAGCGAGGATCATTATTTTCGGTTGTTTTATATCGGCCATTACAGTTTCTGTACCTATAATAATATATTATTAAAAATTCTCAATAAAAAAATATTTTTCTTGTTAGAATCTATACTGTATATTTTTATAAAGAGTAAAGGTTTGTTTGTAACCAAAAAACTTAAAAACTACTATATCAATTTCATAAATTCTTCTACCACTAGTACGGTATCTTGCGCGGTGCTTCGCGCTGCACCACGCCATAGGTTTCGGCCTATAACTTTTGACCCCTTAGGTCTAGGTCAAATTTTAAATTTTTTGACTTGCCTCCAGATCGAGGGCTATCCATAGAGGGGTCAACCATCATTGGAGTATAAGCAGTTCTCGAGAGCTAAGGGGGGCCAAAAATTACATTCACCATTTCAGACCGCTAGTATTGTACAATCGGGAACACATAGTAAGCCAATAGGGAACATTTTGGCTTGGGTCCTTTAGATCTAAAGAAATCTTATACACATCTCGTATTTATTTATTTTATTTTTATTTTTATTTATTATTTATGTACAACACACATAGAAACAAGAACACAAAAACAGTAGTACAAACAATACAGTGAGCATAGTACAAGGGCACTGCTTATTCCTAGAGGAATCTCTTACAGCAGGCCTGAACGGAGATGTAGGGGTGAGAGGGTGACGCGTGTGCAGTGCAAGTAAATAAACTTACATAAACTAAGGGGGGCATATATACATGTATAAATACATACTGTGCTATAATAAACTTACATAAACTAAGGGGGGCATATATACATGTATAAATACATACTGTGCTATAATAAACTTACATAAACTAAGGGGGGCATATATACATGTATAAATACATACTGTGCTATAATAAACTTACATAAACTAAGGGGGGCATATATACATGTATAAATACATACTGTGCTATAATAAACTTACATAAACTAAGGGGGGCATATATACATGTATAAATACATACTGTGCTATAATAAACTTACATAAACTAAGGGGGGCATATATACATGTATAAATACATACTGTGCTATAATAAACTTACATAAACTAAGGGGGGCATATATACATGTATAAATACATACTGTGCTATAATAAACTTACATAAACTAAGGGGGGCATATATACATGTATAAATACATACTGTGCTATAATAAACTTACATAAACTAAGGGGGGCATATATACATGTATAAATACATACTGTGCTATAATAAACTTACATAAACTAAGGGGGGCATATATACATGTATAAATACATACTGTGCTATAATAAACTTACATAAACTAAGGGGGGCATATATACATGTATAAATACATACTGTGCTATAATAAACTTACATAAACTAAGGGGGGCATATATACATGTATAAATACATACTGTGCTATAATAAACTTACATAAACTAAGGGGGGCATATATACATGTATAAATACATACTGTGCTATAATAAACTTACATAAACTAAGGGGGGCATATATACATGTATAAATACATACTGTGCTATAATAAACTTACATAAACTAAGGGGGGCATATATACATGTATAAATACATATTGTGCTATAATAAACTTACATAAAGGTATACTACATTATAATATAATAGGTAGCTAAGATTAAGAGGAGAGGTAATGAGCTTTTACTTTCTTTTTAAAGAGATGAAGAGTTCTACAGCTTTGTATGTCAGGGGGGAGTGAGTTCCACAGTCTGACCGCATGAACAGTAAAGGAAAAGGAGAAGAAATCAGTTTTGTGGGAGGGACAATTTAGTCGGTACTTAAGGTGAGACCTACACTGGGTACCGGGTGCGTTCACGTAAGAGAACCGCTCCCGCAGGTAGGAAGGATAAGCGGGATTGAACACGATATTAAAAAGGAGACATAATATCCGAGTGTCTCTGCGACGACGACGACGATTTATCTTACTAACCTAAACAATCCTTCAAGATATTCTCCAAAGCTTCAGACGGATACGGCCTCATACCCACAAACGCAAACTCCTTCATTCTAAAGTACAGCCTCTGACATTCCCTCAACGTCTTCCCACAAGATAACGCCAGAGCCAAGATCCCACCGGTACTTGTTCCCGCTACCCAGTCGAAACATTGTATGATAGGTCTGCCGACTACTTCTTCTAGACTTAGTAGGAGTTGGACTAAAACTAGACCCCTGATTCCACCGCCGTCTAGGCAGAGTAACCTGAAAATTTAGAAAAGTTTTTAAAGTCATTTTTATCCACCTTTTTTTTTTTTTTTATCCACCTTTTTTTTTTTTAATCCGCGTCCTTGGGCACGGCCGCACCTACGTCCATTGCCGAGCGCCTCCGGTAGAGACTAAGAGAATTCCCGGTGGCGCCCGGCGGACCTTGGATTTTTTATCCACCTGAATAAAAGAGAAATATTTTGATTACAATATTCATTTTCCATAATAGTCCGAGACATCCAGGACTTTAATTGGCTGTGCACTAGCGGCTCGCACGTAAGGTTTTGTTGCCTTTCATCAACATTTCATCGCAAGGCAACTGGTTTCAATTTTTTTTCAAAATTACAATATAGCTGCTACTTTATTAAATTCATTCGGCCATTTTGGACATAACCCATTATAATGGTGCCCGGTGACGGCATTAGGCTTGCCCCCTATTACGTGGGACTGAAAATACTGGCAAATTGTGGGTGTGTAATGCACCTCTGTCTACCCCTTCGGGGTTATAAGCGTGATATGGGTATGTATTAATTTTCAACACTATTATGTATTTATTTTCGAGCATAACTTTATACCGTGTGTCCCAAGATCATGCTATATGGCTGGAAAGTACCTTAAATATTGTAAATAGTAAATTTTACTAAAAGGACAAACTTAATTTTATTTTTAAAAACAATTTAATCGAGAATCGAATTTTAAATTCTGTTTGACAAATTGACGCCACCCGCCTGATGGTAAGCTGTGGCGACGTCTGGCGATTGTGGGCGACTCTCATAGTACACAGGAATACTATAGAGAGTGGCAGAAGAATAGAAGAACACCCTCGTTTAGATTTTACAGGTCTTCTTTTTCTCTTATCAAATGACATCAGGGATCATGGGAATCTCTAAATCGATTTTTTTAGACAATGAATACTTATAAATGTAATGAATTGTTGATTATTTAATATTGTGTAACAAATCAGGTAAACTCAGTTGAGATATTTTTACCCAATAATTATACTCGATGTGATGTGATTCGATGAATGTATTTGATTTGTATGTAAGCTAGTCAGTTCATTCAAAATGTTATTCACTTATGTTAGTCTATGAAGTTCGAACAGATTCATTTCGTTAACTCCGAAATGAGTCTATGTGAATGTGTTGTAAGGGGTGGGAGGTTTTAAAAAGGACATTCTGTTCGTACATCTCGACAGAGACAGACGTGGGATATAAATGAGTGTTAATTCATATTAAAAGATGTTGGAATATACCTACTTATGAAAGTCACTTGAATATACTTTGTTATTACGAACTGAGCAGTTTTAATTCACCTGATTCAAAGTAAAATATATACATTGCAGTACTTACAAGCCGCGCAAGATGTGAGTGGGATAGAACCTTGTCAAAATAACCGCTCCGTGACGTCATCAATCGCTGAAAAGTAGAACCAACAAAACAGTATTGTAGGTTAATCTATGTCACCAACATGGCCGCCGACCCCATTGTCATCTTGCGCGGCTTGTAGTAACGTAAATGCAATTTGGTCAATCTAGCATACAATTCCCTACCTTCCCTGCTTCTGATTGGGGTCCATACCCGCAGCTTTCTCCATAGCCGCGACCGCCAACATCTGGTTGACGAGATCTCGGGTCGAGGCTCGAGCGACCTGGGGCGGGGGAACCCCGTTATAATCCCCTCTATGAGAACAACTAGGGCCACAACCGGATATTTCCGGTTCGCATCTGTTGGAAAAAGTCATTTAGTATTATTACTAGAATAGCAAACAATTGTCGGAATGGGACCAAATGACAAATGCGACTACTTGGAAATTAGTAGATATTAATTTAAAAAAAACCAAATCGGCTCACCCAGTTAGCAGATATGAGGTAACAAACATAAAAATCCGGCCAAGTGCGTGTCGAGCCACGTATAGAATAGGTTTCCGTAGTTACCTATAATATACCTCTATAACTCCTGAACTAACACAGTTATCCAAACCGTTATACTCGTAGTTTTAATTCAAGAATCAAAGAATCAATTTCATTTATTCAGTTTAGGCACATAAAGAGCACATTTGAATGTCAAAATTTTACAATTTTATGTCAAGCAATATTATAAAAATACTAAATTAAGGAAATAAATAACCATTAGAAAATGATTCTTTCGCTGGTTCGGTAAGTTGGTTCTCCTGAGAAGATACCAGCAAGAAACTCAGGTAGATTATCCATTTTCTTTTTATATTATATAATATTGTTTTGTTTACATTGTGTTACAATTTATATTGTACGAGTGGCTAACAACAGAAGATTAGAGTGACCATGCATTTTTATCATTAAGATATTCGTCTCTACAATCACGAATTTTTCAAGCCAGGGGTTTAGATTTTAGAGGTGGGAGGGACTCTGTTTTAACAAAAAGATGCTCTTTAAAGTTAGATATCTCGCAAAAGGAATCTTTAAAGCAAAAATTGCCCTAGAAAACTATCAGTGTTTTTAAAAGACCTATCTAATGATACCTCACACTATGGGATAGACACGAGAACAAAAAATCATCTCCACCTTATGTAGGGGAAGTACCCTGACAAAAAAATATTTTCATAATTTTATTTTAGCACTTTGTCGACGTAGAAAATACACATATCCATGCAAAGTTTCATCTTTCTAGCTCTAACCGTTTGGGAGTAAAACCGAGGACGGACAGACGGACAGACGGACTGACGGACGGACGGACGGATATGTAACTACCGCAATTCTACGGCTTAAATGCGATATCTTACCTTTTAGCACCAACCGCATGCAGCATATACAATATCCTGTCACAATTACTGCTAGACATCTCAGTAGGCACAACATGTCTCGGGGTATTCCCCATATTGTTTCTAGCCTCCAAATTTGCTCCGAAAACAATCAACGCTTGTACTATAAATAAATTAGTTTGCTTCACGGCTAAATGCAGAGGGGAATTCCCTTCCTTATCTCCTATAGAAGGTTCAGCACCTCTTGAAAGTAAAGCGATGGCACATTCTAATCGGCCGCGTAATACCATTATATGTAAAGCGGTTCTACCGTCAAAGTTTAGAGCATTTATATCACAGTTTTTGTCAGCGAGTGCTTCGATTACTTCTCGTGACGTTGACCAATGAAGAGGTGTGCCACCATGTTTCATGTCTTGCTGGTATAGTTTTGGGTGGTTGTTTTGCATCAGATCCCCAACAAGACCTGTAAGGATGTCACTGACTTGACTAACGTACTTGGAATAAACTGATAATGATGTTGAAGAATTATAATATTTCAGCAACCTGTTTTATACAACTTGGATACTTCTATATAGAGGGGTCCCTTATCAAGATCTGCTGAGCCCAAGTCTTCTTCAGTGCATGTACCGACAGACGGACGAGGCTACGACGTTAAGTTTTCTGTCCCGGTTGTCATACGGGTATTTGGAGCCCTATCCGACAGGTCTAACTGCAGAAGTTCGATATCGCCATTGGGTTGTGGAGATCAGATGGCAGTGAAAATATCGCAGTTCAGCCGCTTTGCAGTTATAAGCGTGATTGTATGAATGGATGATGCGCAGTAGGCGATGTATCAATCTATATGGTGGTAACAGCGAGTAAGAGCGAGAGTACCGATACGCATCGCCCAGCGTTCTTTTAACGTGAATTGTACTATACCTGGTAACGTACTAGTAGATCTCTTAGCAGCCGTGAGGTTGACGTCCGCGCCGGCCGCCATGAGCGCGCGCACGCAGTCGGGCGCGTTGGCGAGGCACGCCGTGTGCAGCGGCGTGTAGCCTTGCTTGTTGTACACGTTCAGTGCCGACGGGTTCTTACTTACTAATGCCTGGACAACACATACAAACAGAAACAGTATATCTAACTGCCCGACCACACTACTCGACGAATGTTGAGGGAAATAACAAGGGAAGTGGCGGGGAACATCGTTACGTTCGACGTTACGTGTCGAACATCATGGCACGTTCAACGAGTCAAGTACTAGTCGTACGTGATAACATGGGACTTGCGCTCGAACCACTTTTCGTCATGAATATATAAAGTTGCGCTGTTCCCGATAATAATAAAAGCTACAACTAAAAATAGGGCATAACTATAAAGTCTCGAACGGTTTTTTTGGATCTGTACAAATACACACCGTTGATATCACAGCGTTCCGATCTCAATTTATCACACACGAGTTATACTAGTATCGCGATTATCGCGGCTACTAGAGAAATATTCGCGGCACCGCGAGGAGCAACGCAAGCGGACATCGTTTGGCCGCACCATAAGGAAATAAGTAGAGTTAGGCCTAAGAAAAGATGGATGGAATGTGTAAAACACTGGCAGATTATGATGATTATGTTTGAGGAAATAAAAGACTTAAGATCGGGTATATCAGTTAATAATCAAGATTTTTTTGTATATTACAACAAAATTATTGTATATTATGTTACTCTAGCTAAAGCCATCCGCCAGGCGCCACTGGAAATACGTCCTGGTGCGTACCAGAGATGCCCGACAACGGACGTATAAGGGGAAACAAATAAAAAACTAGCTAACGCCAACGGTTTCGCCCGTATGGAATAGTCTGATGGACGAGAGGCCAAAATGTCCTCGAGTGGCGACCGCATACTGGGAGAGCGTGGGTAGGCCATGCCATAAGGTGGACAGGGACTGACGACATCGTAAAGGTCACGGGAAGCCACTGGATGTAGGCAGCACAATACCATGTTGTAACATTCGTTAGGGGAAACCTATACCCATCCCAACAATGGGGATGATTGATGTTTTCTCTGCAGAAATTCTCATCCATATGTACTTACATTTACAATCTCCTTGTTACTCGCGCCAGCATAATGGAACACGGTGTTACCTTCGAGATCGATGATGTCAAGAGACGAGTTCAATGACACCAAACTCTGAACCATTCGTACATTACATGCTTTAACTGCGACCTGAGAAAAAGAAAATAACGTTTTATCTCACCATCTTTAGGCACAAGTATCCTCAGATTTCATGCAGCAGAGGAGCATAACACATTTTGCCTGTAGTTTCATTAGTTATTGGAGAGAAGCATATTGCCCCCGCAATTATGTAATTCGGACCTAAATTCCAAAAGCCACAATTGTTTGAATGTTAGCTACTCAAACACGTGTAAATCGGTATAATAATCCACCGAGCCTTTTCCCAACGTAGTTGGGGTCGGCTTTTCCAGTCTAACTGCGATTTGGCTGAACTTCGATTTTCACGTGAAGCGACTGCCGTCTGACCCCCACAACCCATGGGTGATAATGAAGTTCTGTAGTTAGACCGGTCGGATTTTTGATTTAGTGCTCCAACTACCCTTAACGACTGCCATAGATGTTCATATGACAACCGGGACCAACGGCTTAACGTGCTCTCCGAGGCACGGAAGGGGTCTCAATGTCTTAAGAAATGGTCACCCACCTTAAGACCGGCCTGACCAGATGTTGCTTAATCTTTGCAATGTGTTAACATTGTCGGTTACCATTAGACCACGAGCCCCTCTCCACACGTGTAAATCGGTAACATGAAAAATTGCATATGATTTACCATTTGCTGAATTGAAATAATGATGTGGTCCTTCTTAGGCGGTATAATGTGTTTACGTAGGAATTGGGAACGAAATAATTATTTCAGGCGGGAAGAATTTAGTGTTCTCTTCTCTTCACATGTCAAGTGGGCAGGAAAGCCAGTCGAGCATTTTAAACCAAAAGCGGAATGATCATGAAACAGTTGTAAGCTGATCTGGAGAGTCGGTTTAGAGGCGCAGAAGTAGAAATAGTACTCATTCTCAAAATGCAAAATCTCCGAAAAGTTGAATTCTCTGAATGGTCAGTCAGTTCTCTAGAAGCCTAATTCTGTAAATGACCAATTCTTAAATCTATGATAGGCTATTTAAACAATTGGCCATCTATTTACGTAAAGATAAAACACTCCACACTGTTACTAATCATCATGACAAAATCTAGTCTAGTCTAGACCTAGATAATGAAATTTTTATTGTGATTAATTTACAAATGCAATGTAACTAAAAAATTAAATGACCATGAAGATATAAATTTAGTAATTTTATCTATTATTGTGTGCGTGTTTTGACTTCATAGTGACTATCGACTAAAGTCGGCTTACAATCATTACAAGAATATTTTTTACTATCAGTGTATCTAGTACCAGTTCCTTACGTTAATTTGCTCGAAATAAGTTTTCGTATTCCCCATACATTTCACACCAGCGCCCCTAGCGGTAACGCCAGGGAACTGTGTGAAATGTATGGGGAATACGAAAACGTATTTCGAGCAAATTAACGTAAGAAACTGGTACTAGACACTCTGATGTAAGAAGTTTTTGTGCACATACAAAGTCACGTTTTTGTACACAAAGAGGGAAGACAGGGCATTTTTGGCCCGCATTTAAATAGATATTAAATTGGTCTCACGTTAGAGCACGAGCGTATTACTGGTATTTAGGATTTTTCAGAGCCTCATACATTAATAGGCAACAGGTGCATATGTGGTGTTATATGTGGCTCGAGTTGAAGAGGGACCTATTTTACTAAATCTCTCTCTCATATTCAAAATACACAACAGACAGAATGGGTAGGCGTAGAGGTAAATTACACACACACACTCGTTGCCAGATTTTTTTTGGTCCCACGTAATAAGGGGTAGCCTATTGCCATTACCGGGCTCCATACAATGTTCATAACCATTCTGTAATTTAAAAAAAAATCCAACAGCCAGGACAAATGGTACATTCGATTAAATAGAAAAATACACAACAACAAGATTCAGAAATATTAAGAAAGAAATTGTAAATAGATCACAAAAACTGATGTCATCGTCAGGACTCGAACCCACGGCCTTTCCCTAACAGGGGGAATGCTCTGACCACTGAGCTACGATGAACAACACTGACAACATAGAATTTTTGCTTCATATCATATTCATAATTTCTATATCGCGCTATTAAGGTTAGTGATCTATTTATAATTTCTTTTCTTAATATTTTAAAAATAGTTTAAGCAAACTCATTGCTTTAAAATACAAAAATATAAAGATTCAGAAACTCACCATAAGAGGTGTGGCTCCAGTCGATGGGTCAATGCCATCAATATGCTGCTTCACTTCCTCGTTATTAAACAACTCAGTCAGACCGAAATGTGCCACCATGTGGGCTATCGTCCAAGATTGATGTTCTGTTAGTGTATCACACAGCTTTTGTAATATCGGCACTGTGCACTGCAAATGTTTGAAAAGTAATAAAAAATTAAACACACAAATCACATCTTAATCTATGGAAAAGTAGAGATGTTTATCAAGCCCACTTTTTACCGGACACAAAGGTTTTTTTATGTAGTGGGCTTTTTCGGACAATTTTTTTTTATTATTATTTTACAGACATTTTTTGCTTATCACTAAACCAAAGTCCCACAAAACCGTGTTATCGGTTTGACTGTGGGATCAAGCCTCCGTACATTAAACATGACATACCTAATCTAAACAAAAATGTAGACAATAATAATTATATACTTAGACTTTAGCAGTAGGTGGGTATAGTAGGCAGGTGCTTACTTATGTTACAGTGTTACAATAACTACAAAGAGTACAGTTTACCAGTCCAGCCAATGGATGTCCAATGATAACTGCTGAATTTTTGCGGTATATGCTTTTTATTTTGAAATCGCGTTATCACGTTGGGACACCCAATTTCACCTCAATATGCAGTAAGTAATTTTATAATTCTCTCTGAAGCTTACTTACTATCAGTTGAAAGAAGTCACCAAGGGTTACATAAGACATCTTCTTTCACTCTATAAGTTAGGAAGTAATCAAAAATCTACTCTAATATGTTGAATGTTTTACAATATTATCATACCTCTTTGGTGATTCTGATGAAAACTGGTATCCTTTCCTTATAAACTATGAACTTTTCTTCAGCAGTTTCCAAATTAGATGCCCGAAACAAACTAAAACATAACCAAATAGGGGGCCTGTACTTGTACTTGTCTGGCCTGTTTAATTTATTTAATAGAAAAATAATATACAAATGTAAATGTAAAAAAGCAGTATCTATTTCTCATAAAATAATAACTTTTTTGTAATAATAACCAATACATGGGTTTCAATATATTCCTCTTTAACATGAACATCAATAAAGTACTACATAACACTTCTATCCCAAGGTGCATTACACACCCACAATTTGCCAGTAAGTTTGTGGGTCCTACTTAATAGGGGGCAAGTCTACTGTCGTTAGCGGGCATAATAGGAAATCCTTTACCACTCAGTAATTTAAAACAAAATTCCAATAGCCAGGACTGATGGAATTCTCCACTGGGAATTCTTTCAGTGTCTACCGGAGGCACTCAGCAATGGACGTAGGAGCGGCCCAAAATGTGGATAAAAAAAAGGACAGATGTTACATTCCACACAACAATAAATATAATTGCAATAAGTTTTGAAACAGTTTGGTTGACCAATGTTGTTGGTAAATTAGACACGTAGATATTGGTATATTATTTTGATAGTTGTATTCTCTGACAGTGTTGTTTGTTATATGTCACACGTAGCTCTCGAATTAGTTACAATGACTAAACAAAACTATGACTTCTATGGCTAAATCATATAAAGTTAAACTCCAAATATAAACTAATCAACAGCATAATTTACTATTGTTGGTTCATTCTTTCTTACCTGTACATCTGATACAAGCTTTCTGTAAAAGGCTTGTGAAGCACAATTTCATAATATTTATCTTTTGCGCTCTTTCCACTTGCCTTTGGACCATACAATAACATTGAATCTTCTCTATAATGTATAGATCTCGATACATAGTTATCTGATCGCACCTCCACTACTTTAGTCGGAGGGTCTTCAGTGCCCAAAATGTTACGAAATACTACAAATAAATAAAAATGATTAGGACAATCTCATAAATTATTTTTTGTACGAAAATATTTTTACCAAAATCTGCTTTAGAAATAATTAGGTATACACTTACTTGAATTCAACATTTTAACCTGATTATTTTCTCGGGGTGAAACTAAATTTCAAATGACCTATTTATTTTTTATCAATTAAGTACATACACAATAAATCAACGAGTACATAATTTCATACTGGCTGGGCATCATGGGCCATGGGTCAATGTCAATCGCCAATCGCCAATCGCATTGGCCAAATGGTACCTACTATAACTAGGTCTTTCAGTCAGTCAGTGTCAGGCTGTCAGCAGTCAGCACTCAGCAGCTGTCAGCACGAGCATGGTAGTGCCGACATTATGTCGATCGACCTATTTAAGTTTTTTTTTTTTTCAAAATACAATATACATTTATTTACAATAAGAATTACAATATACAAAATAAACATAATTATAGACTAAAAATATTTACATTACAAAATATCGTTTAAAAAATCCTCCTATTTAAGCCAATGAAATCATATAAAATTCCAAAAAAATTTAAAAAATTTGTCGAACGTCATATGATGTCCCACTACCATGCTCCAGTAGGGCTTAGTTGATGTTGACACCTTTGACACTTTAATTTTGACGGGTGTCTGTCGGATTCACGGATATCGACCCACTGACTGGAAAATATGTACCTACCGATGTCGTACCTCTTTTCTACTAAAGGGAATAAACAGGATTGAGATAATTTTACAAATTGGGGACTTTTTTTTTGGTGATAAGGAACTTTTGTTTCAGATAATATGTAAGAATTTCTGAAAAACGCAGTGAACAGAAGACCGGTGGATGTAGACTTTCGAATCAAACCTCCGAGAACAGGGGTACCCTCTACGTTCGTAGCGGTATACTGCAACATTAACAGGTGCTACGGGTAAAGTAGCGATATATACAAACGTTTATGATGGACTTTATCTATTATTGTAAAAATAGCTATAGCTTTCAATTGCTAAACTGGCAACCCTTAAAGTTATGATTTGGGTTTTCCCCGCGCAGGAGCAACAAAATTAGGGTCAATCTATATATTTAATACGACAATTTGTCTGTCCGTCCGTCGCGTTTTTCAATTATAATTAATAATACATACATTTGCATGAAATATTAAAATATTCGTAGAAGTTTAGGGAAGGTTTTTTTTTTTTTTTTTTATATTTGAGGCGATACAAAGTTCGCTGGGATAACTAGTATCTATTATTAGCACTGTAAAGTGTAAACCGGAATAATTGAATACCTACAATCTATTGGTGTTAGATTACTGAGAATTATTACAATAGGTAAAAATCATTCGATAGGTAGCTGTTTCAGTTATGGTACAAAACTCATAATATTGCCGTTAATATAATTACTGTTCATATGTAAAATGTAGGTACAGTCAAGTGCAATAATAAGTACCGATAGAAACGTTACAAATGCAGGCATTGAGCATCCTGTTTTATTTACATAATTATTAAATATATAATATATGCATCTTACGAAAGTCCTAAATAGGTAATATGTTTGCATAAAAATCATCACTATTAAGGTGTCTCCCAAACGCTTATAATAGAGGTTTTTTTTTTACTATAAATGTTAACATTGCTCATTTCTTTTAAAAATACGGACAAATAGGGCGTAGCCAGGATTCTATAATGGGGAACGGGGCGGGGGGGGGGGGGGGGCTGCCCCCCCCCCCCCCATTCCCGTTCCTGGCTACGCCCACCGGACAATCGTTTCAAAAATAAGGTATGATGGATGTAATTGAGGTTTGGTGGTACAAATAAGTGGACTGTATATTTAGGTAAGTACATAGATATATTATGGTTCTGCAATAATTACAATAAGTACAAGATGCGAGTATCGCGGGCGAGGTCGTGACACTCAAAATCGGTTCCAGCAAACGAGCTAATATTATACTGTACTGCGCACAGAGCAACGAATTTCGGACCTGTTACGATGTGAATGCCTCGACGAGGCATGGTTTGCGTTGAGTCACATCCCTAAGTTCGAAACTTCCAGAAGGTGGAAAAACCAGTTTGTTTCGCCCATTCCTTTTTTTTTTTTTTTTTTTTTTTTTTTTTTTTTTTTTTTTTTTATATTTAGGTTGACAAATTGACGCCACTCGCCTGATGGTAAGCTGAGGCGACGTCTGGCAATTGAGGGCGACTCTCACAGTACACAGGAATACTATAGAGAGTGGCCCTCAACTTGACGACCCTGTAATGTGCCTCTTCACGC
Organism: Nudaria mundana; assembly: GCA_963556515.1. Classification (NCBI taxonomy): domain Eukaryota; kingdom Metazoa; phylum Arthropoda; class Insecta; order Lepidoptera; family Erebidae; genus Nudaria; species Nudaria mundana. Next base: position 15,250,009 of record OY748304.1, read on the forward strand.
TTCGCTTAAAGAGCCCAGGGTTATATGTTGGAGGAAACACGTGCGCAGGCAGGGCGTTCCAAGCCACCATCGTTCGGCAGAGAAACGATCGTTTAAAACGCTCGGTTCTCGCGAAGACGGTTTCCACGGTATGAGGGTGACATCTCTGCCCGGCACGCGTTGTTCGGGATCGGAAGGGAGAGGGTGGGATCAGGTTGAAGAGCTCTTCAGAACACTCACCGTGGTAAATACGGTAGAACGCGGCCAAGGAAGCAATTGTTCGGCGCTGGGCTAGCGGCTCAAGGCTTCCCGTTACCTCCGGACAGTCTATAATGCGAACAGCGCGTCGCTGCATAGCGTCGAGTGCGTCCAGCAAATACTTCGCGGAGCCGTCCCAGAGGTGAGAGCAGTATTCAACGCAGGGTCTAATCTGCGTTTTGTACAGCAGACACCTCTGGTGCGGTGTAAAGAATCGCTTTACCTTGTTCAGTATTCCTAGTTTCCGCGAAGCTAGCCCAATACATCTCTATACTGTCGAGGTTTCGGTCGAGATCACCCACGAGATGTCGTTTCTCCTCCTCTATCACAGATCGCCCCGCCGTCTGACGAACCGAGTAACTCCCGTGCAATGTACTGTCATCTGCATAGCAATGAATGTTCCCGAGGGAAAGCATATCATTGATATGCAGAAGAAAGAGAGTTGGTGACAGTACGGACCCCTGCGGTACCCCGGCATTCACTTGCAAAAAGCGAGAAGCCTGGCCATCGCAGAGGACCCGCACTCGGTGCTCGTTTAAAAAACTGGCAATCCAGCTGCACAGTTGAGGAGGTAGACCATATGCCGGAAGCTTGGAAAGGAGCGAAGCATGCCAGACCCTATCGAAAGCTTTGGCGATGTCCAGGCTAATAGCCAAGGACTCGCCGAACTTTTCCATAGCCTCACCCCATACATGCGTGACGAATGCCAGGAGGTCACCCGTTGATCGTTTTGGCCTGAAGCCATATTGCCGATCATTGATTAGCGAGTGATCCTCCAGGTATCGCATGAGCTGCTTATTAATAAGAAGCTCGAGCACCTTGCAAATGACTGAGGTGACAGCTATGGGTCGATAGTTGCCTGGATCGGATCGATCCCCTTTCTTGGGGATCGGTTGTACGTTCGCCTCCTTCCAGGCCTCCGGCACGAGGCCTGTAGAGTATGACAGGCGGTACAGACGCGTTAATACTGGAGACAACTCAGCAGCACATTTTCGTAGCACCACCGCCGGAATGCCGTCAGGGCCACTGGCTTTCCGCGTGTCGAGTGACCGCAGCACTACCCGTACATCACATTGCCTGATAACAATATCAGGCATAGTGTGGCCACAGTTGGCGATGGCGGGGGGCTGCAGGCCACGGTCATCGACCCGGGAATTAGCCGCAAAGAGGTCTGCGAGCATGTCCGCCTTCTCTTGGGCTTTGTGAGCCAGTGATCCATCAGGAAAACGCAGTGGTGGCAGCGAGGGTTGACAAAAATTTTACTGTACGGCTTTGGCCAGTTGCCAGTATCCACGGCTGCCCGTGGGATGGGATGTGAGCTCCTGACCAAGCCGCGCGACGCGCTGGGCATCCGCTCTTTTGAAGGCCCTCTTGCTGAACCTAGTGGCCCGATTGTACGCTGCTTTGAGGCGGTTCACGTTCGGGTCACGTGCCGCCCGAGCCCTGACCCAGGCGCGATATGCCGACTGTTTTTTCTGGACAGCCTCGGCACATTCACGCCCGAACCAGGGGCGAGCTTTGCGGATGCTGGCGACATCAGTGAAAGGGATATAATATTCTATCCCTAGACTGATCTCGCCAGCAATGGCAGCAGCGCTATCCGAAGGCGCCTTCCCTACAAAGCAGCGCTGGCTCCACGGGATGGACGCAAAGTAATCGCGGAGACCGTCCCAGTCTGCCGACGAGTAGTGCCATAGTCGTCGAGTCATTTGTTCAGCACGAGCAGGCGGTGGCACTTGGAAGCTGGCGTGCACCACACAGTGGTCGGATGTGACCAGTGGGGCGCGCACCGACACACTGTACTCGGCTGGGCGACTCGACAGCAGTAGTTCCAGCAAGGCGGGCGTGTGGTCTGACCTGTCAGGTATCCGGGTGATCCCCCGTACCATCTGGGTCAGCCCGTGGGAGAGAGCGAATGCATGGGCGGTTCGTCCCGCATGATCGGTCCTAAGGACCCCAGCCACTCAACGTGATGACCGTTAAAGTCCCCCAGGAAAACCAGGTTAGCGTTCGGGAACCGCACCTGCGCATCGTCAGCCATCTCGCTGAGGTATTCGAAAAGCCTTGTTGTCCCAGTGTCCCCTGTGTGGGAGCGGTAGACGCACACGTAGATCTGGCTCATGGAGCCATGATCCACGTGCAGCCAAAGGACGGAGTAGGAGGGGTTCTCCATACAGCGCAACCGGCGGCAGCAAACATCCGCCCTAACACGCACACCCCGGCTTTATCGCGGAATTGTTTCTCAATGATATAGCCCGGGTAACAGAGGTACGACGTGTCGTCAGGGCGGCGTATCTGTGTCTCCGTTAGGAACATCACAGAAGGCCGTGCCGACTCCAGGTGATGGTGGACGGTATCGAGGTTTGCATGGAGTCCGCGGATATTCGCGAACTCCACCTCAAACGAAGTCAACTTTGTGGGGTTTCTAAGGGCCGCTGTGTACCGTCTATTCTCTTGTTGCACTGTCATTGTGAAATATGGGGAAGCGTGAAGACAGGGCGATATTTGGTGCGGCAGTAAGTGACAAAGTGCAGAGGCTAGCTTCATCTAGAACCGTGTGGTTAGGTCGGAGCCGACCCACCGGACGGAAGGGCTCCCAAACCCCCCTGATGCAAGGCCGCCGCTACCCCACACCGGTTACCACCCGGAGCGGCGACCCCACAACAGGATTATGCGCAACATGTGGGGCAGCCTACTGGGGTGGTTGGTCCCAGGCGGGCCCCATGACTATGTTGCGGGCGGCCGCGGCAACGCCGTTGCTAAGGGTCTCCCTGGCCGGCGAATCGACCCACACCACCCACACTAGACTCCGCTTCGCCCCCACTGGACCCCTGCCTGCCGCACCATACACCGCCCCGGGCCCGGCAGTGCCGCTGCTGAACCCCTAACGCAACCCAGCCTGGGCTGGGTTACTTGGGGGGCTTTAGCACAGCTGCACGGTGGTACCCCCCCGGACCAACACTGTTGTACCACCTGGTATCCACGTAGGGGCCAAAGCCACCACATGGGTACCGTAATATACGAACCTCGTCCGTTAATCAGCAGGTGCGCCACTAGCAGGTGAGGTCGCTGGGGCCCGATAGATGTAAGAAGGGCCCCTTTGCACCCAATTGTCCTTAGCCAATTGTCTTGTGAACCGGCTGAGATCGAAGCGATAACAACGGCGCGATTGACCAATGGTAGGCCGCCTTGACTACTACAGTCACATCACTAGACGCGTGTGGGCGGGGTCAGTAGGTTTTAATTGCCAGACCGAAGTATTATAAGGAGTGCAGAACGTCTAAGCGGGGAAACAATTGGATAATATTAGTCTAGTCAACACGCAGCCGTCGTGACAGCGCTGACGAGATAATAATTTAAATCTTTTAAAAATAAAAGAAAAGTTAATTAACCAAGCAATGCCGAAAAGTATTATTGATTGATAGATTCTGAAAATCTGTGGAAATGTGCAGTTAATTCCGTTCCCGAATCAGGGGTAAGTGCTGTGAACAGAATAGCTTACGGGTAACGTCCCCCGCGCGATCTATAATTGGAACATTACTAAATAACTTTTTGGGTGCAAAGGGGCCCTTCTTACATCTATCGGGCCCCAGCGACCTCACCTGCTAGTGGCGCACCTGCTGATTAACGGACGAGGTTCGTATATTACGGTACCCATGTGGTGGCTTTGGCCCCTACGTGGATACCAGGTGGTACAACAGTGTTGGTCCGGGGGGGTACCACCGTGCAGCTGTGCTAAAGCCCCCCAAGTAACCCAGCCCAGGCTGGGTTGCGTTAGGGGTTCAGCAGCTGCACTGCCGGGCCCGGGGCGGTGTATGGTGCGGCAGGCAGGGGTCCAGTGGGGGCGAAGCGGAGTCTAGTGTGGGTGGTGTGGGTCGATTCGCCGGCCAGGGAGACCCTTAGCAACGGCGTTGCCGCGGCCGCCCGCAACATAGTCATGGGGCCCGCCTGGGACCAACCACCCCAGTAGGCTGCCCCACATGTTGCGCATAATCCTGTTGTGGGGTCGCCGCTCCGGGTGGTAACCGGTGTGGGGTAGCGGCGGCCTTGCATCAGGGGGGTTTGGGAGCCCTTCCGTCCAGCGGGTCGGCTCCGACCTAACCACACGGTTCTAGACGAAGCTAGCCTCTGCACTTTGTCACTTACTGCCGCACCAAATATCGCCCTGTCTTCACGCTTCCCCATATTTCAAAATGACAGTGCAACAAGAGAATAGACGGTACACAGCGGCCCCTAGAAACCCCACAAAGTTGACTTCGTTTGAGGTGGAGTTCGCGAATATCCGCGGACTCCATGCAAACCTCGATACCGTCCACCTGGAGTCGGCACGGCCTTCTATGATGTTCCTAACGGAGACACAGATACGCCGCCCTGACGACACGTCGTACCTCTGTTACCCGGGCTATATCATTGAAGAACAATTCCGCGATAAAGCCGGGGTGTGCGTGTTCGTTAGGGCGGATGTTTGCTGCCGCCGGTTGCGCTGTCTGGAGAACCCCTCCTACTCCGTCCTTTGGCTGCACGTGGATCATGGCTCCATGAGCCAGATCTACGTGTGCGTCTACCGCTCCCACACAGGGGACACTGGGACAACAAGGCTTTTCGAATACCTCAGCGAGATGGCTGACGATGCGCAGGTGCGGTTCCCGAACGCTGACCTGGTTTTCCTGGGGGACTTTAACGGTCATCACGTTGAGTGGCTGGGGTCCCTTAGGACCGATCATGCGGGACGAACCGCCCATGCATTCGCTCTCTCCCTCGGGCTGACCCAGATGGTACGGGGGATCACCCGGATACCTGACAGGTCAGACCACACGCCCGCCTTGCTGGATCTACTGCTGACGAGTCGCCCAGCCGAGTACAGTGTGTCGGTACGCGCCCCACTGGGCACATCCGACCACTGTGTGGTGCACGCCAGCTTCCAAGTGCCACCGCCTGCTCGTGCTGAACAAATGACTCGACGACTATGGCACTACTCGTCGGCAGACTGGGACGGTCTCCGCGATTACTTTGCGTCCATCCCGTGGAGCCAGCGCTGCTTTGTAGGGAAGGCGCCTTCGGATAGCGCTGCTGCCATTGCTGGCGAGATCAGTCTAGGGATAGAATATTATATCCCTTTCACTGATGTCGCCAGCATCCGCAAAGCTCGCCCCTGGTTCGGGCGTGAATGTGCCGAGGCTGTCCAGAAAAAACAGTCGGCATATCGCGCCTGGGTCAGGGCTCGGGCGGCACGTGACCCGAACGTGAACCGCCTCAAAGCAGCGTACAATCGGGCCACTAGGTCCAGCAAGAGGGCCTTCAAGAGAGCGGATGCCCAGCGCGTCGCGCGGCTTGGTCAAGAGCTCACATCCCATCCCACGGGCAGCCGTGGATACTGGCAACTGGCCAAAGCCGTACAGTCAAATTTTTGTCAACCCTCGCTGCCACCACTGCGTTTTCCTGATGGATCACTGGCTCACAAAGCCCAAGAGAAGGCGGACATGCTCGCAGACCTCTTTGCGGCTAATTCCCGGGTCGATGACCGTGGCCTGCAGCCCCCCGCCATCGCCAACTGTGGCCACACTATGCCTGATATTGTTATCAGGCAATGTGATGTACGGGCAGTGCTGCGGTCACTCGACACGCGGAAAGCCAGTGGCCCTGACGGCATTCCGGCGGTGGTGCTACGAAAATGTGCTGCTGAGTTGTCTCCAGTATTAACGCGTCTGTACCGCCTGTCATACTCTACAGGCCTCGTGCCGGAGGCCTGGAAGGAGGCGAACGTACAACCGATCCCCAAGAAAGGGGATCGATCCGATCCAGGCAACTATCGACCCATAGCTGTCACCTCAGTCATTTGCAAGGTGCTCGAGCTTCTTATTAATAAGCAGCTCATGCGATACCTGGAGGATCACTCGCTAATCAATGATCGGCAATATGGCTTCAGGCCAAAACGATCAACGGGTGACCTCCTGGCATTCGTCACGCATGTATGGGGTGAGGCTATGGAAAAGTTCGGCGAGTCCTTGGCTATTAGCCTGGACATCGCCAAAGCTTTCGATAGGGTCTGGCATGCTTCGCTCCTTTCCAAGCTTCCGGCATATGGTCTACCTCCTCAACTGTGCAGCTGGATTGCCAGTTTTTTAAACGAGCGCCGAGTGCGGGTCCTCTGCGATGGCCAGGCTTCTCGCTTTTTGCAAGTGAATGCCGGGGTACCGCAGGGGTCCGTACTGTCACCAACTCTCTTTCTTCTGCATATCAATGATATGCTTTCCCTCGGGAACATTCATTGCTATGCAGATGACAGTACATTGCACGGGAGTTACTCGGTTCGTCCGACGGCGGGGCGATCTGTGATAGAGGAGGAGAGACGACATCTCGTGGGTGATCTCGACCGAAGCCTCGACAGTATCTCCCAATGGGGTGCCGAGAACTTGGTCGAGTTCAATGCCCACAAAACACAGGCGTGTGCATTTACAGCGAAAAAATCCCCTTTCCTTCCCCTACCCACTCTTCAGAATGCAATATTACCAATGAAGGACAATCTAGACATCCTTGGCATAGACGTTCGTCGAGAGCTCAATAACACAAAATACATTGAGAGATGTATTGGGCTAGCTTCGCGGAAACTAGGAATACTGAACAAGGTAAAGCGATTCTTTACACCGCACCAGAGGTGTCTGCTGTACAAAACGCAGATTAGACCCTGCGTTGAATACTGCTCTCACCTCTGGGATGGCTCCGCGAAGTATTTGCTGGACGCACTAGACGCTATGCAGCGACGCGCTGTTCGCATTATAGACTGTCCGGAGGTAACGGGAAGCCTTGAGCCGCTAGCCCAGCGCCGAACAATTGCTTCCTTGGCCGCGTTCTACCGTATTTACCACGGTGGGTGTTCTGAAGAGCTCTTCAAACTGATCCCACCCTCTCCCTTCCGATCCCGAACAACGCGTGCCGGGCAGATATGTTACCCTCATACCGTGGAAACCGTCTTCGCGAGAACCGAGCGTTTTAAACGATCGTTTCTCTGCCGAACGATGGTGGCTTGGAACGCCCTGCCTGCGCACGTGTTTCCTCCTACATATAACCCTGGGCTCTTTAAGCGAAGCGTGAAGAGGCACATTACAGGGTCGTCAAGTTGAGGGCCACTCTCTATAGTATTCCTGTGTACTGTGAGAGTCGCCCTCAATTGCCAGACGTCGCCTCAGCTTACCATCAGGCGAGTGGCGTCAATTTGTCGACCTAAATATAAAAAAAAAAAAAAAAAAAAAAAAAAAAACTATCTAATAGGTCAACTTCATAGATTATTAGTAACCTAAAGCCAACTATAAGTGTCTAGATGGGAGCCAGGGTCATCGTAGTTCCAATCGTGTTTCATGTAAACTAATATTGTATAAACTTGTATCGAAGTAATATCCAAATCAGACGGTGCTGAGTTCCTTACCACAAGATATACTAGAAAACAATTAGGACGGTGAAGTTAAAACTACTCCACGCCTAAATGCGATAATTATATTATGTATATATGTGTTAGATACGCAAATACTCATTTACTAACCAGTAGGGGATGATAGAATATAGTACATTGCCCTGTCGAATATAACGATAAATTGTTAACAATAATCATACAAGAAATTCTCTTAAGGGCTATTCACCTACGGACTTAAGAGTAATTTATAGTATTATAATTTTAATTTGCAAATATCACGAAGGAGAATCCGGGTTGAGATAATACATCTACCCGACATATTTTATTGTGAAGCCGTACCATTTGGGGCGCGGCCTTAAGCGGGAAACCGGTAACTTTCTAAATTTTTATTGTGACTAAGCAAAGGCAATTACCTGGAGCATATTCCACCTATTTGGATTGTGCACTATTTTTTAATATTATATTATATAGAATGCATTTAGGGACCGTCATTGTACGGTTCCCTATTCTAGTGAACCACATTAGTGTAACATTTTATTATCTAGAATGCATCTAGGGACCGTCATTTTAGGGTTCCCTATTCTAGTGACCCATATTAGTGTAACATTTTATTATCTAGAATGCGTTTAGGGACCGTCATTTTAGGGTTCCCTATTCTAGTGAACCGTATTAAAGTTTCAATTGTTAGATGGGAATTACGCATAACGCAGACTCGGTAGGAACGTCGTCTCCGACGCGTAATAGGTAGAAAAGTAGTCTTTCGAAATGTACCCACATCTGTGTTGGGCTTATAGATAAATTGTATTATATTATTATTAGTTAATTATTACAGTGAGACTTTCTGCCATCGGTCGGAGACCGTTTTATAGGAATAGGCCGACCACCTGTCTGTGTTTTACTTGTTCCCATGTTTGTGATATCCCTTGTTATGTGTGACCTTGCCGTGTACCCTCATGTGAATAATTGTACAGCGCGTCCGACAAGTAGGGAACCTGTACGGCGATTCACGTGTGGGGCCTACGGCAAGCGGTGCCGAGCCGGTATCTAATCCGCTGCTTGTGTCTATTCCAGAACTACCTTGGGGCTTAGATAAGCCATATTGTGAAGACTGCAACTACTGAGCAGCCTGAAGCTGCGCCGTCGCTCCGTGGCCTTCAACCCGGAGCATCTCGGCCTGATAAAGAACAAGCTTGATTGGAGGACACCAGCGGATCCCGCCGGCCGACTGCCGTCGCCCGTGGACCCACAAGTTAAGTGCACCGGGCACTTCCGTGAACAATATATGTGATCCTATCCGACCGACACACTAGTAGCTACTATTATTGTATAAAACTAGGTTCCTGCTATTAAAGTGATATTAATTGTTTTTCTGTCGTTTAATTGAACTTCCGTGGCAGGGGCCGTATCAGACCGTACCGTTCGAACCGTGTAGCTCTATGTATGATACTGCGCGTTAGGAGTATGACTAGTGCTCTAGTAACATAAGATCTGCCGTTTTTAAATATGGAATATCCTATATAATTGGTATGTCTTGAATATTTGTAATATTTCTTTGGTTCCAACAATAGGCTTGCTTACGCTAGTTCAAACTGTCCCACAGTAAATTAGTTAACAGTTACTAACTGTATAAATTGCAAAGCTACCTACTCATGCTAGTCGGTAATTGTTGTAGGTAGGCCCAAAAATTAAAAATACAAATACAATGAAGTAACTTTTAATAAGTGTGTAATAAAAGGAATGCACAGAACATAACACTAATATAAACTATAAATTACGAATAACCTACAATAAAATATTAAGATATGGAAAATAAAAGCTTACAAATCTTTGGTAAATATAAGTCCTTAATGCTACATCAAAATTCAGATGACTAGATTAATATTCTTGAATAATAAGTACTTAAGGCATATTTAAATCCCGATGGTATTGTGTTATGGGATTGGCATTTAGGGCGCTTTTTCTGTCATGCGTGTTTCCACCCGCGTTGGTTCCGGCCCGCATGCGTGTCAAATCAATACAGAAAAAGCGCTCTTAGTTACATGTTACCCGTGCATGTATGGATAGGACATAAGATCATAATTCTAATTAATAAAAATTATAGCTTTAAAGTAATTTATATAGTATATTTAAGTACATAAGGTAAATTTTAATACAAAATTACATAGTTAAGTCGCCAAACTTAATAATCTCTTCCACACCATTGTAAGTCGATGTACAATTTTCCAGGAAGAACAATTTCAAATTATGATTTGTAAAATTAATCACTACTGGAATGTTATTTTCATTAGACAAATTCTTTTAGTAAATTATTTCAATTACTTTCTTAATACTTACGTATTCATTAAAATACTATAATACCTGAATATAAACAGTGTAAATTAATGAGCACAGTTTATGTATTTTACAATATTCATAAATTAATTTAATAAGATTTATCTAAAACCATGAGTCCGAGACGCCCATGACTTTAATTGGCTGTGCCACAGTGGCTGGCTTGTAAGATTTTGTCGCCTTTCATCAACATTTCATCGCAAGGCAATGGGTTTCAAATTTCGTTTTCAAAATTATAATATTATAGCTGCTTATTTTATTAAATTTATGCAGCCATTTTGCACATAACCCATTTTCTAGAGAGCCCGGTGACGGCAATAGGCTGGCCACCCATTACGGAGGACTAAAAAAACTGGCAATATGTGGGTGTGTATAATGCGCCTCTGCCTACCCCTTCGGGGATATAGGCGTGATATATGTGTGTATCTATAACCAATGATAGTAACATTTGCAAATATATTTACTTAACTAATTCTATAGTTATTTATATTATCACATAGTGTATATTTCTCAAGATATAGATATTACATAATGTCCATACTTAAAATATTTAATAGCCTCATATAGATAAAGTAAAGCCCTCAACTCTCAACTCATTAAAAACAATAGCTCTTTTTATAGTATTAACTTCTGTGAGAAAACAAGAAGCTAGTTGTATATATAAACACTTCCAACGTTTTCAAGCTGCATGACTTTGGTTAGCGTGAGACCCCAGAAGGCTATCGGGATTGGCTAACGGGTCAAGCTCAGCAAAAAGTTTGAACCATGCTGCCCTCTCGTCTTTCTTGGCTACTTTGGAAGAAGATGGTTTCGAAGTTTGTAGCGGTAAAGATGGCAGCTCGGAGTTTTTACTGCTCGTTGGTGTGATAGGAGCATTTAGACTGTTGGATGTATACTGAAAAAAAAAAAAAAAGTTATTTTAAAACATGTTCCACTAGTGTTAAAAAGAAGTTGCGTTACAAGTAAGTTTAAAATTTTAAATAACTTTGACTTAGGGACCTTCCTAGGAATAACTGAAAATTAATGAAGGGGCCGCGTAAATTCCTTTTATAGCTCCAATAACTGTGGGAACATTGTAGCTTATCTGAGGACCCCAAGGTTATACAAAGAACTTTTAAATTGTTTGTATAACCTTAATCTTGATCTGACTGTACTCAATAGATAAAGTAGAGAAAGACTTGCATGAAGCTGCTGCTGAACTGCAAGGTTTATATGAAAAAAATAATCACTAAGACATTTACCTGTAGCAATTGCGAAGGCATAAATGCTCCAAATGCAGGCATATCAGAGTCCAATTGTAACCCTGCTAAATCAGAAAGAGTGCCTGTAGCTTCAGATACTTGTAAAGATTCCATACAACTGGTATCAATCAGGTTTAGTGAAGCATCAAGCTTCTCAGATTTTTCTGTGGACGGTAAGTTTTGAGTCTCGTTGTTAGTTATCTTGTTGTTATCTTCTGATTTTTCATCTTTATATTCATCCTAGAAATTGTAAATATATTTGTTATTTATTTTAGTTGCAACATAAAAATCTGATGGTCAGATACTATGTACCAGCACCTCTTTCATACACAATTAGTAGTAGTATTCCTAACCCCCCCATGCATTCTTAGTGTAAATATGTACCTACTACAAAACTAAATTACCTGGAAAAATAGCATTTGGTCTTTATCCTGTGGAACAACATCCTGCTTACTGTCAGTCTCATCTAAACTTTGTGACAGTTCTTTGAGGACACTGAACTCGTATTGTGGACTAGAGTTCATAGTATCAGCTGTAGCAATCAAAGTCTGTGATACTTTTGTTGCAAAAGAGGAGAAAGACGACTGATAGTTTGAGAGGACGTGAGAGAACATATTGCATCTTGCTGCTGCTAACAAATCAATCTGTAAATAAATATTTTAATTAATCACAATAATCATAATCATAATCATAGTTTATTTGCGAATACAGGTATACAATAGGTAGGTGTTAGATTTACGTGTGCGTTCCGTATTCCACCCGATTGGCATGCAAATGTTCAGTTATTAATTCTATAATAAAATTACGACACAAGTCTGATTAAAAGCTAATAATAAATGAAATGTCCAATTAATTAATGTCAAATGCTAATGTTAATTAATACAAAAATGTCAAGTATAGTAATCATGTCAAAAATAGATACAATAGCATGCACTTTAATTACATTACAAGGTGTCCCTAAGGTATTCATCCACAGTGTAGTATGCCTTCGATAGTAGTAGATGTAGAACGTTTCTTTTAAATACATTTGGATTGTCAATTTCTAGAATACATCTTGGCAATTTATTATACAAGCGAGGAGCCATACAGAAAACACTCTTATCATATAGCGCTGTTCTATGCTGAGGAGTACATATTTTATAACGATTTCGGACACTGTTATACGTAGTGTATCGGCTCATATTATTTTTCACAAAATTTACAACTTCATGTATATACAGACAAGGCAAAGTAAGTATTTTTAATTTTATAAAGTGGGGTTTACATGTGTCCGTTTGTTGCAATCTACATACGGCTCTTAAACATCTTTTCTGTGCCTTAAACGACCTTTCTCTATCAGTCGAATTGCCCCAGAATATTATCCCATAACGTAATATTGACTATATAATTTAGAACATATTTTATCAATGTGCGATTTCCAATTTAAATTCGAGTCAATGTGTAGTCCTAAAAATTTGGTATAATCTATGTCAATATTTGTTTTATTTAGATGTTTTATGTTCATGTCACTTAAATTATGTAAAGTATTTCCGAATGTCATAATGTTTGTTTTGTCAAGATTAATTAATAGATTATTTGATGTCAGCCATTTGATTATTTTATCCATAGTAATATTTATGTTGTATTCCACACTGTTCGCTATTTCTTGCCCAGAATAGATTACAGTACTATCGTCTGCAAAAAGAATCATTGGGTAACCTATTGACCGTGGGAAGTCATTTATATATAATATAAACAACAACGGACCAAGAACGCTTCCTTGCGGTACACCTGCTGTTACAGCTCTCATTTCTGATGAGTACTTCACTTCCATTTTCAATTTAGGACATATTCTACTTATTTGAGTTATCTGTTTTCTAGCTGTGAGATATGATTCTATAAGATTTAGAGCATTGCCCCTAATGCCATAAGTATATAACTTATCTAATAATATAGAGTGGTCTACATAATAGGTAGTTACCTACTTAGTTTCTAAAAAAATAGTATGTAGGCATTTCTTTCACTACTCATAGTAACACATTTAGTAGCAACATAAATTAATTTAATATTATGAATTTACAGTGTGAGTAGGGTCACAACAATATACCTTCTGTAAAACATCCAGAGTCAATTTATCAAACAATTTTTTGCTCTCTCGTACTTGCCGCTGCGCTTTTCGAAAATTGTCTAGGCCGCGTCCAGTATCAGGGTTTAATTGCGCGCTGGTTGATTTCATCCAACTCAAAGCAGCACGGTATTCAATACGGGCTTTTTCCATAGCTGATACTGTGGCACGCATATCACTTACTGCGCGGGCTCGAAACGTCTCTACTTCATGATAAAGCCTCAACAAAGGGCTTCGAACTGATAAACGCTGCTGACCGGAATATGAAATCGCTTTTCCCGCAGATATCATGTGTTTGCCCGATGCATCGGCATTCTTGCCTGCATCTCGTAAGAATTTACCTAAAGCGTTTTCCTCCTGAGCTAGAACACACAATCTTTCCTGATATTGGTCCAAAACCCTTTGTAACTGCAAACAGCTATCTGATATTGATCGAAATAACTCCAATTTAGCATCGAGTTCGGCGTCAGAGGCGACAATACATTCATCTTCTTTAGTTCCTAATTTTTTAAGCACAGTTTTCTTTGTTACCCAGTACTGGTGCTGCATCATTATCAATGAACAATAGGTATTATCTATTTATTGTTATTTATAGTATAAATTTAAATAAAGAATGACGGAAAATAGAAACCCGAAAAAAGATCTCAACCGATGTCACGTATGTATTTATGACAAATGACATTTCTTTGACATGACATTTAGTGACATTGACGTTCGATCTGCCAAATGAGATTCTCGTGAATTCGGACCGCCCGCCGGACGGTAAGAAGAGTTTTCTATAACTATAATATTTACACTACAAAATGTCGTTTAAAAATCCTCCGAACATTGCTGATTGGGAAGGTTCCCACATCTGGTCCTGAGAAGCATTTATTCAGGCGGCGCGGAGCGCGCTCAGACCCCATGACCCCAGTGTTTCCACCCTAAATGGCTCAAATATGTAATCACCTGCTAGTTTAGCATATTTACGCCGTTTGAGGCCTTCAGCCGATGCAGAAGTAGCGCCGGCACATCCGGATGTGCTTGGGAGGTGTGAAGGTGCTAAGGTGTCCACCCAAGTAGCGTCCTACACCAGAGGCCTTCCCATCTTCCATGGTAGCAAAGAGGACATGCCGTTCTGCCGTTCGGTCTCTTTTCATCGCTTCGTGCTAACCCATTTGGCTCACGTACGGCCGAAAGACCTACGGTGGAAAGAGCCTTACGAATTATGTTGTTTAGATTAGCATGCCGAGATATATCATTGGTGCACACACGTGGACCGACAATTATGTCGAAAAGCCGTGCTCGCACAGCTTGCTGTTGGAATTTACAGTGTTTGTGAGTTTTCCATAGTGCCCGGTAACGGCAATAGGCTGGCCCTTTACTACGCGGGACCATGGACCCAATACAGAACTCTAGGCATGGGACCAACAAAATTACTGGCAAAGTTTTGGTGTGTAATGCACCTCTGCCTATCCATTTGGGTATAAAGGCTTGATGATTTGTGTATGATTTGTAATTACATACCAATTCAAAGTTTAGAATTTACATCCTCAGAAAACATTTATTTATGTTTAAAAAAAAAATATCATTCATGTTCAGTCAGTCCTAAGATGCTACAAGGGCTGTTATCCACGGTAGTTAAAAATAAAAAAAATAAAAATATTTACAACCGGAATGTAGAATGGCCGCCGCGTTTCACGTTTTATGAATCTTACAAAAATGTGTTAGCGTATAGTTATATTAATATGTACAATTTTACCAGATGAGAGTGAATTATTAGTACCGTCGTGTGAATATAAGTTGTAATGTATTGTGCTACCGATAAAACTATTCCCGGTGTGTCATCTTCGCAATCTTCGAAGAACGTCAAAGATGGTAAGTTTGAGTGACATTTATTTATTTCGTTATAATTTGTGGTAGGTACATATGTAATTAAAATCCTGACTGTATTTGTACCGCTTTAAGTACACGAGTAGCTAAATATGCGATTGATCTTGAGTCATATATACTTAACTGAAACTTTTTGTAAAACTGTCTAACTCTGCATTGAAGTTATCTGAAACATAAAATATATCAACAAGCAGGATACAACATTCATAATGGAAAATTGCATTCTGACTTTATTACGTATTTTATAATAATTGTGAGTTGAAAACAAGGTGTTCATGAATTAATATGACTGGAATAGAGACATAATTGTTTAATATAAGTGTCCTCATCATTCACCGAGCCTTTTCCCAACTCATTTGGGGTCGGTTTTTCAGTGTAACTGCGATTCGGCTGCATTTTGATATTTTCCCTGAAGCGACTGACATCTGATCTCCACAACCCATGGGCGATATCGAAGTTCTGTAGTAAGACCGGTCGGATTTTTTATTTAGGTCTCCAACTACCCTTAACGACTGCCATAGATAATTGTATAACAACCGGGACCGACTGCTAAACGTGCTCTCCGAGGGACGGAGGGGTCTCAGTATCTTAAGAACTGGGCACCCATCCTAGGCCTGACTAGATGTTGCTTAACCTTTGAAATGTGTTAACATTGTCGGTTACCACTAGACTAGGTAGAACATATTGACAACTAGCTGTTGTCTGCAGCTCGACACTCCTGGAATAAATTTAAAGTATCCTATTTTCTTTGCCCTTCCCATAATTACTTATCCCTTCGCCAATTAGCATCCAAATCAGTCCTATTCAGTCGTTTGACCAAGAAGAGGGTACAAACAAACAAATAAATACACTTTTAGATTTATAATATTAGTATAGATGACAATCTAGATTTTAATTCTTTTTTATTAATTAAGGTCAAACTGGTTGGTGTGGCATTGGAGAGTCCTATGTCCAATAGTGAACTAATATACCTGATTATAATCTTTTTTATTTTTAAAATCTGCATATTAAACTTCCCGAGTTTGCCTGTATAGCTCATAGTGCCCTATATAGGCATTGATAGGATTACTGATTGGTTTAGGTACCCTAAAAAGTGGATTTAGATGTTTTCAAGATGTTCTTAATAGTTATGGTGAAGCAGTGGTAAGTTTTATAACTCATGCTGCAACTGCGCTGAGACTGTGTGACCAAAAATGGCAAGGGTACTGTCACTTCTTTGTTAATGACCCTGTAATGCTTCATGATTATTTCAAGCCCCACACTGATGATGATTAATACTGAAAATAAATATTTATTGCCCATTTATAAAACCACCTAAAGTTATAAGGAAATAATTTCAACATATTGAATGTTAGGGAAAGTCTGTGGGTTCAGCTGGAAAATATTGTGTTAAAGTGTTAATCAAATCTGTGATGTGATGATGCCGCAAGGCGAAACCGGTGAGTATAAAATAAATAAATGTGGAAAGTACAAGTGTTTTATCCAATATGTGTAGCAAATTCCACTAAGTGCCATCAATCGACAATATAAATAAATAGTCTTAGTAAGAACCTTCCTTACCTGAAACTCACCTAATAAGTTCAGTTGTATTGTGTACTGATAACAATATTCTTTATTTATAACTTCCTTTTGATGTCGTGATTTTTTATTCATAAAGGCGGTCATTCGTCAAATATTAGGTCAAGGTTGTCGCGGCTTCGCGTGTCTGTATATTCTTCAGCTATCGATCTTAACAATATGACGATTTTTGTCATCCACATTAGCATATTAGGGGAACAGTGGCGTCCTAAAGACTAGGTATTAAACGTTTATGAATAATGGATAGGTTTTGTTTGGTTCCTACGTGAATAAGTCAACAGGTTGGCGAGCAGAGACGGGATATAACCAAATTTCCGAATAGCACGTCTTTGTAATTCGAAAATTATAGTTTCACTTTTTTAGGTACAATTACCATACTGCTTAAGTCATTCTTAATAGTATCTTAGCACGCTCAGAACAGAAATTAAGAAGATTCATGAATAAAATAAATCTAACTACTTTGCAATATTCCGCCACATGCAAATTACCCAACTCTCGTATTTATTCATGCACAAGTCCGCCCTCCAAACCCACTTAGGCCGAAAGAATAGAGAAATAATTTTGAAAATAGAATATATATGAGAGTTGTGTTATCGTGCAAAAAATAATAAAAAACCTCGACACGTGTTTCGCCCGTAACCCGAGCCGTCCGGATTTATCCGAATGTTTGACTTTTGCATTAAGTCAAATATCAATGTGGTATCAATAGACCGGCGACTATTCAGTCAGTCAGCTTCCTATTATTTTGCAACGTAAAATGTTTGTGACTTCATCAAGATCTCCAGGGCACTATGCCAGGAAGAAATACATCACTACCATTCATTTTTTGTCATTTTTAAAGTCACTCACTTTTCTGGATATTTCGTTTGTTTCGTCTTGTTTGTTTTAGTCTCACCGTATTAAGTAGTACTTAAGATTAGTGTTCGTCAAAGGTTTATTATAATTACTTACCTTCAACCACTATGTACACACTTAAAAGTAAGGTCGACCAATGTGTGTTGCCAGTGATGACTTACAGAACTGAGACATGGCCATTGACGTCGCGCCTCATGCTGAAGCTCACTGTCACCCAACAAGCAATGGAAAGGGCTATGCTCTGAGTGTCACTTCGCGATCGAATTCGAAACTGTGAGTTCCGAAGGTGGATCAGGGTCACCGACATAGCCCAAAGAGTTGTCAAGCTCAAGTGGCAGTGGGCAGGGCACATCGCTCGTAGCCGTCCTTGAGTGGCGACCGCGCACTGGTAGACGCAGCGTGGATGCAGCCTGCCAACAAGGTGGGCTGACGACATTGTAAAGGTCGCAGGAAGCCACTGGATACGGAATTCTGGAACGGATCGAATATTGTGGCGTTCGTTGGCGGAGGCCTATGACCAGCAGTGGGCGTTAGTTGGCTGAAATGATGATGATGATGATGAACCACTATGTATCGTAAAATAGATGACATTTTCATAAAGGCATACATTGCAGGTATAGTGTAAACTGTGACTCGATTTGAAATGTCAAAGGTCGATGATTGAACGCTATAACAGATTGAAACAGCTCGACTCGCCAGATATAAAGGTAATTTACCAGTAAATATTTTGCTTCACTTTAACAGTTCCGTTTACTTGTCTATAATCCCGTTTCAATATTTTACTCTTCTCAGAGGAAATCTAAAGTTATTTTGCTATTGGGGTGTATCAAATAAGTAAATTAGTTTTTAGACTCTGTGTTGTTTTGGGCTAGAAAGAATGCACGATGAAAGCTAACAAAAGAATTCAGGCGTGTCGGTCTTGTGAATTACCTAATTTTCATGCCTGTAGGTTATACGGACCATTGCTTATGAAGACCGGATATACAAATAATTAAAACGCTTTACTTAAATCATATGTATCATAATACAATAATTAAAATACTTAAGTAATTCAAAAGTAACAGCGGTAAGCAGTCACAGGTTAATAATTGCTGCACAAATCCTTTTTGCTTATTATGGTGAATATTTATAGGACGGTACCTAATGCTATCCCAACATACACGTCATGGCTATGTATATAATATGCATTGTGTATATTTGTTTAATACTGAACTACGTTGGAACACAAACTGATATGTCATCTAGGTACTTGCTATCAGATTTCTAGTATTATGTATGGATCATCAGTTGTTCTATCTATTGGCTTTGCACGGGTGCTTTCATCTGCATATACATATAGTGGGTGAGACCTTATTATTGTAGTGCAAGTAGGTACTACGATATACGGTTCTTAGATAAAATAGATGAACGTCTTTGGAGCGAGACATTTTGTAAACGGTACTATTATTGTGTAAATCTTCGATTTACACGAAATATTCGAGGAATTCACCACTTATGTGTTGTTTTCACTATATCTCAATTTTATTGAGTCATTACTTACTTAGATAAGAGTAATTATAAAGGTATGTTATCATGATTAGAGTGCGATTGTGCCTGATTTATACCATACACTTGTAAAATCGAAACTCTCTATTTATCAGTGTAACGTTAAAAGTGTTATATCTTATCAGAATACCTGCTTTCTTGTAGACAACGTTTGAAGGTTGAATGAAAAATAGATCAACTTCAAACCTAGTGTTCAAAAAATTGTCTATTGTTATTAATAAATAATAAATAAATAAATAAATATATTAGGACAATGCACACAACACCATCTAGTCTCAAACTAAGCAGAGCTTGTGATATGAGTACTAGATAAACTGATATAAATACTTATATACATTTTTTTTTTGTAAATACATACATATTATACATAGGAAATATCCAGACTTCGGTACAAACGCATATGTCATCACACAAAGTTTGTCCCGACCGGGAATCGAACCCGAGACTCCGGCGTCGAAAGCCGATGCACTACCGACCACGCCACCGAAGCAGTCATTTCATCGCAAGGCAAAGGGTTTAAATGTTTTTCAAAATTACAATATAGCTGCTACTTTTTATTAAACTCATTCGGCCATTTTGGACATAACCCATTATAAATGTGCCCGATGACGGCAATAGGCTTGCCCCCTATTAAGTGGGACTAAAAATACTGGCAAATTGTGGGTGTGTAATGCACCTCTGCCTACCCCTTCGGGGATATAGGCGTGACATGTGTGTGTGTCTCCGTAGATATAAGATCGTTAAAAAAAGTTATAAAATATACTACGTAATAATCTTAAACTATGTACCTCAATATTACATCAAATATTCACCTGTAGGTAATTTAGGACTAAATATGAAAAGTGGCACTGTCTACCGTACCCTACATAAATTTTTCACGTACAATATAAGTCTGATGCGGTCTATAAAACAGCTGTATTTATTTTATGATTTTCCAATGATCTTATTACATCTATTTGACTTGAAGTTTCTCCAATACCTTACTTGTATGTAAGCCACAATATATGTACTGAATTATATGAAGGCTGATAAGGAGCATGCTTGTTTTTAAATATAGAAAATAGAGAGAAAAACACTCCGTAAAAATAAATAAGTCTCTGCAACCGCTGTAACGCCGCAACTATCTCTGTTTATGATTGATAAATACTAGAACAAAATTTTAACACTTTCTGTTTGTCTACATTACAATGATCCCCTCATTCTGTGTCACATAATCGAAAAATACTAAGGTTTGGTTGAAAAGGAACTAAGGGAATAGGGATTTTCATTGAAATCGACTTACTTGTAAGTGCCGGAGGGCTTTTTCTTTTTACTAAAAGGGAAGTTAAATCACATTAGTGCTGTTAAAATTAGGGAACGTCGTTATAGACACAGTTTCTGGGTGGAGAATGTTTTTAACATCACGAAAGTTTTAGTTTGGAGGTGTTTTTGCAGTTTATGTAAGCTATGTAAGCAAATTAACCATACCTAAAATGTGTATCAAAAGGTATTTAAATGCTTACAAATTTCAGGGTTACTAACGTCTCGTCGTTCAACCCTATATGACGCAATAAGCGATTAGTTAGCGTGGCGACTGACATTTATTTATTTAAACTTATGCACAAAACTGTACAAAGACGGACTTAATGCCACAGGCATTATCTACCAATCAACCTTTAGGTGATGCAGAGAGAACTAGTAGTAGGTGCTCAGAGGTTGCCATGACACTTAACGTAAATCATGCTATCGGAAGATGAAGCGATACTCAATAATTATTATGGTAAATAATAAACTTAAATCCTAATAACTACTTAAATAACTAATACTAATATACATACGTATATGACGTCAATAAACCTACATATAATACTAAAACATACCTACATAGTACATACAATTTACATAAAATAGATACACAAATATAATTACATATAAAGCTACGACTTCTATAAAGAGTAATTGACAAAAGTAAAAGTAAGACAAACTGATTCTGCTTAGGAATCCTTATACAGTTCATATACCTTCCTTCATATAACATTTCTCGGTTACAACTTTGTGTGGGTTTCCTAGTCATAATATAAAATCGACCGGACAGTTTATCGTTGCTCAATTACGGCGCTAACATCGAACCGAGATCACAGAATACCTATCCACTTCACATTCCGGCTCCCTTGGCTATATTGGCTAATGCCGATCAGACTTTCAAGACCCCATCCCTCTGTTTCTTTGGTTATGGATGCTGTAACATATTTCCACGCAGCCAGATCCACAGCCTTGTCTGAGAGTACGAAACGTTATTAATTTCAAAAGTTTTACACATTACATGGAGTATTATTAATTCGCCTAAATCGCGCCCTTATTATTCTGTATTTATTATTAAATAAGTTTTATGAATGCAAGGAGGGTAATGAAATTACAAAAGTTATCCCCCGGATTCGTGGTTACGCATTCCATTCGACGACGAGGTCGTAAATATACCCATTTCAGCGGTGAACAAGGAATTAACGACCACATCGCTCGTCGAAACACAGCAAGCATGGATTAATACTCAAGTAATTGACCTAACTGCTGTTACTTATCTGTAATGCCATTTGGAATACTGTGCTAGGTATTAATCACCATAAAAGGTGGTTTAATGTTTACGTGTTAACTTGATGGAAGTTTGATTAGTTATTTTATGTCATTGCGATAGTTTTGAGGACAATGTGATTTGAGAAGCAAAGAATGCATTGATGCGTCCAACATAGAGAGAGGTATATTCATGAAAGGCCGGGATGCTCAGGGCGCCGCGTCTGCTGACACAGTTCCGGGCGCCGGCGCGGCGAGTAGAGGCACTGCAGCCCAGGCAGACGACACGCGGTCGCCTTCACGAACGCTCCCGCCCAACTGAGAGCTCTGCTCCATCGCGATCACGAACTTATTTGAATTCCGATCGTTTGTTTTGATTCATAACCTCGACGAATCCATTGTTCCTCTGTGACAATCGTGATGTGTGTGTAACTTTGCTTCTACCTTGGTGATGTTATCAAGGTGATCGTAAACATTTGCAACAGTGACGTTTTTGAAGTGACCAAAGTGTATTTGATGGCTATCGGAAAGCCGTGAAACGTTTATGAGGCTGAAGTCCTTATATTTATAAGGCACTAGACGTTTAACATCTCTACTTTTGAACTGAGCATTAAGCAAAACATTCCAAATTGTATTGTTAAACAGACTGTTGACGCAGTAAATAAATTTCGATCCAAGGACGGTTTTTTCAGTAGAAAGTCAATACAAGCCAGCAAGCTGTATTCGTTTGACAGTTTCAAGGTTTATGAGTATGATGAAGATTCAACTTTCAATGGTCACGAAGATGGATTCGGGACCTCCAAGAGAAGTGAGTTGTACACTGTATTTTTTAGTTTCTCTCAAATTGTTTATTTCTTCAGATTATACAAGATTAAAATATTAAGAAAGAAATTATAAATAGATCACAAAAACTGATGTCATCGTCGGGACTCGGACCCACGGCCTTTCCCTAACAGGGGGAGTGCTCTGACCAGCTGAGCTACGTTGACCACTACCGACAACATCGAATTTTTGAACATCGAAATTCATATATTCATAATTTCTACATCGCGCTATTAAGGTTAGCGTAGCTATAAGGCCGTGGGTTCGAGTCCCGCCGATGACATCAGTTTTTGTGATCTATTTATAATTTATTTCTTAATATTTTAAGAATAGTTTAAGCAAACTCATTGCTTTAAAATACAAAAATATATACAAGATTACCTGGTGAACACATAATTCCTTGAATATAAAGTATTAAGATATCTGTTTAGGTAATTGATAGAAAATTAAGTATGTATCCATTGCATTTAAAAAGCAGGCCCTAGAATAGGTTAATCTTATTTTTTAACCTTTTATGAAGCTTTTAATTTACTTCGGGTGGAATATCGACCACGTTTCACATGAATGGTGTGGAAACGTCGAGGCCAAGTCTAGCAATCAGCATACATATTAGACGCCTTTGTTTGAGAGATATTGCAGTTTCTGTGTTCAATCAGCGGAACAAACTGGCAATGAGACCGTTGGATTTTATTGAGCTGAACGATGTATCATTTGTGTACGCTAATCGCGTTGCTTAGGAATGTTTGTTTTCCTTCAGCAATATATTCAAAATATCCATGCCGCATAATAGTGCTGCATGAATGTTATTTCAAGAAGAATAATATACTATAACAGAAAGTTTCTGCCGAAAGTGGGTTCCCTAATGTCTACCCCACGAATAATATCAGCAAAAGGAAAGCCTTTATAGCTTTAAAAAATCGATCTCGGTCTAGGCTTTAGTAGAATCTCGTGCGGTTTCTGAATTGAAAATTTCAAGTTAAGTATCCGTTGAGCACGTCAAATGTCAAAATTTGTTACCGAATTTTGATATTTGACGTCCTCAGTGGATGCTCAACTTCAAATTCTCAATTCAGAAACCGGCCATCTGTCTTCTATGCTGGTAGAATCTCAAATTCTTGTGAGAAGTATGGTAGATGCTTGTTAATTCTGTGTAATTATTAGTGAACTGTATCAGGAGTTAGGAAGTTATTACGGGCACATGTAAAATTCTTAATGTGTGGTTTAGAGTAAGGCAGTTGACCGATGTTGGCATCACGGCATCATCAGAGACTATTTAGGTACTACAGTGGTGGTAAAAATAAAGTCTCTGAGGGCAGGAGACTCTAATGCCGTGAGGCGAAACAGGTCAGGTGTTATGTAAATTGTGGTTCAGTATTATGTGTTTTGTTCAATATGTGTGTAGCAAGAACATTATCCACCGAGCCTTTTCCCAACTCAATTGGGTTGTTGCAGTTGAACTTCGATATTTTCCGTGGAGCCACTGCCATCTGACCTCCACAACCCATGGGCAATTTCGAAGTTCTGCAGTTAGACTAGTCGGATTCTTGTTTTA
Organism: Nudaria mundana; assembly: GCA_963556515.1. Classification (NCBI taxonomy): domain Eukaryota; kingdom Metazoa; phylum Arthropoda; class Insecta; order Lepidoptera; family Erebidae; genus Nudaria; species Nudaria mundana. The sequence goes on from OY748304.1 coordinate 15,274,101, forward strand.
GGGCTCCAAATACCCTTAAGTACTGCTATAGATGTTCGTATGACAACCGGGAGGGACCGATGGCTTAACGTGCTCTCCGGAGCACGTAATGTATGTAGCAAGAACATAAGTTAAAATCTAATAAAGATAAACTATGCCTTTTATACTCTCGCAGACAAACATAAAATATACATTATCTACTTTTCGTTGTACGTTTCGTTGTACGTTTCAAAATAAATCATCAACAGAAAATAAAACTGTAACAACTTGGCTATACTTTCACTTCCTTAACTATTATTCATCATAATCACGTCATTAAAAATTACTAGACGCCAATTACTCGCGTTTAAAGTTATATTTCTTCCTTATTGTCTTGCATTTGAATTTTATCTATTAGTTCACTTTGACCTCGTATGAGTGATTATTATCTATGGTAGAGCAACTAACTGTTATATGTTTAGCGAAGATAATGATGCTTAATGATGGAGCTGGTTGATCACTTATTACGCTCATGCTAGACTGGACTACTATCCCATCAGTATTATCATGCAAATGGCTATTTTGTACCCCTTCAATAAAATTAAATGTTAATAAGAATGAATAGCATAATATAATATCTTGATACTTTTAATCGATTCGCTTTATTATCCATTGACCCAACTTTACGCAACATTTTTCATGCAACAGATAATAATTTGAGCTAAGAAAAAAACAGCTTCAAATAGTTGGAATTAAAAATTAAAAACTGGTCGGAATTAAAAATTAAAAAGTACTTACCAGTTTTTATTTTTTTTAAAAATCCATCAGAATCAGCTCACCCTCACCCAGTCGAAAGTTATGAGGTAACAAACACAAAAAAATACAGTCAAATTGAGAACCTCCTCCTTTATTATAAGTCGGTTAAAAAGACAATGTATCGAATTGAACTTGCCAGTCAAGTTACCGAAGTGTGGACCATGCAAGTTACGGAATACACACACTGTACTGTCATCACAAGATAAGAGTAGGTGAACTGGTGAACGGGCGTTGGCTTGATTTGTCTGTCTGTCTTGTCGGCCAGTCAGCATCGGCTCGTACTGTGAGCACGACGTACGCGCATCCGAAATCATTTTACCGTTTCCAAACATCAATTTGGCTCTCATATATGATAGTTTACCATTACTTTTACTTATGGAAAACGTGTGTTCAGTGATCGATCATACATAATATTCATTTCTAATATTTTTACCGTACCTTTCCTCATTGTTTCAACGCCGATAATTATGATTGTAAATAATTAAAGTGCCGAATACATTATTTTCGCTACTTTTATCTATGTAGGCTACGTGATAAGGTGTCAATTGTGTTACTGTTTCGACGTTGTTTGCTTTCCTGTTAAATCACAGTTACAAGAAACACGTTATTTTTGAGTGCTCGTTTCAAATCAGTTTTGGTGAATGAGTCAGATAACAGGCGTCGGGATTGTGAACTTAGTCAACGTGTTGCCCACAATTTCTGAAGGTTTGTACTAACTTTTGAATACATTGGTTGCATCTGTTATAGTAAGAATACATGTAAGTATAATCAACGTACGTGGTTGTATCTAAATACTAAATCATTTTCCATAACTGTCATTGTATTTCTTTTGTTTAAAAAGTGGTTTATTTTACAATGTTTCTAATAGGAAGACATTAACATTTGTCCTTAAAGAGTTCAATGTATCACGCTTGGTGATTCAAACACTTGTGTTGTGCTAATTCATCTTATTACATGTACGTATTACGTGTCAAACTGCATTTACCGTACGTGTAATTAGTGGCATGCGTTTGTTTATTATTGTTTACGAGTAAATATAACACGTATCGTAACATGCCAACATTACATTTTCACGGTTTGAAAAGACATGTAATACAATGATGTTGATTTGCAACGTATCTAAAGATAAACAGTGATTTTGTGGCATCGCTATTATTTTTGTAACATCGCTAATTACAAAAAAAATATCTCATCAATTTCATGAAGGTGACACCGCCTTTATAGTTCAGACAATCGCCTGCTTCAGAAATAGATAGTAGGTAACTCTAACATCTTGTTTTTCTACAATATTAAGATGTTCAATATGGTGATGTTTGTTGATTAATTGGTTATTTTGGAACAATAACAGCCGCTTACAGTAATGTAAATATTTTGTCCTACTGGTTTTACCCAGTTATAACTCTAGTTAAGGACAGTACCTACAATGGACAATTTTAATACACTTTAATCAATATAGAAACTGAATTAATTTATTTTGCAGTTTTCTTGCCGGTCAGTGGCACAACGGATACAAATAGTCGTGAAAGTATACTTTCTTTTTTCGCAAACAAATAACATTCGCTCATCACTATAATATCTCATAAACGTAAAAAAATGAACATCTCTAAGTAATTATGCTTGTAACGATATGGATGGCGGAAATGAAAAGAACTTGTTCTACGAGGTCTATAAAAGTCGATGGGAGTCTGACTCAGAGGTTCAGGCTTGCGGCCTTGGAGGCTGCCGTCTTATTCGCCAGTGAGTCGCATGCGCAGGTGCGTTTGTTCGACCGGCTCGCGGTGCGGCATTTTGGGTCGATGACCTGGGAGACGAACCGACTATTAAACACAGAGATTGCAGGCTCTAAATTCTGGGAAATCTCTTATATTTTAATTCAACTAGACTGCTATTTACTTCGCATGCAGCTCACAGGTATTGCTTATTATCCTTTGACAAAAATATTAATTAAATCTTGCGACATTAATACAATTTTGTAGTTTATTCCCTTTTGAAGGAACCTCACGTATACAGTAACATATTTGACATACATGTGCCATCATGTCAAAAGATTGTCTATTCATATAAGTATGTCTGCTAGGGCTGCTTGATTTCCTACAGTTCTCAACTCAACCTGCCTTGCTACAATTTTGTAGTTTATTCCCTTTTGAAGGAACCTCACGTATACAGTAACATATTTGACATACATGTGCCATCATGTCAAAAGATTGTCTATTCATATAAGTATGTCTGCTAGGGCTGCTTGATTTCCTACAGTTCTCAACTCAACCTGCCTTGCAGTATTCACCGACGCGACTAGTTTTTGTTACTGCAGATCGGTAAAATTATAAAGGCACATACGATGTCTGATTGTTCCTTTGGTTTTGACGGTTTTTGTTTCGATTTTGTCTCCTCATTGTTCCCTGTATCATGTATGTATCTGCGACATTCTTACTAAGAATGGTCCAAAAAAAATTGCTTTGTTTGGAGGTACAACTTTTGTTTGAAGAAATATTGTTGTGTGGACACTATTTGGAATAAGTAAAAAAATTAAAGGTTAGAAATTGCATTCATTTTAATATCAAGAACCTACTTGATAAGACCTTTGCAATGTCTCATCTCATTAATTACTCATCATTTAAATAGGCACAACGAAGAAACAATGAATGTAAGCTCATAAAATGTTAAATTTTAACAAATATTTCAATAAATATTTTATTTGAAAAAACAGTTCCTAATTTTACGTTTTTAAAATTTCCTTTGTTCACTCCTGTTATAAAAATTATAGCTACTGCATGTATCTATTTACCAACATGCACGCACACAGTAACATGCATAAAGCGCATTCAATTTAAACTACTCCTCATAATTCAAAATGACCTTTGATTTCCGTTGGATTCCTTTGTTTTAATGTACAACATGGTTCAATTATGCATGACCACTTGTCTATAGAAACTTACGGCATAGATTTAAGGTTTGCAAGAAAAAAAATTAAAAGAATGCACGCATATCTTTGTTACACATATTCCGTACTATACGTATATAGGAGGAACTATGCTAGTATTACGAAATCTCTGATCATACCTTAAAAAGAGATATCTAAGACATTTTCTCCTTACTAGCTGTTGCTCGTAGATGTATTAGCTTTAGAAAAATTCTATTTCTGTGTCCTTCAAGAAAGCAATTTTATTTCTTAACCAGAGCCCATCAAGATACTTACACAATTTTACTTTAACAGCCTTCTTGAGACCTTTGCGTGTTATGATACCTCGAAGTCATATATAAATATTATTATACGTTGTTTACATTAATCCTATCATTCTGTATGTAACGGCACATGAAAAATCCGTCCGTTCGTCCTTCCATTAGATGTTGTGAGCTCGTAGCAAATCGTGCGTAGGTAATCATGCTGCCACGTTCGGTTAGTATGGTATGGTCAGATAATCCAATACACGCTTAGACGTTGCTCCAGGAAGTTATTACACATAATTAAAGGCAATTTTCAAGATACAGTAAAAACTTGTAGCGTAAGTTCTTCATTTATTTGTACAGTTAACTTTAAGCGATGATAGTAGTACCTGCATCACGAACAGTTTTAATCTATTTAATTTAATTTTATAAATTTGTAGATTCTTCACGGTGCCAGTAAATATTATAAAATACTAGTGGACGCGCGTGACATCGTTCGCGGTCTCGCTTTGGCATATTTTTCATTGTTGGACGTCGTAAAACACCAAACCTCCGAAACCAAGATTTGTAGATCGTACGAATATTTTACCCATCCCGGGGATCGAACCCGGGACGTAACAGTAGCAGTCTCACGCAGATCGTACGTTTAACCGACTACGCCACTGAGTAAACAATATGTGTATTACAATATAGAGAACTAGCAACCCTTAGCGCAAACTGCGTAAGTAATAATTTTTTTTTTTTACTTTTTGTCAAATTTCTAATCTTATCGCACCGCTTGAGACCACGACCTTTCCAACGGTGTGCCACACTTGACTGTGCGACTCTTAGTTTAGAAGGAGAAGCGGCTTCACTGGCGTATTATATATATAGATACTATTAAGTTGTCCCTACAATATTCTATCATGTTCAGTATCTAAACTAGTGCGGATGTTACATGGTTTAAATATTATGTAAAGAAGGGTCCTTTGGATATATGCCTGCATTTGTTTTATATCGTCTCCCAAACTTCAAAAGGGATCAAGATATCAAACGAGAATTGTATCTGCGACCTTTGTTGGAATTTTTATATTGCGTGACATTTCGTAGTCAGAAGAATGTTTTACTATTCCTAACATTGTTACCATTTTATGAGAAAACCATTCAATGGCCTAAAGACACCACCCGAACATTTCATCTTTTACTATCATGAATTGTTAAAACAGAATTCAAAAGCTTGTAATAGGTAGATGTAGTCGAACAATACCTCTATAATTTCATGTCTTAGTAAACTCACGATATTGAGATAGAAATCCAGTGAGAATTGCCCAACGGTTCGGTGGGCACTGGGATTTGGCTTTGCGTTGCATTTGGCGCGTTGGCCACGCCTCGTCGAGCCGCCGGCAACTGACTATGATAATATGAAAACTCGTGGCACTTGTGTTATTATAACTACGTATACCAGGGCTCGTGATATTACAGATACATAATGTAATTTATGTATTTACCGTAGTCACGAATTGGATACGTTGTATTAGAGAGACAGAGACATGCTGGAAATTATATTCTTAAGTAACTCTATATTCGAATTTCCTCATTGCTTACTAGTACCATTGCAGTTATTTATTTTGCATCAGCGGGAGTCACCTTTTGCTCTCCGAAGGGATTGTATTAGGGTGCTTTAATAGTCATTTTCGAGGTCAGTAAAGGACACTGCGTACAAGTTGGATAGATCGAGTTTAGTACCAAATCAAGAGGGTTGTCTAGCTCTTTCATGACCTTTGACGATATTGACAGACAACAATGGATTTATGACGCTATAGTTTTTGGATGTAACTGTAACTAAAGACAGAAACTCTACTGATTTGATCACACGTCGAAATCACTGGCAGTTCTCATTCTTAATGACAGTGGCACTTTCTTAATCGATCGGAAAACTGTAGATACTTACTCCAGAAAACAATGTGTACTAGCGACATACTTGCCGTAATGATAGTACGTAAATCTGTCACGGTACGCTGAAGCCTTAGTAACTAGTCTCATAACATACTTATTATTGCTCTCGTGATAATTAATAGTCTCTACTAACCATACATAGTGTGTGAGCTGTTTCGCTTTCTTGCCTTTCTAGAGGTGTTGCCATCTCCCTCGGTCGTAAATCATCAGTTTTATTCATATATCATTATACTTCCACATAACTGTTTTTGAGATATATTCTATTAATAAACTTCAGCAATATATAGCGGTATTTTGTTGGATAATCCTCCACTATTCTAAAACGCTGTGTCTTTCGACTCAGAGCGTTTGCGTACATACACTGTGGTAAATTGAAGTGCAATTATTTGGCAGACACGAATATTCGCCCTGGAGTTATTCTTACGAGGGTGTACTAGAGACTTCCGGCATTGGACGTTAAGGCGGTCATTTCAATGGACTCTCAGTTCCCATTGTATGGGCCGAATTCCATCTGGACTGTTTGACAGAGAGTACGGTGTAAACGTCATAACAATCGGTACCAGACTACGAGTGGCACAATACGGTTTGAATCCGCATTTACATTGCAATTGTTCGCATTGTGTGCACCAGGGTCACGGGTTCGAGGTCGCGTCGATTGTGTACTAGGTTCTCGTTTCGTTGCCGACAAAAATAATGAAATCTCAATACCTTCTAACGGTCTGTTACGAGTGTAAGCTAAAGCATTTTGTTCACGTTGCATTATTCTGTGACCACTCTTAACACAATCTCTTGTAGCTTATCTGCCGGTCTATACAGCCAGCGTAGACTTACTCAACCAATAATATCACATAAAGTTACCGAATAGTGTTATATGAGTCATGTAAATTAAATTTTCTGCAATATCTTCGGTAGGAGGAGTATGTCGATCGACAAAAGTTTACCCTGGCATGCTCTTAGGGCTGGAGACGTTATCAGAATTGATCATGTTTACTATCTAAACGCCTCTTTTCCATTGGTAGGTAGGGTCTATAAAATTCCATTTGCTACGATCCTGGGATACTACAACTATTTTATTAACCTGGCATTTTGCCAAAACACCTCCGATTTGATCGAGGTACGTCCGGCTAAGTCGACCCTTACCACCCTATTCATCCACACCGGTCTTATGTATCAGTTTCATCAATCTATCCTTTCTACATGCCCGAACCATCCAAGCATCCCTTTTATCTATAGTAGCAATATTAGTCACTACATCTTCTGATACATCGCGACGTTCCGTATTACGCTGTTCCTCACTTTATCCTCTAACGTCAAGTATAAAAAACAAGGTATAATTTTAAGATTGTCTGGAAACACTCCAATACCAGTGTTAGTGACATAAATTTTCTTCAAAATAATTCGCAGGTCATTGACCATGTAATTGGTACAATAAGCGTTAACATTTTCTGTAAGCAATTCTTATCAGGTAACGATTGAAGCGGATCCGATTTAAATTAAACGAAAGGTTTATCGAGGTTCCAAACACCTGCAACACAATTAGAAATTAAAATAATTTAAATTCTACTACATAACGTAACGCGTTGTACATATTGTTCCGTTGTCATTACTTTTTAGGGTTCCGTAGTTCAAAGTTTCGGAACCCGTATTTTCTTCATGTCTATCCGTCCGTCTGTTCTCGGCTTTCCACTGAAACGGTGGGTGCTACACATGAAACTGCATGGATATGTGTATTTACTACGTTGACAAAGTGCTAAAAGAAAATTATGAAAAATATTTTTTTGGGGTCCTCCCCTATACATAACCAGAATTTGTTTTTTTTTCTTGCGTGTACCCCGAAGTGTAGGGTATCAGTAGATATGTATTTTAAAAACATTGAGAGGTTGCTCCGACGATTTTTTGATTTAAGTATTTGTTTGCGAGATATTCAACTTTATAGCGCTTTTTTGGTAAAATATAGCGTCCCCCCGCCTATTTGTGATGGTAGTCCATATAAGGAACTTTCGATCCTATAACTCTTTTGGTTCAAGAGTTATATAGGTGTAACTAGAAAACCCTATTCTATGCGTGGCCCGACACGCACTTAGCCGGTTTTTATATCTTCTTGTAGGTGGTTTGATCTTTTTGTATCTGCGGCTCGGTGCACGTATTTTTTTTCTCGTTTCCACTCCACACTCTTCCAATTTAGTAGTATTCGCTAATATACATAATATAAACCTTCTTCTGGAAACAATTGTAGCATTACTGTATTAAAATCCGTTGCGTGTCTGACTTTATTTTCTTATTTATCGTTTCTCTACGAAGTGTCAAGAATAGGTCGTTAGGCTTTATAGCTGCTGCTATTGTACTCTTGTCCCCTTGCTCCTAATGGGGTACTTTATTTTTTCTGATTAATTAATATCAATTGTATTTTGCTGCGAATTGTCCTGTTCCTTAATCTTGACACTTGTATTGTTAATTTTCTAGCCATGTTCCGGATAATTTCTGCGCTAAAAGTGAACTTTCATTAGTCATATAAAATGCATGATATAATCTTTAAATAAGTACCATATTACGAGTATGTAAAGTAAACTTGTATCGCAAGCTTTGATCAAAACGAGCATTTCATACTGTATTGTATAATAGAAAAAATACACGTTAAAAATTTACACAAAAACCGACTTCAAATTACCGAATAATTGTTGGAATGGGACCAAATTGAAATGGGACCACTTCGGAAGTACTTAGTAGCTTTTATTTAAAAAAAATAATTCAAAATCGGTTCACCCAGTTCAGTCAGATATGAGGTAACAAACCAAAAATAAAACACGGTCGAATTGAGAACCTCCTCCTTTTTTGGAAGTCGGTTGACATGGTCGTTTTTGGTTGTCATTTTTCAAAGTAAATCGCAAATATTAAAATTCCTGTTGGTTGGTCAGAAAAATTTGAAAATTAGATGTGATATGTAATTTGATAATATTTCACGGGCCAGTAAATGCTAATGCTATTTATCAAATATTCATTCTGGTGTAGTTCAGTTCTTGCGAAATTGGCTTGCGGTTCTCTGATTAGATAATCTGGCAACTGTTCTGCTTTAATTTCCTCAAAACACTGTCAGATTGTATTAGATAAGTCTTCAGAATTCAGCAGCGGAATTGAGTAGTCAAAGTGCTGGTGAATCTTGCATTGTGGATGTCTGGAAAGCATGGCTTGCCTACAGGCAACTTGTGTTTTGCTTAAAACAACAAAATAAAATAAATGTTCGTTTGACGGACCTTACTACGAGACTCTTTGTTTCGCTCAGGTACACAATGTCTAAAATATTAAATTGTCCATAGTGGCAAATCGTCTGGTGTTATTATGTATTTAGTAACATTACGTTTATAGTATTATTAAGTCCATAGTATCATTATGTCTATAGTATCACCATGGTGCATAAATAAATATGTTAGGACAATTCACACAACGCCATCTAGTCTCAAACTAAACAGAGCTTATGATATGAATACTAGATAAACTGATACAAATACTTATATATATTTTTTGTAAATTCATACATATTATACATAGGAAACATCCAGATTTCAGTACAAACGTATCTGTCTTCACACAAACTTTGTCCCGACCGGGAATCGAACCCGAGAATCTGGTCGAAAGCGGATTGTGCATATATTGTTAAGTTTAGAGAGAAGGTATTTGATAAATATTTGTGTTGAGTCTAAGGTGATTAAAGGCACCATCCTTGGATGACTATTAGTGGAATATAACTGTTGATGATGAACTGAATGATGATATTTTAAGGAAACTTTAAAAATACATTGCGGTACTTATGTCAGTTAACAAGGATAATTTAACTAAAGGGATAAATATGGTATCAATATACCTATGTCTGAAATATTAAATAATATTCCTTTGTTACATAATGTACTTGTCGAACCCAGATGTAAGAAATTGAGAAGTAATTATAACGTAATAAACAGCGACACTTTTACAATACATTACCGTGCTCAGGAAATATGTGCATAAACAACGTTATAGAATGATTGAAGGGGAATAATAACCGGGTTTTCTGAGGTATGAGTCACTGGAGCGTCAATATTACAATACTTCGAAATCGAAATTCAACACTTCAAGCACTTAGCACTCAGTAAATGGAATGTATTTGGTTTGACCTAGATTTAACCTCAAAACTTTAGTGTTGTGTAAATATTATTTTGTACTTTTTACTAACAAAAAAACATTAGAAACAATAAACTGTTAATGTAATGTGTAAATGCTTCGGTGGCGTGGTCGGTATTGCATCGGCTTTCGACTTCGGAGTTTCGGGTTCGATTCCCGGGTCCAATCAAATATTTGTGTAATCCACAAATGTTTGTTTCGGAGTTTGGGTGTTTTCTATGTATATTATATGTATGTATTTAGAAATATATAAGTATGTTTACGAGTTGTTTAAATCCCATAGCACAAGCTTATAGCTTAGTTTGGGCCAGATGACGTTGTGTGAGATTGTTCAAAATAAAATTTAATGTTGCTATTATTTTTTCCGCAAATTAGGAGCAACTAAGTATTGTCAGGTATCTTTCTTCTTTCAATTTTATGCCTGTGGGCGAAATGTTTCATATTTTTGTCAGTGTTTTAAATATTACAGAGTCCTATCACAATCTTCTACGTCTTGAGAAGATTCCCATACTATAAGATCGGCTTACATACATATTAACTTCTTCTTCTTTTAAAAACGTGGCTCCATCGATATTGATCGATGATTCGCCAATGTCAAGGTAATGCTTGATTAGTTGATAGTCCCGCACAGAAGAACTAGTTATTCCTAACTAGCTCCAGGTGCAGGACAAGAAACGTAGTTCGGTATGTGAGTATCTGGGAACCCGATTTTTGCGGAGCGCCAGAGGTAACCTAAACAGCCACTAGCCTTGCATTGTGTGAAAAATAAGAGTCAGATGATGATTTGACACATGATGGTATGTGACGGCTAACGATCTACCCGTTAATATGGTTCTATTTATTCCACCAGTTAATAAAAATGCCTTGAAAAAATTAAAACAACAAACAATTGTAGATCCGTCATCACTCGTACATTGAAAAGGAACAGTTAAAAATACAGTTGTTTAAAGTACATATAAGCATGTTTCGGTAATTTAGTTTTTATGTAATTAGATTTTTTCTTACTGAATTCGTATTCTTGGCCAAGTTTCAGAAGCTCTTTCGGTTGAGCAGAGCTGCATTGCTGGTACGAAATTGTGTTATTTTTTCTTGTCAGTGTCTTAATTTAATGTACATAATTTGCTTGTATATCTAGAAACTGACCTAACAAAAATGTTATGATACGAATATATTGTTTCATAGATCACCTAATTTCAAAATTTTGAAAAATTCGCGATGTGTTAGAAAGTTATTGAAAAAGGATAATAGTAGATTATACAACAAGTAAAAAAACAAGAAAATTTAATTCGAGTTACGAAGTTGGATCCAGAGAGTAGAGAAGGATTCTAAACTAGAATCCTGAGCGGAACGAGATAAAAAATTTTTTATCACGTGTAGTCTACTCTACCATTGACTGCGAGAAAATAAGGTAAAAGTTTCCAACACCTACATTGTCTGATAGATAATTGCTGCTTTCGAACGAAATGATTTCGGAGTAAGCGACTCATTTTCATCACTGGAAGAACTCATTTTATTAATTATTTTAAATTTTTCAATGAAACACTACGATCTAAAATTGGCGGGTTGTGTTTGTTTTTTATACCATTGCCCCTTTTGTTTTTTTTTGTCAATGGAATGACTTCATTCAGCCTGCCAGTAGTCTTGCGTCATTGTTCCAATGGCGCAAGGAGGCGCTGGAGCGGGACCACAGGCCTACGTCTCGAGAAATCAAGGACCAGCGGTCCCAACTCCACCAGGATCTCATGGAGTCATGGAGTGTGCGACTTGAGCAACCCAGGTGGGGTACCACCATCATCGCGGCGGTGAGACCGATCATGGACGATTGGCTGCAGAGGCAGCATGGTGACCTCACGTATCGTGCGACGCAGATCGTTACCGGGCACGGATGCTTCGGTAGCTATCTGTTTCGCATCCATCGTGAGGTCACACCCCGGTGTCAACACTGCGAGGTTTCCGACGACGACACCGCACTCCACACGTTGGTGGAGTGCTCTGCGTGGGCGAGTCAGCGCCGGGACCTCGTAGTGGGTCTGGGCGTGGATACCCTCTCACTGGAGACCATGCTTCAAGCCATGGTCTCCAGCAGGAGTAGGTGGAACGCGGCCGTGTCCTTCTGCGAGCAAGTTATGCTCGCGAAGGAGGCGGCCTAGAGGGAGCGTACCCTCCCCGCCGAGTTCCGTAGTCAGCGGCGAGGGCGCCGCAGACTCATCTACGCCCAAGACCATCGACCTCCATGATCGGGGCCTGAGGACGACGGGATCGCCACCCGTCGTTCTTACAGAAGCAGGCTAGAAGGGTTGCGTGCTGCGGGGCCTTTGCCCCATAGCACGCAACCAGATTCACTCACTGACGCGGGATAAAACCCTACCCCAACGAAGCGGGATTCTCATCCCGACCTAACCCCCGCAGAGACCACAGAGGTGGTCGAAGTCCGCCGGGCGCCACTGGAAATACGTTCTGCCTGTAACCAGAGACGCCCGGCAACGGACGTTAGAGCGGACGCGGCATTGGGCCGCGGAATTAAAAAAAAAAAAAAGCCTGCCAGTAGTTACGTTCAGCTTTCTTTTTTTTTTGTAGTATACTTAATTCGTTTATTGAAGCTCGTTCCAAATTCAAATGTCATTATTCACTTGTGAGTAAATGAGCGTTTTATTCACTGTTATCGATGAATAAAGTTCACATTTTCGAGGGGATGGTATAAAGTAATTTAAAAGCATATCTGTCGGGGCCTGCCATCACTATTTTAAATTTCAACATTAGAAAAATTAATGCGGTACGAAGTTCGCCGGGACAGCTAGTTATTCATAAATACAAAAATAAAAAAACATAATTTTGGTGGTCAGTCACTTCAATATTGGATTGAAAAGATTCGCAAACATTGAAATCTTTTGTTGTACCTACTCATTTAGCACAGTTTATTAATAAGTCATTATTATAAGCAAAAGCAAGGTTATAAAGAGTATTAAACATTTTAATTTCATACTGCATTTATTTGAAATAACTACTAAGTTGCAGTATTTTTCAAGGTCGTCAATTTACACAGTCTTCAAGTGTTGCTTCCTGATTAAAAAGACTTCGTCACACTCAAGATAATGACTATGAAGACACTTAATGTTTGAATAACGTTCTGAAGTTGTTGATTGATTGAGTTCGCCTTGCGTGTCGCACCATTCTTAAACATTTTATTTTTTAGGCATGTTTATTGTTTACACTTTCGATAGACTGTGTTTTCTTTACCATTTATAGATTTAGGTTTTATTCCTAAGATTTTTATATTCATGGTCGTTGTGTTTAATATAGTGGTTTTGTGTTCAATTGTGTGCAGTAGGTGGAATGGCATGCGGCCAGGCTCGGCAATATGACCCGCGACGCTCACGGCAAGGTCGACGAACGACTTTCGCACACTCGGGGACCGATACCGTCTAGTATACACACCGGTTTCTGCCCCACTCGTTTGCTTCTAATTTATTTAAAGCGAATATATGTCAATATTCTGTTTTATTTATATCGTGTGCTATGTAGTCAAGTGCAACCTACGCAGGTACCGTCTTGTTTGTAAATATGTCTGCGTCTACGTTTGTACAATAATAATGTGCTAACAATTGCATGACGTGGCTCTTGACGGAAGCTGATCCGACAATATGATCACCCGGTATGACTTAGGAAATCTACCAATGCTTGCCACAGGAAGGAGCCATGTCTTTGTTTTTAAAGTATTATATTTCAGTACCTGCGCATGTTTGTGGCAGATAATATATATTCTAATACATTCTTCTCACGTCGCTATTACGTGTTCTCTGTCCTATTGGTTGCTTTAGTTTTGAATATGTTTAGTGTGGCCATGTCTTGTAGTGTCCAGTTGACTACCCTGTGAGGCGTTTATGGGTTGTATAGTCATTTCTTTGTTATCACAACGAAAAAACGTCAGTAGTTCTAGTAAATCTTAACTAGGCTAGGTAATAAGATAACGAATAACTTTATCGATATTGATATGAGACGGAACGATAAAGAGGGTAATAATAAAATTCAATATGGATCAATATTTTATAGATATAACGCAGAGTTTATCGGGCATCCAACTAAGTTCAGATATGAACATTTAGTTTCTGTGTCAACATTGCAACACAAATAAAACCTCACGGACTTCTCGTAGGTGGTATCACCCACGCTTGTCTTCATCACTTAACATTGTTTTCTATGTACATGAGCTAACACATGTCCTCGCTTATAATTTGATAGTGAATGTAATTTTGCTTGAATGAATCGTACACAAATTTTCAGAATGCGGGTTCCACACGCCTAAACAATCTTTTCTAAACTTTTGGGCTTACATTGAAAAAGATGAAAACTAGCCAGTGTAACTTTTGCTAATACTATTTTAGTATCCCCGGCTTTATGTGTAGTAAAATGTCATAACGACATATAAAATGTAAATAAACAGTCAAAATGGCAGATGTCAGCATTATAAATTGTCACAATTATTGTATTATTTAATATATGAAATGGGCTATTCACGGGAATAAAAGCTTATCTGCAGGGCTATTCTGATGTTTGCCGCACCGTAATGCGGACAAGCGTGGGCGCCAGGAATGAGTTCATTGGACAGTCCCGGCATGCGGAACTGTTGTCAACTCACTCAAATTCATTTACACATTTCACCGAAACACATGTGAATATTTCACAACGTAATATTTGTGGAATATTGCCTTGGTACCTTTTCAACCCCAGTGACAACCCTTAGTAAATCACCATGTTGGATATGCGTCCCTGTTTTGTAGATATAACTTTTAACGACGGATATAATCGTTATGTAAACTGTCTTATGTAAACATGCTTTATATACAGACATACATATATTACGCCTATACACCCGAAGGGGTTGGCAGAGGTGCATAACACACCCATACTTTGCTTTATAAATGAAGTTATTTCTTTGAATAGTCCTTACATAATTTGTGTTAGGTCATTTAGACTTGTCACCTTGACGTCCTCAAGAGAATTTTCAGAAATGAAATGATCAGATGCTCCAAAAACAACATTGGTCCTTTGAATTTCGAATAGAACTTTTACTTCACTGTAGTATCGGTTTACCTACGGTACGGTCTCTGCGGAGAGCTGCTCTTATGTTTTATTTATTTTAATAAAGGCTACCATGAACCCAAAGCAGACGTTTTGTTAATTAATACTTAACATTGACACTTGTTTTCCATTTTATATTGTTGCTATGTCCATATGTACGTAATTCCATTTAGCGTGTTTGCGTGACGTGACTACATATATTTCTGTTATGTTTGTCTAGCCCACGCTCTACGCGGGCGTACCTGACGCTTTCCAGATTAGATAGCGTTGACATCGTGAATGTTTGTCCATTCTGGCTGTTTGAGCAGCTTGTTTCGTCCTACATTGTTGACTGACGCCAAATTTAATCCTATCTGTCATTCAATATTGAACGCTATCACCTGCAAACAGGATTATAATTCAAGACAACCGTAATAATGTCATAATAATACCCTGTAAATTTTATCCATAATGCACTATATTGTTACTGCATTGTTAGTAAAGGTTTATTTAAAGCATAATCCAAATATTGTCTCTGCATTAATATCGTTACGGTGAATCCCAAGTAGATATATAAAATTTTGCCATTTCCCAAGTTAATAAAATTTCGCTTTAAATTGGATTTCGCCTTCAGAGCAACCGTTTTCTAGGTCAATGCAGTACGGGTGTGCTTTGGCTTTCAGATAAAGTTAAGATCTGAAGGAGCTGTAGTAACCAGACCGTATGCTGGGTAGTAGACGGTAGGAAATTGAGCCAAATCACGACGCTACATTAAATTCGAGGAGCTCATTCGGTCATTTTATTTTGAAAGTGGAAACCTTTACTTCTTTCTTAGACAAATTACATCTTGAATCATATGAGCTTTTTGGTTGAGTATTTTTCAAAGAGGTTTATAGGAATTTTGTGCTTTTAGTAAATTTTTCTCGACAGTTTTTTTAATTAAATGAAGTCTTCTGAAATCAGTAATGTAAATAATTGACCTCATTATAGGCACCATTTCTACAAACACACCTTTAATTAAAACACGTTAAGAAGCCAAATTGTGTGTGTGTAAGAACTTGTTACGCATGGTATGGAGTTAATTCATTGATGAAAAACCAAAAAATAAACAGCACTGTGTAAATTATCTCTCGATTCATTGTATATGTTACGGCTAATACCCGAAGTGCGGCTGCACCTAGTTTTAGCCGGTTAGAACTAGGTGCTATACTAAACTAACATAACCTAACCTAACCGGCTAAAACTAGGTGCAGCCGCACTTCGGGTATTAGCCGTAACATACAACATATATACCATCTAACTTTGGTACAAATGGGTGCACATGAGATACATTTATTTCCTCTTCTTTGATATAGAAGTAAGCACAAGTCTTACTTTTTTTCGATTCTGTGAAATCCAGTTCTATATGTCCTGAGTCTATTTTATTATTTTTAAAGTAATCTTACAGCTAAACGTTGACAATTAGTAACAATAGAGTCGACCAGACAAAACTATAAGAAGATCATCGATTACGATTAACATGACGTCAACTAATATTGTCTAGTAAATTACGTGCCACTGGAAAATTCTTTTAGTGCTTACCAGAGGCGCTCGGCAATGGACGTAGGTGAGGCTGGGGCCTAGGGCCGCGGATTAACAAAAAGAGGGTATGTAGAGAAATCGACTATACTTCGCTTTTGTTTTCAGAATATAATGTTGTTTTGTAATGTATGAATTGAGTATAATGAATAAATTAGGCATCATGAACCATCAAAAATCGTCATCAATTCTTAATGCTAAAAGCACCGGCTAACTCTTAGAAGTGTAATTATTGTAATTCTAAAAAGTAATAATCTATTAAAGCGGTTTTCATTTAGCAAAATTACTATAATTTAACTTGATGAATCGGTATCATCTTGAACTTTCTTAAAGGCATGGCATATTAATATCGCAGACAAAGTGTTTTCATGACTTAATTTACTTAAGTGCCACAATAATATAGTTTGAAAACGTAATAAAACTTAAGCACTATTAATTTACCATAGTAGCTGAGACATTGAACTTGGTGCTGGTGAGAGATTGCGTGACAAATATCATTCCATCAATGCACCAATAAAATGAAATTATTTCTATTCCAGAGTGAATTCTTGTGGCTTTTAATAATACATTTATCATTCTTAACGCGCATGACATTATTCTGTCTGACATTATTATTTATTTGATAATTTCTATGTTAGTTACAACTAAATTTCTTTATATTAATCGTGGGAAAAAATTCTAAGTTTTGTCTGTGCTCTTCTGTATGCCATTATATGGAGGTACTAAGATGGGACTTAAATAAAATTTATCGTCCTAATAATTGTCCTCTAGGAGCCTTTTTTTTTAATTCCGCGGGCCGTGGCCGCCCTCACGTCCGTTGCCGGGCGTCTCTGATACGCTATGAAGATATTTCCAGTGGCGCCCGGTGGACTTATACCACCTGTGTGGCCTCGTCTCCTGGAGGAAATTATAATTGAATTGGCTACCTATGCTAATTAGTGTTTATCTATTAATTACATAATAATAATTAGTATTGGTAAGTAAGATGTTAAAACTTTTCAAAACATAATAGCATTATTTTCACAAAAACAAAAGACAATAAAACGTCGACAATTGTTTCACCTTTAAACGAGGGATTCTCAAGACTGTCTCAGAGAGAACATGCTGTTCTCTCTGAGACAGACATCTTACTTACCATTACTTTGTCATGGATTTTCGCCAGGTAACGCCTGTTTCTATCCCATATTTAATCATTAGTGTTTTTATTTTGTTCACAGGCGTGACAATGAGAGAAAAAAGGGGCGGCGCAATGAGCAAGATGCAAAAATTAAGGAAGCGCCTCTCCCTTAGCTTCGGTAGATTATGTAAGTACCAACTTTTTACTCACGTTCCATATTCACATAACGTACATTTTATTTGCCTGACGTTTCGACCAGGTTACACCAGCCGTAGTCACAACTGCTACATCCCGTTAAAAATTAAAACATGGATAATGTTACGCAAAAGTTAAATAATTTATACCTACTCGAATTGTGATTAGATAAGACGTAGAGTAATAATAGAACTCACAGTCATCAATCACTATGATGACTGTGAGTCATGTTGAAGGTTACGAGTGAATGAAACATGACATGAAAACTGAAACGTATCCTATTATCGACTGAATTTCTTATGAAACACGTACTACGCTATCGATCAGTAGGTTCTTAGTAAATATTAGAGTGTCTTATATATGTATCAGAACATATACATATAATAAACATCCAATTAGGCAGCTACCTTAAATATTTAGTTTTATCCCCCTGTTAACATATTCTACGTATGAAATTACGTTACAATGTAATAAGAACCTTGGTAGGGTTTATAATGGTTAATATGCTTGAAGTGTTGGATGAAAACGATTTTAATCAGAAACATAGATGATTCTTTGGCACAACAGTCATTTTACAGCCTTTAATCTGACATTATATCTGTTTGTGAATCATTTCAAATAACTCGAAATGCCAGATTAAGGCATATTTTATCTGAATGATTAAATCGGTATGTATTGACTAATTCTTCCAAAAAAATGACGGAAGTTATTGGATTGGTTTAAGTATGTAGTCTTAGTACGGCTTTTTATTAATTGTATATTCATAAGTAATTATCTAATAAATAAATGTTACACTAGGGACGTCACTATTCATTCCATTTATGTCACCATATTGGATAATAAAGGCAACTAAGTTACACTTCACCTAGTGAACACACCCTTTTAACTGTATAACAAAGTCCCACAATTCAATTACGCTTTAAAGCCTGTATAGGAGACGTGTAATTATACTAATTAATGCAGCAATGTTAATTAAAATGTCTGTCTCTGAATATACAGATGTAGTAATTATATACATACATATTGATCGCTCGTCGTTGTCGTTATACTGAGTATTCCGAAGTGAAGTATCGTTTTTTTGTTGATAGGAAGTTTTACATTAGAGCAACGAGGAAAAATTAATGACTCAGACAATTATCAGATACAGAATTCAGTTTCAGTTGTAAAATACTATGATATGATTCATTACTATTAGAATTATTAGGATATTTACCATGTAACGTTGGTTTGGGTCTCGGATACTTCGACACTATAACAAGCGCCATGATTATGAAAGAACTGAAGTACGGGCCACCGATGTTAAAAAGTTTTAGGGATAAATATTTCTATCTACCCTCCTTCTCCCATTGTCATGGCGCTTGCAACAGCTTGCCGAAATATCGGAAACAAACCAACGTTACATGGTAATAATCCCAATAATTCCAATAATAATGTAAACGACCATGACAGTTTAAATACCTATATGAGTTGATTCATTTGTTTTCAAGTTCATTTAAAATTAAGTACCTACAGAATCTTTGTATAGCTTTGTACTTAGAGAATTACAATTTCTTAATATTCCGTTTCATATTCAAAGTGTAGTTAACCAGTAGAGTAAATCTCCACTACAGTAAATCTATGTTACTATGAAGATACATTTTCGTCCCTAAACCGTATCAGTGTTGCTTCAGTGAATTCGCAACCATACGATTTTACCACACATACCAGATGTATATGTATATATTATTACGAAACGCGAGGTAGGTATATACGATGAGGCGGCTTTCTGCTAACAGTATTATCATTAATTTAATATTGTAAATATCAAAGGAAGCTTGTTTCACTTTTCGCTTGGAATCTTGCGAATTTAGCTAAAATTTAATCATCACAGCTTGGTAACGAAAACTTACGTAACTAGTAAAAAACGTAGTTGGTAATTGAGAATAAGGAAAATCTACTCCTCGCTCGATCGGTAACAAAACCAGTTGTGATTACATGTTGAATTGAAGACTGAAAATATAGTCATTATATTTGGGTAATGTTCGAAGTACGAAAGGTCATAACAGTGAGCGCATTTAAACAATCGGGTTTTTAAAAATTCTTTGAAAAAAAACCGGCCTAATGTGTGTCGGACCACACATAATATAGGGTTCCGTAGTTACCCATTATAGGCCCTATGACTCCTAAACTATCAAAGTTATCTAGTCCGTTATAGTTTTCCTTTAAAGTTCATTATATGGACAACCATCATGATTTTTTTCAGATTCTTTGAGCTAACCGTTTAGATTTTAAAATATAATCATGAATATTGTGCTTATCTCTAGTATTTAGTTTTGGCACTATACAAATAGCGAGACAGACCAAAACAAATAAGTGCATTTCATTGCGCTTGACTGTTATTTACCGATTTGCCTGCTTACAGAAGCGAAACAAATGTTTCTCTCGCGTTCTTTTCTGACTCACTACACCGATCAGCATAATTAAAACCTACAATTTAACACTCCAGTTACATCACAACTACGTTTAACAAAAACTGCTCCTTCAACTCCAATTCAATCGGATGACGCTATAATTAGCGAGTTATTTTTGGGCATTTAAAAATAGTCTATATCACGTTCTTACTATCTCCTCGGTCACGAATACTACATTATTGGCGTTAGTTAGAATCATGTATGTTAGTTTATGTCATGAACAATGATACATATTTGTGGGTTAGCTGACGTTTATTTATATTACTGATTTCTATTTCTGGTGTTCACACGCCATAAATAGCATTTGGTGTTATTTGAGATATTATACAAAGGTTAATGTCACGAAGTTACATTTTGTTCAATTCTGTGTGTTCTGATCAAGGCTTTGATTATATAGAAAACATACTATTTGCTGCAATGTTCATATACAAAGTACGGATATATACTCTTTAACTACAATGGTAAATATCCAGATATGTGTATTTACCAGTCGTCTCTACGGTGCCAACACGGTAAATAAATGCATTTGTACAACCACATAACAATTCCAAGGAGATAGGTGTATTCATGTGCTAATTTCATTGGAAAGTTTCTGTAGACAATTGCTTTTTATATTTGTGTCTGGCTCTGTCTGCTATTACAGTTGTTCGATAAAAGACTTTTAGTATACTACTATACCCCCACAATTTCGTATACTCAACGTTCTGTCGAACATTTTGTACCTATATTAAGGCTAGGTTAAATTTTATTTTGTCTTAGTTTTATAAAGGTTAAGTCTACTACTATCACTACTTCGCATTAGTTTTATGCCTGTAACGATATCTAAACATTTTTTTCTAAAACTGCAGTGAAGAAACCTTTGGTGCTTTTAGCAGGTCACTCGCCTAACAATCGCAAAAATACGTGACGTCAGCTACAACTTGGAAGTTGCAAGTCAGTAAGGGTTGTCTCTTGTTTGTGACACGACATGGACCTTAGAGTTGATATTGAGGCATTAACGTCATAATTATTGGTCAAATTATGCTGGTAAAAATTTAACTTTAGTGACAACCCTAACGTTCGAATTATATTATCTGTAAACAAAAGAATGTGCTTTAAGTAACGTCGGAGTGTGCTTTAATTCTCTATTCTGTGCTTTTAGTAATAAACCATAAACTTGTGACCCACGCAGTTTATTTGTAAACATGTTCTATAAGCGTTCAAGAGGAGCTACCAAAACATCAATACACATCAAAGTGCATTAAACTATACAAAACAGAAGTATATTCTAAATATAACAAGAGTGTTTTACAGCAAGGCTTCAGTACTCCGATATCAATTACTGATCGCGTAATACACTTATATAATACGGCTTCAGTAGGGAGGCGTGGAATTGTTTACATAAGTACTTAAGTATAATCTACACAAACGGGTCTACGTCAGCTATAATTTTATGATGTTTTTACTAAACTAGGGCGCTACGTTTAATGTGATTAATGTTAAGTATAACTTTTTAAAAGCTGTCAATCTTAGATATGGCGTATCCTATTCATGCTATGTTGCTAGTTTGATACATTACGTTTTCATCTTCAGATTGTGAGATACCTCATCCCTCAAATCTTGATACTTTAAAATTGTATTTATAGGTATACCCAGATGTAAAATAGCTTATGCTGTTTCTATATGTTAAAAACATTTTCCTGCATTCCCTGCATAATAACTACTCTACTTCTAGTATGAGAAGCATCTATATGTCACGGTAAAAATACCATCATATTTATAGGTACAAAGATCTGTGCAAAAGTATCGTGAGATTTGCGACCTTTGCGTTCTGTACTACCCAAGCTATATAAAAATAGAAGATAAATTGTCTGTGATTTCTTCTAGTTCAATCTGTTTTTGTTTTCTCAACGCCCTTTTTGCTAAATATTGAGTCGTTTTCCTCAAAGGACCGTTAACCCCCGTGAGATTTAAACGTTGGAAGAAGTCTTTATCTAAGGCGCCATTAAAGGGATCTGTGACAGTACTACGTGCCTTTTATAGTCTCCTATTGTTCTGCAGCTGTTTTAGCTATATTTGTTTTATTTTTCTTTTTATTTAAGGGCGACTCAGATGCCGTTAAACTTATTATAGACCCTTTTCTTTATTGGACGTAAATATATATGGTTCTTTGTGTAAAATTAAGCACAGTCGTGACTAAAGGTTAGATTATAAAGCAAGGTCGTCAGAGCGAAATACCAAGCCCATTGGGTTTCGTCATACTGTGCGTGCATGTATTTTTGGAGTTCATTGGATAGAAATTTTATAGTATGGAACGATTAGGTATGTACAATAAACTACTACATTATCATGGTAATTTATAACTATTTCTTTCAGTATTTTGTGCTATGAATATTATGTTAGATGTAAATATCAGAAATTACTTCACACGCAATTTATTTGGCTACAAAGTTTTGTTTTGCAATTTGTCTTTACGACAAAATTATCATATGTTTTGAATTACATATTATAATTTACTCCAGCTAATAATATATATATAACTTTAGGTAATTAATTACGTACGTAAACTGTCAGCAAACCGACAACAGACATTTATAAGTACATTCCCAGATACTACGAGAAATACTGAAGATAGATTCTATAGAATCCTAATAATGTCGAGAATGGGGAAGTTTAGTATGGGGATATGTGTGCAATGCATGCTTCCAAGTAAGAACTACTGAATCTATGTTAATGAAGTTCGAATAACACAGCAGAATACCAAATACGCTTCTTTTATCTCGGTAACCAGAACCGTGGGAACTTGGAACGAGTGTTACTTGCGGGTAGAGCCGTGGGCATCAGCTAGCACTAAATATATATGACATTATAACGAAATGAATTTTGCGTATGCACATAACATTGGCTTCTGGTACACATTTAAATTATGTGTTCCAACTGTTTGTTGAAGTCAGAAATCGAGACATACAGCGAAAAGCCCGTAAATGAAGTGAGAATTCGGAGAATCCATGACTGATTTGCACTAGTAGGAGGTGGAACTTCCTGGTTAGTTTAAGTCTTTAATGCGAAGTTTGAAATTGCCTAACATTTGTGAAAGTAGGTCCATAGCATGAATGGGTTCCTCCATTTCGTTTTATTAAAGACTAGCTATTGCCCGTAACTCCGCCTGCGTGTTACTTTAGATCTACATAACTTTTTTATTTATGAAGCGATTGAAAACCGAACCGCAAATTCAAATCAAATCGTTTCTGAGATTAGCGTGTTCAAACATTCAGACAAATAGACAAAAGTTCTAAAAACCATTGTTTTGGGTTTTATTGCGTTCATAAAGCCCCCTACACCAGTTTCTCTATTATATTCTCTATTATACCATAAAAATTCATCTTAAGATACGAAAATATGAAATTTTATAATTTTACCATCGCCTCACGGTGCTCAAACAAGGTGCTTCTCTCCCAAAAGCATTTTGAAGACGAGCGGCACAGTCTTGCGGAGAGAGAGAACTTTTAAAATCATAAAAAATCATCGCTCTAAAATCTTTTCGACTTAATTCCATTTTCGTTGCATACGTAGAACTTTGATGTGTGATAAAAAACAATTGACAAATGATTTCCCGCCAAATGTTTTTTTTTTATTACTAAGAAGGTTGCAACGTTTAAAAAAATATAACATTTTCAATTCAATTAGTTCCGATTAGCTAGAAGTGCAAAACTTTTAGTGTGCCCCATGTACCAAATTTCATCGTAATCGAACCGGTAGTTTTTGCGTGATGCCTGGAGTAACAGACAGACAGACAAAAATTTTTTAAATCACATTTTTGGGTTCGGTGTCGGTCTAGCAACACCCCCCTACCATTTATTTTTTTGATATTTTTAATGTGCAGAATTTTTACTTCTACAGATTTATTATAAGTGTCATAGATTTCTAGGTTAGAAAGAAACGCCCGCAAGGAGCATTTTCTTTATCAGGAATCACCGCACTTTTGCTCCCCTCACTATCGCGTCGATCAATAAATAAACATACATTGATAATTTTCCTATGGTATTACTATGGATGGTCTAAAATGTATGTGATATATTTTTTACTGCTAGTTATCGAAAATATCTGTAAAAGTAATCCCTAATGTTAATGTTTACAAACTAGGTACTCAAATACACGCAACATTTATTATTATATCATATCAGTATATCATATCGAGCGTAAGAGTATGACAATGATTCATAGATAAAACACCCATGGCGGCGTAACCTCGGCCGGCCCTTATCAGTCACAGTGCCAGCGGTGGCGGTGATTCGATTCAATGAGCACATTGACGCAGGCAGGAAGTCGACTGTTGGGCTATTGGGTATACATACAATGGCAGACGGTATACTGCGGTAATCCTCGGGTCTGTGTTCGAGCGATATCGATGAAAATAATAGTTTAGCTTGGTTCGGGTTCGTTTTGTTCTTTTCTTCGCCTAAATTCTAGGGAGTTCAGGAACAGGAAAAAAATATTTGCATAAATTGTTTCTCCCATAATGTTTGTTAGTTTAATGATCATCATAATGAAACCAGTAAACATTTTTCTTCCTCCTAATTCACGATAGGTAAATATTAACACATTTTTTTTGTGAGTAACTATAATTTTTGACTCTGTGATTGGATTGGTTTCATAATAATTGGGAGCCTTTGAAATATTACGTGTATATACCTATGCCATAGGAGAATTTAAGGAGTCTTAGTAAAGAAACTTTAATCCTGTTAAACAATTTTGGGTTGAGATGAATCATACAATAAATAGTAGGTAAATATAAATATGTGTCATTGTTAGTTCTTTAGCCAAATTGGTTTACTTTCAATACCGTGTTATTTAGAGATCGTGTTAGTACTCAGATCAACCTGAGGTCCTTGTAGTGTTAGTAACATATAAATTGTTCCATTACGCTTTCTATACTATTTTTAAACCCTAGAATTAACGAAAATATCCATGCTAAATAATTACTGTTTGGTTAAGTAATTTGAACGTGTCGTTTACATTATATTTAGACGAATTTGTGCATAAAACATGTTAAGTCCCTAAGAGCAGATCTAATGTGTTTTTTTTTTGTTATTGTGTGTTATTGTTATATGTTGCTAAGTGACTGTTGGGTGCTAAGCGGTCCTTTCAACATCTACAAGGCCAATTAGTTATCCGCATCTGAACTCCATTCACCCGGTGACAAACGAGAGGTTGCCATAGAAACTCCTACTCTATGGGACAGCTAAGTAACTGTCGAAATGTATCATAAACGTCTTTGTTTACCTCCGCGGGGATAAATAAATGATTCTCTATCTGTGTGCGTGAAATATGTTTAGTGGCAATCTGTTCTATTTATATCATATCAGATTAGTCATGTTATTAATCATCGTTATTTAACTGTAACAAGTAAATATACAACATTACATTCGCGCAGTCGTAAATAGTCATATCTCATAATAAAACCAGCAATACTCACGCAAACACGAACACTGTGTGATTCATATTTGTTATGTAACGTGAGGCTGGATTGTAGTACTACATATACCTACCTAATGTATCTCAGTAGTACAAACGACACAAACTACTAAATAAGGTATACGGGTTAGTTTGCATGGATTCGTAGCATTTCGTCAGAACGCATTTTGCTAGAAAACGCATGTTGTCAGAAACGCATTTCGTCAGATATCACGTATCGCATAAACTGAGATCTTTTGGACGAGTGGTTAACCTTCTGTTGATCAGTATCCTTAGTTATAAGAAGAACAGAATATTATTATATATATAATTTTACTTCAATTATATTAATATAATTATATAAATATAATTATATTAATATTAAGGCCTTTGGTGTGGGACGCTACATGCGTTGACACCTTAGCACCTTCACACCTTCCAAGCACATCCGGATGTGCCGGCGCTGCTGCTGCATCGGCTGAAGGCTTTAAACGGCGTAAATATGCTAACCTAGCAGGTGATTACATATTTGAGCCGTTTGGGGTTGAGACACTGGGGTCATGGGGTCCGAGTGCTCGCCGCCTTTATAGAGACATTGCTAAACGCCTAATCGATGCTTCTCAGGACCAGAAGGCTGGCTATTTTCTGGCCCAAAGAATAAGTATCGCCATCCAACCTGGCAACACAGCCAGCATTCTGGGAACCTTCCCAGTCGGCAATGACGCGGAGGATTTCTTAAACGATATTTTGTAATGTAAATATTTTTAGTCTATAGTTTGACTAAATAACACTTTGAACATAATTTATTATAATTGAAGTAAAATTATAGAGTCAAGAACAACTCCCGATTCCACGTCGGCCAAGAATATGAACGGAATGTCTTTCCCTCTGCAAAATCGGTACCTACCTATAGCAAAATCTAAAACACTTAAAACTTATCCCCTTTTAGTAAAACCCGACTAGGATGGCGCAGAAATTCAAACATTTAACCCCAAGAGGTTAAACTGTTGAATTGGTAAAGCGTTCTCCTAGTAAGATTCTGGTTAAACCCCGGACCTGGCGATGTTTTTTACTAGTGTTTCAAGAAAACTGGTCTTAAGTAACAAAAACGTACAGGTCGCGAGGCGTATGCGGAGCTTTGCATTTGTGTGAGTGCAGTGTACGTAAACGTCTATGTGACCTCTTTTACACGCACATGTGTTGTACACACAGCTACAAAAAGAGTTTACTCTGCTTTTTGTGGTCACTCACACAAACGCAAAGTTCCGCTTAGGCCTCGCGACCTGTCAGTACCTACGTATTTCTTCCTTGTCACAACGTCAGAATCTTTACTATAAATCCATCAAAGGAGAACGGACGTGTGAAAAAAAACAAAGCCGTACCATGACGGAAGCAAGATGTGGGAGTGACCTTCAAGTGAGTCATACGCTACTAGACTTCGGCATCATAAAAGGCGTTGTTTGACTCCTCAACCGCAGGTGACAGGTCCTAGCAGTACATGCCAATGCGTTACATTTTAATTATGACGCAGTAATTATTCCTCTGTAATCATGTATGATAATTTGTGAATCACGTTTACTAAATATTATATAATTTCTCAGTTTCATTTAAAAGGTAAATTAAAGTCTAATTAAATAATACAACCAAAATTTCACAAAAGGAGTAATAACACCTAATATAATGGTGTTGCCAAAAAGTAACGACGTAGCGTCGGATAGCCAACTTCCGGCGACTGTCAGGGGTTCAACATCTCCATTATCTGGTTTGTTGATTGATAGCAGACTTCCGCACGGTCCATTGATAACGGTTATTTCGCTCCGTTGCCCTATTTGCCCTAAGTGTCCGACGAGATCACGTCGCTCTACCCGTTCCTTGACATCCTGTATTAAATCGCTTCTATTTCCACTAATTGCAAAAGCTCCAGAAAGATTTTATCGCAAATCATTCAGAATATTATAATTTGTGATGTACTACATGATTTTACTGCAAAGACAGTAATTATATATTTTTTTATTTTTAAACGAAACGTTTTCACTGTATTTTATTAATATGTCATTTTTTATCGTCCATTATTATCCATGATATGCGGGTATGTTGAGTCACTCGACCGCACAGAGACGTCGTATTGTGATCCCTGCATCACAACTGCGTAGGCTGGACGGACGACGGCCTTTTGTCAACCCGCCCTATTGTCTACTATACAACCTATTCAAATCCTTTTATAAAGGCGTTGACAATTTTTTTACTTTAGGACTTTGATATAGTATATAGCTCCCACATCAATTTCCTTTCAGAATCTACAACACATTACTACCAGTCAATTCCCTCTAATGTTAGAGTAGTTGTGTCCCTAATGTTCCATTAACAATGATACTTGCCCACTTGGCAGTGTTTTCAGCCTTATTGAGTCAATTGTCTGTTGCTCAACTGTCGGACATTACGTAACCATCTTGTAATGTCTGGTGCGTAGGGTTCGATGCACTGACATCATATTTGATGAACGCATCATTATCAAACATGAACGCTTCGGTAGTAATCATAACTATAATGTTGTCTCATGATTGTCTTTCTGAACAATTGTCCTAAAATCATCTGTAAATAGTGGTACCTATTATGAATTCTTTCAAAATAATACGTTACGTTTATTATCAATATTGTGTTATTCAACTTAGTCGATAACACAATTACGAAGAGTGAAGGCGACTGGTAGAATTTATTGCTTCCATAACTTACCTTCCTTAAGTCTTGATTTATCGTTCTTGATTTATATACTTTATCAGTCTTCACAAATCATCCCTGGAACTCTCAGTAGGTACATTCAACACTGATTGCGTTTAACGAGTTCATTGTACTTGGATTGTATCAATCCTGCTTCATTTACTTTACAATACTTCGTGATAATATCTGTAAATTGTTTTCAATCATAGGGTTTATTGAGTATTGCCGAGTTGCATTTTTTGCTACGTTAAAGGTCCACCAACCAGTCACCTTCACTTCAATCATAGGGTTTATTGAGTATTGCCGAGTTGCATTTTTTGCTACGTTAAAGGTCCACCAACCAGTCACCTCCACTGAAGTCGACCTACGGACGAGGCTCTGCTTAGGTCGAGCTATTCCAACAATTAGTAACTTCAAAAAATAAAAATTGACGTAATTAAATCGAAATAACACCTGCGAATAAGTTGAAGAATGTTTACAGATTTCCTTACGAGTTATCGGATTGAATAATTCCCGCATGGAATGTAACACTTGACTGCAGTAAGTTTTAATTTAGTGAGTCATGATCGTCTGCGTCTGTAATAGCGTCTGTTTGCAAGTGTCCCTTCCTGTCATCGAGCCGATTGTTTGCCCTGAATTGTGTGCTCGGGCTAATGACTGGCTCTCACTCCTTCCTTGGCTGATTCTCAGAAAAGTTAATTAATCTTGACACCAATTGTTGTCGCGCATATAATTGGAAGCCTTTTATCAAATTAGCGAATTATTGTGTACGCTGTTTTCAAAGGAAATTATAGGCGAGTATGTAAGTAGATATTGTCAGCGAACGTGGCTTGTTTGGGTGTATCTACCGATCTAATATTGTGTGTGATTTGAGAACAGCGTATACCAGTATTACAGCATATTTATGGTCGTAAAAACTAATGGCTTTCTTGTAAGGGTAATGCAACGAGTATGCTTCTATAGATAATAATGACTACAAACATAAAAGGTTGTGTACAAACGTATTATCGTCTGTACCCAATACCCATGGAACTCCCAAGTGACTTTTTATAGGTCAACATTTACTTGTTTGTTGAGTTTATTCGCTGAATTGCCCAATTTTATCGAGTACGCAACCGTGGAAGGGTTCTTTAAGGCTTCTTTCCTATTGTGAAGGGGAAGTACATTGAGAAAGTGGAAATGGCGAAATAAACATTTTATTTCGACAGTAAAACTTGTTTGTGTCAAGGTTAAGGTTTTATTGCAGTGATAGCTGTTACATGATATAATCACGCATGTATCCCCAAATCGCAATTAGAATTTTGGTTTTAATTACAAAGTGGTTAAGGATTAACAAAATTATTGGCAAAGTTTGAGTATGTAATGCAACCACTTTTGTTCCTTAGTAAATTAATAAATACAAAATATTTGCAATGTAACGTCAACTATATACCGGGTGTTACGTAAGGGTTATATCAACCCGAAGCGAGCTCCAGGTCGGCAGTCGGTCGCCGTTTGAAGTTTCCTAGAATTTTATTTAAAATCTCAAGCAAGGTCACAGGTCAGTTCAGTTGCATTCTTTGCTTTGTGCAGTGAGGTAGCTAAATAGTTGTTTAGTGTTAATTTGTGAGTTGTGCCAAGTTGTGTGTGATACTGATTGTTGTTGTGTAGCTCTGAGTAATGATGCTTTGTGTAGGAGCATCAGAAGGCAATTTGAGCGCTGCCCGGGAGTTGTACCGTGAGCGTTTATACCTAAAAATACTGTGTACGCAGTCGAGTCGAAGCCGCATTTAGCACTGTTACACAAGAAATTAACCTTGGTAAGATTTTTCTAATCTGTTTTCTAATAACAATCACTTGCACGTGGTGCACCAGTCGAACCACGGACGAGGATCTGGGTAAATATAACTATGTGTTGGTCAAAATTTTATTTACATAAACAAAAATAATTCTTTAAGGACGCCCACACCGCCGCGACACCCGCGCCTCCGCCAAGGGCATTGTACATACGTACCACGCGCTCATTGTCTAGTTGACGCCGTCAAGCCGTAGCGTTGGGACGTTTGTTTTGATTTGAAATATCTTTTTAAATTTTTTGATGAACTTTTTTCTTCTTCTTTGGCGGTCGCCATATATCGAAACGGGTTATGGTCGACCAGCTGATAGGCCTGGCTTCGGGTTGATATAACCCTTTCGTAACACCCTGTATAATACTTAGGTATTTGTTTTAATCAAAATTAGAGTGAAATAGGAAACAAAAATAAAAAACACCTGCGACTGTGTATTCTCGAATATCCGTATCCGTAGTAATCGAGGTCAAGAGAAATGGGTAAAGAAATAATGTGGTTGGTAGGTAGGGTAGAAAATATTTTGGTTAAACCCCAGAAAGCGAAATGGGGTATTTCCGTTGAGTTTACATGCGGTAAATGTACTCCCAAGTAATTCTATTTAAGTAGGTACTAAGCATTTGTCAACTTAAAACCATTATCTATACTACTAAAATTATAAAGCAGAAGAGTTTGTTTGTATGAACGCGCTAATCTCAGAAAGTATTGGTCCGATTTGAAAAATCTTTTTTTTGTTGAGAAGTGCATTTATCGAGGAAGGCTATAGGCTATATTACATCACGCTACAATGAATAGGAGCGGAGCAGCAGTGTGATATGTTCAAAAAACGGGGATAAAGTAGAAGTTCTTAAAAGAAATTTTAAGAACTTCAGTTGCGTGCGCTGGCCAAACGGTTAATGATGTAACTACCAAAGAATTGTTCCTCTTTAAAAGCTCTAAAAAGTTACCGGTAACATATATCTATCTTTTAAGGTTAACTCACTATAACATATTTTATGGAAATGAAATTCCTTTTAAAATAATTATTTGCGAAACTAGATGTTATTACGGGTGACGCGACGGGAACAATAATTACAAACGACGGGAACGGGAAAATTTCCAAATTACCACGCGGACGAAGTCGCAGATGACCGCTAATTGAATGATATTATGACAAAGACTTGCAAATCGTTACTTTATAATAATGTATGACTGGTCTATTGAAAACTAAGCATTTGAAATTCTCTTTTATTCGAAAAGGAAATTCTATCAAGAACTTTCCAGTATGTAATAAAACGCATATCCAATATGGTTTTATGAGGCACATTAAATATGAAGCTTTAAATAGTCTCTACTTATCAGATATCTATGCAAAGTATTGCAAAGATATTATAAACATAAGTAAATTTTTTTTTGTGTCTATGCTATGTATTATAATATGGCCAAGAACTCATACTTTTTTATTTTCTACATAAGATATTTATGTAGATTGTTAACCAAGGGATGAAAGCATCCCATTTCTGACGAGATATTTTGTCCAATAGTTCGAGGTAGAAATGGGTGTTTTCACCCGAGTTAAATACTCTACTTTTCATTTCGAATATGAGGAAAGCAAATACATGTCAAATAAAAAAATTATAACAAAACAATAGAGATTGATCACGTATCAAGAATTTTACTTCCCGCCTTTTTTAATTTTTGTTTTTCATTCGCACTTTTGCAGGGCAAGCAAGTCTTTTGATCATACCGCCTTGTCATTAGTTATATTTTTCCATACAAAATAGTCTTCAGTTTTTTAATTTTTTATGTATCTTTTTTAAGCACATATTATTTTGAAGCGCTATAGAGTAGTTTTTTATGATTTGACGCGTTACAGAGGCGTTTTAGTCAGGTTTAATCGGAGTGTCAACCTTACAATAC
This sequence comes from Nudaria mundana, assembly GCA_963556515.1. Classification (NCBI taxonomy): domain Eukaryota; kingdom Metazoa; phylum Arthropoda; class Insecta; order Lepidoptera; family Erebidae; genus Nudaria; species Nudaria mundana. Next base: position 15,306,404 of record OY748304.1, read on the forward strand.
TGAGTGAAATACTCAGTATTTTAGGGTACACCTGTCCAAATAATTATTGTTTGTGCTATTTACATTTTATTTTATTGTAATTTAATTCTTTTTTGTTTATCACCTACAAAAACCAGAGTGCTGTATTGACTTAATTGAACTTTGGCTGTATACGTTTTTGCCGTCGCCTCAAGATGGGCTTAATTTTTTTTTTTACTTTTCCGCCCTAGGGCCTTCATGTATCACTTTCAACCCGCATATCAGGTAAGCAATGACCCACTTTCAGAGCATGAGAGATGAAAAAGTTATTCTTATTACAAATAATCATGCTATACCAACATGCCCAGAGACGCCCGGCAACGGACGTTAGAGCGGCCGCGGCCTTGGTCGCGGAACTAAAAAAAAAAAAAAAAAAAAAAAAAAAAAAAAAAAAAAAAAAAAAAAAAATACCAACATGCTGTATTTTATGTGCGACTGTTATTGATTTGTCACTGACTTTTTATTAACAATTATGCATACTGATATTACGAGACGTTATTAATTTTCATATTTGAACTAAATGCAGAAAAATTCAGATAACAAGTGAGCCGTCGCATTCCAGATGTAGAGCTAATCAGGTCTCGGCTAGACGATAGCCTGACCTGGATCGTCGGCGATGGGGAAAGTGCGCAAAATGTCACACCCGCTCCCCTTTTATCGCCACCCAATTGTGATCCCGCAAACTGTTTAACGTTTGAACTAATTTTGTTAACATTTTACGCTGCGATCCGTGAAATGGGTACTGGTACGTCTTTATTGCACTCGCTTCATTGGATATCGATGTCGAAGAACTAGGGAACAGGTAGATTTAGATGAGGCTCTGGCAACTGGCTACTTTAAGTACAACAGCAATATTTCATGGCATCAACAAAGTGCATTGTGAAATATAAAATAAAAAAGTGGGTATATAAAAATATCTGTCTACCCACTCGTGTTCTGGATTCTTTATTGTCATGCTGAATCTTATAAAATATACTAGTAGTTGAGCAATATTAGATAGAATAACTTAATATCCAAGGACACGAATTCCGGTTCAACTAAAATTAAATCAAATTACTTTGAAGTTATCAAATCGATACAATCGCAAATAAGCGATAAGCTTAGTTGTGAAGCGTCACAGTCGGCAGATCGTCAGTACAGACCTACCCTCGTCAACTTTGACACTCCGTCCTACGACTTCGTGTAGTTCACCCCCATTGAAATAGAATCCATGTTCATTCCTCAAACGTTTTGCGCTACTGTTGGATAGGTATTGATCGATATAGAAGTTTAGTCATACTATAGCGGATTAGATAGCTGTGTTAGTTCATGAGTTATAGAGGCTATTTTCTATGCGTGGCCTGACACGCACTTGGCCGGTTTTACTTTTAGTATCTACATAATAATTTGTTGTATTTTTGAAAGAGATTTATAATTTGAATGTCTTGAGCATAACGGAAGCTTAATAAAATTGTGGCCATCCAGCAAGGGAATTAAAAACTGAATGTGACTTAAATAATGGTAATTTTATTCACATCCTCCTTTAATAGATTATATAAGTGAAACTGAGTTTTCCTTAACGCCTCAGGACAATTAATGTACATTTTGTTCAAAACGGATTTTCTTCAGACACTCTGTTTTATGATATATTTTGCATATTATTTTATGTCATCGTCAATAAAGGCTCGTCTACATTTGTAGTTAACATAGAAACGAGCCACGTATTTGTTTAACATAGAGGAAATAATGAAAAGTGACACATGAATAATGTGCATGCAAATGTATATTTTAATGAGACCCAAATCGAGTTTCTTATTTTTGGCGTACTGACGTATGTTTAACCCTACTCAAATTTAACAACTCACTGCCTCCGATTTAAATGAGCATTGATATGAATCTAATATTTAAGAATAGGTTTACAGCATATTTAAGCAGCTTTATTGCCACTTCATTTTATTACCGGCGTTCATAACGCCTAGAATTTTATCGTCTATATATATTTTCCTTCTGTAACCATTTATATTGCCAGATCCACTCCACTTAGCCCTGCTTTACTTTAACAATTAAAGATTCATTCAAGTATAAACTACACCGCCCGCGCCGTCTGCAAGGTCGTCGGTCATGATAATAATTTCCGTAACAGGATACCGCATCTTCGATATTGAATTCCCGCATCACCGCAGTTATAATATAATATTCCTTCTATGTTTGGTTTACTTTACAGAGGTATTCCTTAAAGCACCTAATATTAAATCTAGTAAGGTTCAGATTCGGTATACTTATAATTTACAAAGAAACGCTAATGCAAGTCAGTGCAGAGAAATACAAAAATTTGCAAATGTATCAACCAATTTAGTTTCATTATGGAATCAAAATTGGTTGATGAACTTTATTTTGGTTTACTGAAGTTTTGTTGTACCTTTGTGATATACCATTGTTTTAGCTTACAATGAAACATTAAGTAACATAACATACGTGACCTACGTGGTTTTGATTTTATTATTATTAGCTGAAGCCCATTGGCCGTGTAGTTGACGTTACCTACACGAAACCATTGTGTTTGCAGGTTCTAGCTACTTGTTTAGGTACCAGATTTCAGTGAAATCGGTTTAATCGGTCCAGTGTGTGACTCATTGTAATATTTCGCGAGTATTTTAGTTTCGAGCAGGTTAAATTTGTCTGTATTGCAAAATATAATACAGAACAGAATAGGTGATCATCTATGTTTATCGTAGTTTAACAATATATAAAGACAAATTTATTCTAGACAGAAGATGTATATGTTTCAGCTCGAAGCTTCAACGAACCGTGAACAAATCTGGGCTCATTATGTCCGTGATTACCACTCGACGAGAGTTAGCTGTTTTGATGAGAAAGTTTAATCTCCGTGCAAGGGGTGAATGCAAGACGACCCCCAGTACTAATTCAAACGATGACGCGGCGGCTTCATAATTGGCAATTATGCAATTAACATTAATTAATTCCGCGAACATTTATACCGAAGTACCGACACAAACGATGCAAACGTTGAGGAAATAGATTAATCTTCTAGGGAACGATAATTTCACTGACGGAACTAAGGAATGTGGAAATACGGAAATCACATTAGCATATCTAATTGCATCAAAACGAATAACGGAACTTAAACATTTGCACGAAGTCAAACCGTGTGCACAGAACTTATTGTTCTCCACAATATTATGTACATAAAAGCACCTTATCGTTGCTGTGTACGGTAGCCGGTGCGATTCTAATACCAAGATAATCCAACCCGGAAAAAACCAATAACCATTGTTTTGTTAACATATTCATATTGTTTGCACGTATTAGCCATGTGGACACATGGCTGTTACTATATCAATAACTTAATCAGAAATCTTATAGTGTAGCCCGTGTGAAACATTCCACTGGCCTCAGTGTGCTACTGAATTTCAGAAAGTTAATACGATGGAATCTGTCTGGGAACAACATACAACCGCGTCTTAAATTAGTTGTTCTGTTCAGGCCTTTTGCTGTAATCTGCATAGTGAAATAGTTTTCTTGTGGCTTATTTCCGATATAGTACCTATAATAGGATCTTTTGTATGGAAAAAATCTTGTTATTTCTATATTGTTTTCAGTTTCGTTGCAATCTTTAGTTTGTAGTGGAAGCGTAAGTAAATAATTTTAACTTTTTTTAAGTTGAAGTTCTGAATTGAAATTTCTTATGGCGACGGCCACGTTGAGATGCCAGATGGCGTTACTCATCTTCATTGTATACGAAAGTGCCGAGAATGTATAATTAATGTGGTTTAAGTGTATATTTGTGTATTTATTTAATACTATAATTAATTTGGTTTGAGACTTTAACTTTCTTATGTCATTCTTGGTTACAACTTTAAGTGAATCTCAATCTTACCTACGGTAAGTTGTAGCAAAATTAATTTATTTTGTATAATTAGTCGTAAAATTATAATGAAAACGTCATAGTATTGGAAAGTGTGTAGGAGAATATTTTCACTGGCACATAATTAAGTATAATTTAGTAATTTACGATCACATTTTTTTCCGTCTCATGTTTGTAGGTACATTTGGTTAAGTCACAATGGAAAACGATATTTATTGACATTGCGTCATTCATAGGTACCTACTTGCATTTAAAAAAAAGAAGGAAATTAAATGTTTAGGTATTCCACGAAGAATCTATTATATTTTTTCTGTTGACATTTTCACTTCTTAGTCACTGCACTATGCAATTGATATTCGTGAGTGTGATTCGTAGAATACAAAATAAATTGGGTGTGATTCGTTCGGATGTGCTTCGATGTTGCAATACCAGTGCTGCATCGGATAGGATACGGATGTACACTTACATTTTTCATTTTAATTTGATACATTGACGTGTTTAACATTTGAAATAAGTCTATTTCATTTACCAAAAGGAAAATATACCAAATAGGTACTCGTATATGGTCACAATACGGTCGTTATGAATAGGATTTGCGTCATTGAGCTAACGGCATATCATAAAGCTATATAATCCACGTGTCAAAAGAGAACAAAAGTAGAGAGATATCGCACATGTGGCAATTTTGTATGTTCCCAATAATTATTTCCGCAAAATTCAATATTTGCTGCTTCATAAAATATTTCGACGATTTCTTACGAAATATTGCTACGAAGTAATATATCGACGAAAAAGATAATTTGTTGGACCTTATAACGTTAGACTAGCAGTTACTGGCAAAACATGGGCATAATGAACCTATCTGCCCACCCGTTCGGAAATAAGGACGTGATTGTTTGCAAGGAGTGTTAAAATCCTAATTGTATCTTCACTTATATGCGTCACGTCGCGGCGTCGTCTCACCGCCATCAGTCTCAAATTCAAATGTAACATTACATTATTTTACAGTTCACAATGCGCTCAAATTCATCTGTTGTACTGTCAAATGGGCTCCTTTAAAGTTCCTCCCAACAGTAACCCTAGTATCGTTTGTCAACCTTAATGATCTTGATGTTAAACAACGTCGGCAAATAATACCCATTATACTTATGTGAAATTAATTAATTTTCGGTTTTACGTTTTTACGGTGTTACGTTCATTAAACACTGAACGAATATCGGTCTTCAGTTTAAAATTAATCAATACTGGATTTAAACCTTTGCACGACTTATGTCCAAAAGCAAAAATGTACACGGCCAATGTCCAATAATAAAAATGTCCTACAATAAAAATATCCAATAATAAAAATATCCAATAATAAAAATGTCCATTAATACAAATGTCCAATAATACAAATTTCCAATAATAAAAATGTCCAATTAAATAAAAGTCAAATGATAATTATGTCCAATTAAAAATATCAAATACCTAAACGGAGAAACAGTTTTAAACCGTGTAGTTTCCTTTGAAAGCCATGCGTTTGCTTCTTCAAATCTAAATTAAATCAATATTACATTCACTTTGCGAAATATTCTAATGACATTTGTCATAAACCATTATGCTATAAGTAGCAAAGAGAATGTAATCACAACGTTTATAAATAGGCATCTGAACACAAGTGGCCAGTATCTAAAAAGATAAATACACACCTATGATACTTGCTATCATCATCATCTGCCTGCCCTTATCCCAATTATTTGGGGTCGGCGCAACATGTTTTCATCTTCCATACATCCCTGTCACACGTCATGGCCTCAGTCACTCCTTTCCTGGTCATATCCTCTCTCACGCATTCCATCCATCTTTTCTTGGGCCTACCTCGAGTTCTCCAGCCATCTACATTCATACTTTGCACCTTTCTTACCACGTTACTTTCCTCTCTTCTCATAACATGTCCATACACATACCATGCTATCCGTTCGCTTCTCACTTTTTCATTTATTGGGGCAACTTTCAAACTTCCTCTAATATACTCGTTTCTTACTCTATCCATCCTTGTTACACCACACATCCTATGATACTTGCTATATTGGACATTAACTTAGTTTGTCATTTTTCTGGTTGAACATTTTTATATCTGGCCGAATTTCTAGTAAGACTTTTCTATATTTGGTAGTTTTTACGGTTTGACGTATTTATATTTGGACATATTTCAGATTAGGCGTTTCTCTAGTTGGGTATTATTATGTGATTGTACATTTTTCTTTTTGGACATAAGTCGTGCAAAGGGATTTAAAACTATCATGGTCCTTAATTTATTAAGTACATAAAAAGTGTGAACAAATGTTTGCAAATTTATAGAGACCTAGTTGACACCCGCGGCATCACCCACTTGACAAATTATATACACAAAAATTCCTTCCCTGAGAACCAGTCTATCCATTGGTGAAAATGGCATCAAAAACCGTTGCGTTGTTTTAAAGATCTAAGCATACATAGGGAACGGGCGACTTTGTGTTTTATACTATACTAGCGGACGCCTGCAGCTTCGCCCGCTTGACAAATTATACATATACCTACACAAACACCTTCCTCGAAAACCATTCTATCCATTGGTGAAAATCGCATCAAAAACCGTTGCGTAGTTTTAAAGATCTAAGCATACATAGGGAACGGGCGCCTTTGTTTTATAATATTTAGTGCTAGTGATTATGATGAATAACAATATAAACTCATACTACTATTCCCTTTTCTGTGCTCCTACTTTCAATGTTACACTCACTTTTAACTACTTGCAGGTGAGGTTGAGGTTGACTTGTTATCTCTTGTCTCTAACTCATAAAATAATCACGTCTTTGTCCCTAAACTAGTTAATACGCCTACATTTCGCCAGTCACTTCATTGGTCCCACATAGTAGGTTGCCAACCTATTATCGTTTCCAAGCACCTTGGATATATTTACCAGAACCTCGTTCGCCTTTCAGCAGGTGCACTGCTTGCAAGTGCAGATGACAGTTGATAGAGCCTCTTCACTTGCAAAACAATTAACGTTGTTATTATTGTTCCAGCAACAAAAGACGAACCGGACGACGGCAGTGACTGTCGTGGGCGACAACAGAACGGTAGCAGTCGAGGCAAGTTGCCATACAATGGCTACTCGGAAGAGTGTCTCGACAGACTAGAGCCCAATGGAAATATACCACACGATAAGGAACCACATTATGGTAAGTTTACTTTGATTTACGTACTTTAAGTTAAGACAGAATGCTTGACAATTTGACTATCTATGAAAGCACCTAAATACTTCTGATTAGGTAGGCAAATGAATAACAGGTTGAGACTTTTGAAATGGAACCCGCGTCCCAATTCACTAGAAATTAAGCGAAGAAGTTAGAATAATAAATAATTATGTGTTTGGACAAATTGAATTGAATTTAAAACGACGTCATCTAGACTTAAATTAAGTAGAACTTGTACAAGTATGACATTTAGATAACTGATACAACATGCAGGTTGTATAGTCCACCGATTACGTAACCACCGAATAATAGATCTAGAATTCTAGACAATTTGTTTCCCAAAGTGTACCTACAACTCATCTTCATGTTTATTTAATAATTCGTGACACAATTTTTATTAAAACTGGAGGAAATTAAGACGATTTGATTGCAAGTATTATATTGCACTGGCCTACATTTTGCAGACATTTTGTCTTTATGATTCATACACAGTTCAGAGTCAGAGTGCAAACCACACCGCTTACTAATAACTCGGTCTGACACCTATTGTTAAGCAAAACAGTTATGACAATCACTACTTTGTTGACCTGCTTCATATATTAGGATATTATACTTCTCAGGTTACAGTTTTTGATTTAGTTAATTTATATTAAAAAAAACCGGCTAAGTGCGTGTCGGGCCACGCATAGAATAGGGTTCCGTTGTCACCCTACCTTAAAACTCCTGAACTAACAGAGCTATCTAATGAGCTATAGTTTTCCTTCAAGTTCAGTACATGGAGTACCATCATGATTTTTTTCAGGTTCTTCACGCCAGCCATTTAGATTTAAGGGGACACACACACACACACACACACCCTGTTTTTGCAAAAACATTGTCTTCAAAGATAAATATCTCGTTTGAATCTCTATTTCCTTTAGCCCGATATCACGTGTGAACGGTTGGACCAATTTCGCTAATTGTTTCGCTCAGATCGCTCCAAAATGTCCTTTCAATCCTCGATGACAACGAAGCAATCTATATGGACGGACTACATTATTGTCCGTGCCAGATACATTAATGAGAGTGTATTATAGTTAACATTGATTTTACATTGGTGTCATGCAATTGCACCTTAACGACCTGTGATCGTGTAGTATCATGGCTGATTATAATTACAAATTAATGCATGTTTCTTGTATTACCGCAGTGAAGTCACTTTTTTATTATAAGACACCATGGGTAGTACAAAACCCAATAATTAATATACATACAACCATATTTACACACACATCCGAAAACATACTCGTAGATTCAATCCTCCGTTCAGAGACGAAAGAATTCTAAATAAAACGAAACGTAGCGCTGACGGGGGCGTTTTGAAAGGTAATTGTAATGAAATAACAGGATACTGTGTTATAAAATATAGAATTCCTTTTTGAATTTCATAACCACCGAACCTCTGATGGAACCTAAGCATAAAATAATTTGTGTTGTTCTGCAAGCTCCAGTGTCAGCACTGTGACGCTCTCGGCGAAGACACGGCGCTCTCCATACGTTGGTGAAGTGCACAGAGTGGGACAGTCAATACCTGGGACTTGTTGTGAGTTTGGCCATGGACACTCTCTCGCTGGAGTATAGTATATAGTGAGAGTCACGGTGTCCAGCGGGAGGAAGTGGAACCTAGCCGCATCCTTCTGCGAACAAGTTATGCTCGCGAAGGAGGTGGCCGAGAGGGAAAGTACCCTCCGCCTAAGTACTCATTTTCAACCGACGGCGACGTCCAAAAAATCGACTGTGTTGAAACTACTACTTCCCAAGTGCAATCGTGCGTCTGTAACAAGACGATTACTAAGCGTTTATTGTAGAAGTAAATTGAGATTTACATTGTTGTGAAACTCGATTACAAAGTGAAAATCTGCTACAAAACGTTTATGTAGGTGTGATAAAATTTATTAAGGCACTCACAGTGTATTAACATCGTAAAAAGTTTCTAATTTTGTTACGCTGTTAACGGGAGTAATTTTAGATTTTCGATTATGGATAATTTGAGTAACGATATTACCTTAATGTTTATACTTTGGTTCAAATATTGACTACCGGCTGTTTAAATTGTGTGTGGGTTTAGAAGATGATTTTATAATTTTGCTAGGACGTAAGTTTAATATTACTAATTGAATTCATTGTTCGTTCAGACGAAATAAAGCTTCCTTATTGCTCTGAATACAACGAATATTAGTCCTTGTGTGATGAGAAATATTTAAAACAGCTGTAACATACATTTCGTTGCCTAAAACATACAAGCTTGCGGACGAAGTCCTCACTCGCTGGTAAGTAACTTCTTCACAACGTATAAAAGAAAACATATGCACACATACGTCTTCCATTATTTATCTTTACTAAATAAACAAGACAGTCCTATTGTTTTGAGTATTATAACAAAAATTGATGCGAGACATTCTCATCGTATCATCAGTTTATGAAGAAAAAACCGTGTTATATTTCATATCTAGCAAAGTACATACTTACTTAAGTTCCATTAATTTAATAGACAGTGATATAAAAACGCTATCAACATTTCATAGGTAAAACGTATTTGTTTTATTCAAAAGAGTGACTGCCAGAGTGCATTCATGCAGTCATCATCGTCATTATCTGCCTTTTTTTTTACATTTTACATTCACGCAGTATTGATCTAATATTCATTATTTTAAGAAGTTGTTAACTAATAAAATATACTTTACCTATGAACTATCATACCTTTCAATATCGATACCAGTTTCTCTTTGCAGACGCTTCTCCAAATATTGACCAACTTAAATACAAAATATCCCCTTCATGACCGCCGCCCACTAGTTTATGTATTCAAATTATCCTGACCCAGCCTTTAGGGGATGTTGTAAACTGCCATGAATGAATAAACAACCATGGGGTTGTGCTAGAACGAGTGTTTCGTCAAACAAATGACATTTTGATGTTTCACTTTGGTTGGGTTACCCGGCGACTTCGCTCTCAATCCATTGAAGCTATACCACACAAGAAGTCATATTATCCGATTCTCTTCTAAAATAACATAGGGCAACCTTGGTTTGGGTTACTTTTCGTTTTACCAACGACACCGACGCTAAATTAAAAACAAAAAATTAAAAAAAAAAAAAAACGCGAACCATGTTTCGGCTTCTGCGGACCACCACGCGTAACGTGACGATTTGTACTAAATAGCACTACCCGTAAGCCGCGTTAGAGAACTTCGTTCCAAAAATGAGTATTATCCCGCTCTCACAAGTAACCAGTATGCAAAAATTCCTCAGCAAAGCATTTGAAATGAGCTTTGTTTTCCACTTTATTATTAGTTTGATCGGTGCATTAATTAGAATCTTAGATCATTATCAGATTTCTGCTGATGCTTAATGTAATACAGTAACATTGGCGTACATTTCAATATCAAAATCAGCTCTTGGTGTAAACTAAATGAAACTTATTTTCCCAAGACTAAACCGTTCTCTATTCAACGTTCATATTTTGAACATTTTCCAATTATATAACGGCATTTATAATTAAATACAATAATACACACTGTTTTTAATTGATGATGAATTGAAGAATAATACTCGATGACATTTCTCACGTCTAATCCGTATCAAATATGGTCGGACATTTAATAACGTGCTTGACATAATCAAATTATGTGCCAAGGAGGTTTATAATGAATATTAATTACCGCATGTTGTTACACATTAATTAGTTCAGGTTTCTTTTAATGAGAATTTACGCAAGAATGACCGGAAACCTGACTATATAATATAGACCTTGCCGCTCGCTGTGGATACAACTAATCAGGTCTACGTCATTGTAGCTGGGTACAGGTTATGGATTTTCTGCTCGGAAGTCTTCTGCGGCCTTCCAAAATCCACAGAACTTGGTTAATATTTTAGCCATCTTTGATCACCGTTATAATCCATCAAAATTGTGAGGAATTGTCCCTATCTTTTTTAAGGTCCTGTTCTAGATACAAATAACCAGTTAACAACACAAGTCTGTGATTAAAATCACAATAAAACATCTCAACACCCATTATAATCCATTTAAAAACTATTCCACAGAACTATTAAGTCTGCTAGAATTGCAATCTTGTTTCATTTTCCAAGTAAACATTTACCATGCTCAAGCAAATTACTACTGAAATAAAAACAAACGGATATATTCCAATAGAAATCTCGTTACTTATATTCCATCTCGACAATGTCTTCGCAATAAGGGAGGACAAAAAAGTGATAGACGAGCCAAATGGATTCTGGGTATCTATTTACGTTCTTATCATTGGACTGTGTCATTTTTACCACAACTGTTACGTAAAGATAAAATATCATTGCTTTTTCTTTGTTTTGGAACTTTCTACTACACAAATATAATTACAATTGTGTTCAATTTACGCGCGCGTGTGTGTGTGTGTGTGTGTGTGTGTGTGTGTGTGTGTGTGTGTCTATTATTGATCGTGCATATCGTTTGAAATTATTACGTGTAGATACCGATACCTCTTATATTATATGTAAATTGTCGACGATACTTTTTGTATGCGTATAATCCGTACAATTTCTATTTATAAACCATTTTATTAAACAAGCTTAATAGCAAGCATATATCTAATACTCTTACTTGTAAGAGTACTCTTACTCTTAATTGTAAGATTGAACAACTATTTACACTCGTTTCATCTTGGCGATTTCTCCTCGAAATATATACAGATTTACATAAACTCTTGTATTTACATAAACACATTAATAAGTAATGTAATCCAGAGAAGTCTAAATTTAGTTTGAATCTATCTAAAAATAGCGATGTGAAGACAGACAGACAGACACTATATCGCAGAAGGGTTAGGCAGATGTGCAATACACACCCACACATTGCCAGTAATTCTGTTGGTCGAAGATTTTTCGATTTTTTCAGTAACGTGAAATGCCCGTTAATAACCTTCGAAGAACAATTCAGTCTCGTTAAAGTCAGAAGTTATATTTCATTATACAACAAGTCAACACAGCTTGTGGTATGTTATACTTACTTAGGAAATTCCAAACTTTACTAATTGGGTCAGAGCGTGTAACACGGTATAGAATAAGAGACGTAAGGAAAACTGCATTGTACAGTCCCTTGAAACTTGATGAAATACGCAAATACTTACTTTGACTTTTGATGGAAATACTTTGATAAACTTTGGTAAGTCCTCTCTTTGTATCAAAACATCTGTATTTTCTTTTTTGTTTTAAAACGTGTATTTTATGTCTAGGGTAAATTTACCTGTCACTGGCATAAACAAGAATGTTTATTTTCAACCAATCCCTTCAAGGGTATATTAAATGATACACTATGATATTTTTTTAAGTAGGTATGATAAATGAGGCCTAGAATTGTGAACTTTAAATATCACCTAAACTTCGTTACAATTTTATGCAGATCATGAGATCACTGCAATGTGTATTCAGACAGGGGTATCGAATGTGAGACGGCACTTCAAGCACACACTACGCTACTGAAACATTCAAAAGCTAATAATCATACTATACCTACTTAAATTTGAATAATGTGAAACATTAATTTTTAAAGCGATATGAGAATTCCCAACCTTCTGCCCACATAATACACCATGTAATCAACCTAATTACTTGGCAATGCCGTTCATAAAATACCATGTCAAATTAAATGTTGCCTGTCCATTTTAATTACGAATATTCCAGTAAAATGAGACACGAGGAGTGACAGGAACGTTACGAGGTTTTATTTAGGGCACGATAAACATGATTTATTCCAGTTATGAAAAATTATGTACCTGTTATATATGGGCTCTAAAGGTTTTCTCACAGCCGTGACGGCGAGAATATATGTCTATCTATCTTCTTTTTCTTCTTCTTCGTCTTCTTCTAAATAAAAATGAATCGCCGTTCGTTTGTCTTTATAAGTTTGCTGCTTGCTGAACTGATCGGAAGGGCACATTTAAGGTACATTTCCGTGTATCGCGGCCGATCGCAGCCCCACGACATCGATCGCATGTGGTTAACCGTCGACCGATGCTACAGATGTCAGTATGGGAATGTATGCCGCCGTTTTCGATGACAGCGACTGACGCATTTATCGCATCGGTCGCACGTCAATCACACACGATCAATCGCGATCGGCCGCGATTCATGGAATTGTACCTTTAGCCATTATGCTGACACCATGGATACTTGTTGATTGTTTTGTGACTATGTGTGTCGTTGTTAACGTCACGTAATGCGTCACGTATCTTAGAAATATGCGGATGAAGTAAAACGAACATCTCATGAGTAGTACAAATGCCGGCGTGGCTTACTGTTGTGTGATTGTGAATATTAAACATTGTCTTTCTAAGTTCATAAGCTTTGGGTAATGTGAAACTTTTGGTAGATACAATATGGATAAATACAGCTGATATCAAAAAACGTACATAATAGCATTATATGACGTATGGCTCTTAAATAGCGGTAAAAAGGTTGGTGATGTTACTATTTTATTTTAAAACCGGGAATCCTCGAGGAACACTATAACCTACATGGAATGGTTAACCATAATTTTGGACACCGTATAATAATATATTCTTACATTATTCATACCTATCGTATTAAAAAAACTATCGATATTAGCTATCATTTTGAGCCTTGGGTTCTTGAGCAGCGTTTTTTTTTCATCAACACAATAATACAATTAAACGTGATAATTATTCATTATTATTTATTATTCATTATTGTTTTTTACGAGTCGGAAAAAGGAATTATCATTCACTCAGATATTAAGATTAACAAGGCTGCATTACCATAATCTGATAGATGATAATGCTTGTCACGAGCAGAAGTCTGTTTCAAAGAATTAGCATTGCCATTCGTCCTGACTATTCTGCCATTTTGGGACCTGGGAACCTTTCCATTTAGAATGTTTTCGCGAATCTTTGTAAATATTGTATGAACTTTATGTTTAACAAAATAAGCCGGTATGTAATGGAAGATTGTGATGTGATGGATGATAAAGCATACCTAATATGTATAGGGTTCATCTAATTTAAATTTTACACATACGTGATGCCTGTTATACCTTGTTCAGCGTTTTAATTTTCCCATTGCATCAAATCAAATTAATCCCGATATTTAGATCGAATTAACAAAAGTGGACCGTAGGGACATATCCAATAAAATTATTGTTGGGTTTTGTTTAGCACGGTGTGTAGACCCGAGCAGGGGTAACCTCACCCGAGCTACCCTCGTGACCCACTTGTACATTACCCTGGATACGCGTTATACGGCACACTAAATTGACATTCCCATCATTGCTTTTAATATAGGTGCGTATTATATTAAATAATAATGATAATAAAAGGCAATACTTATTTGAGAGCTCATTATAATGAAAATAAATGTTAGGATTTCGCTGCTGATATACTTCGCATCCACATAATCGGTTTTCCGCGTCCCTGGCTGATCATTTGCATGTATTAACCTCAACCATGTAACATTTGGTCTTCAGGCACCTACCGGGCGACGTTAATAAATAAATATGTTAAGACAATTCATACAACGCCATCTAGTCTCAAACTAAGCAGAGCTTGGGATATGAGTACTAGATAAACTGATATAAATACTTAAATACATTTTTTTTGTAAATACATACGTATTATACACAGGAAACATCCAGACTTCTGTACAAACGTATGTGTCATCACACAAAGTTTGTGCCGACCGGGAATCGAACCCGAGACTGCGGGGCGTCGAAAGCGGATGCACTACCAACCATGCCACCGAAGCAGTCAAAGTTATCAACCTTATACATTTGATTGCCATTATTACCTCTTTTCTCTGTCTTTGTTGTCACCATATTTATCTACTACATGGGGCACACTAAAAGTTTTGCACTTCTAGCTAATCGGAACTATTTGAATTTCGAATGTTGAATGTAATAAAAAAAAAAATTGACGGGAAATCATTTGTCAATTGTTTTTTATCACACATCAAAGTTCTACGCATGGACGTATTATAAGAGAGGACATGCCATAAGCAACTGTGCACAGTGCAATCTTTAAGTGAGCACTAGCGTCATAAAATTTGCGCGTGATTTCAAAAAGTGGGCGTGGCTTATCAGTGTACTATCAGCTTTCGTACATGTATATTCTGTGACAGTACAGTAATTTTTGTGGAAATAAAAGAATATAAGAAGATAACTATGAAGTGTTGTGTTCTATCATGTAAAAAATATTCAGATAGACGTTCTGATGCTAAGAATCGCCTCACATTTCATGCGTAAGTAATTTTAATTGTATTTTTTTTAGAATTGTTCTAGAAAAATCTCTCACTTTTGACCTTTTTGACATCTTCAAATATATTACTACTCGAAGATAGATGGCGGCGTTTTGTTTCACGAACACGTAATTTAAATAGCTACTTATATTGTACTATTAACATTTTATACTAATTAAATATACAGGAATTCGTTCAACGTTAACTCGTAAGTGATTTTTAATTGCTAAAATATTTCTCTGTAGTTTTTATAGAGCCGTCCGCGTCTAAGTCGCCATCTATTGACAACTGGCAACAATAAACATAAAACTTCAAAAATACAGGGCCGCAATTAGAAACTGATAATTTTACAAGACAAGTTTCCTACGACTGTTTCATAATGGGCTGTACAATTGAATATTATTATTCAAAGTATAGCTAAATATTAAATTTAATTCAAGAACTGGGTCAGGCACATACTTGTAATAAGGTACCTCCACGTCAGCAAAGTTATAGACTAACATAACTTAACATCACGCTAAAAATGATAGGAGCGGAGCAGCAACGAAATATCTACAAAAACGAGAAAATAATATATTTTGAGACCATCCATTTTTAATTCCGCGACCAAAAGCCGCAGCCTCTCATACGTCCATTGCCCCAGGCCCCGATCATGGAGGTATCGTTGGTCCTGGGCGTAAATAAGTCTGCGGCGCCCTGGCCGTTGACTACGGAATTCAGTGGGAAGGGTACGTTTCCTCACTATCTCGGCCGCCTCCTTCGCGAGCATGCCCTGCTCGCCGAAGGACACGGCCGCGTTCCACCTACTCCTGCTGTAGACCATGGCTTGAGGCATGGACTCTAGCGAGAGGGTGTCCACGCCCAGACCCACTATGAGGTCCCGGCGCTACGCCCACGGTCAGAACTCCACCAACGTGTGGAGTGCAGTGTCTTCGTCGGAGGCCTCGCAGTGTTGACACTAGGGTGTTACCTCACGATGGATGCGAAACAGATACTTATTGAAGCCAAGGTTATCAACAGTCTATTTAAAATAGACACGTTGTTGGCCATCAGTCTACCCGCCCATACGGGAACCCCGTATATGGCCCCGTTATACTTTAGACGTGGATATAACCCCTACGTCAAATTTCGACAGTTCAGTTTGAGATAGGTATATTTGCAATTCAAAAAATATAAAACTCCTTTGTACCAAAAATCTGACTACGTCCCTGTTAGGAGAGTGAGATAGTTAAAACTACGTAGTAAACTGTCATTTTAATGAAGTAAGTAGTTTTGCTATTGACCGCGAGATGGAAAATAAAGAAGTGGGCGGGACTTAGGTTCCTTATACCCCTCCTCACCACTCCTTCACACCCGCGAAGAGTCACACTTTGTCTAATAGGAAAATTGTATTACACCATCTCTACTCTTATAATATCTCTATGGTTCTACGTATGCAACGAAAATGGAATTAAGTCGAAAAGATTTTAGAGCGATGATTTTTTATGATTTTAAAAATTCTCTCTCTCTGCGAGACTGTGCCGCTCGTCTTCAAAATGCTTTTGGGAGAATAATGTGGCTACTGTTAAGCGGTTAATTGAAGAAAACCCGCGGATTACCTATGAGACAATTCGAGGACTATTGGGGATTGGTATGAGTCAAATCCAGAAATTTTTACACGAAGAATTGAAAGCTCGGAAACTTTGTTGTCGTTGGATCCCTCATGAACTGACAGCGTAGCAGAAGCGGACTCGCGTGGAATGGTGCTCACAGATGCTACTGAAGTACGACCACGGACATTCTAATTCTGTTTATGGCATTGTCACAGGAGACGAACCGTGGATTTATTGTTTTGAACCCGAAAAAAAAAACAGCTATCTTGTGAATGGGTGTTTGAAAATGAGAACAAGCCAACAAAAGTGAGGCAGGCAAGACACGTTGGTAAAAAAATGATCGCGTCTTTTTCTCAGCTACGGGTCCCATCTGTACAATTCCACTTGAAGATCAAAAGAGTGTTATTGCCGAGTGGTATTCTACCATTTGTTTACCCCGGGTGTTAGAAAAAGTTCGCGAAAGACG
Source organism: Nudaria mundana (assembly GCA_963556515.1). Classification (NCBI taxonomy): domain Eukaryota; kingdom Metazoa; phylum Arthropoda; class Insecta; order Lepidoptera; family Erebidae; genus Nudaria; species Nudaria mundana. The sequence goes on from OY748304.1 coordinate 15,323,842, forward strand.
ACCCAAAAGCCGCGTTCTCCTACATCATGACAACGCTTCGTCACACACGGCCAACAAAACAAAGTCATTTTTAGTTTCCGAAAAAGTATAACTCGTCACCCATCCTGCGTATAGCCCCGACCTAGCACCCTGTGATTTCTGTATTTTCCCCAAAATCAAAGATTTGATGAGAGGTTTCACTTTTACCAACTCCGAAGAGGCAGTGATAGCGTTCAATCAGCATGTAAAAACATGCCTCAAGATCTGTGGTCCTCCTGTTTTAAAAAATGGTATGATCGCATGAAAAACTGTTTAAAATGTAAAGGAGAGTATTTTGAAAAGCAATTAACATAATATTTTAGTTTTAACATGTTGTTTTTTTAAGTTACGCAAAACTTATAGTGTGATATTTACGATTGTGTCAATGATCGATTTATTCCTTGAGTTTGCAACGATTGTTTGAGAATGATTTAAATCGTGTTTTTATTACGCTCGTCGGCGCCGCCTTGTCAAAATCCCCGGCTTTGTGAATGTGACGTTAACGTGTTCTCTCGGGTGTATTTCGATATTGAAATATTGACACGATTTTTCAAATATCGCCGATACAGCATGACATAAATGTTTTCTTTTTTGCCCGGAAAGTAATTTACTTACTAAGTGTTCTTGGGGGAAAACTCTCCCTTAGGCAATTAACAACGTTTTCAGTGAAAATATTTACAAGAATTTAAGGACCGAATACAAATACTATTTTACTTATCAATGTAACTTTGTTCCTTGAATTGATTTTCTAATGAAAAAATATAGAAATACTTTCCTTTTTTTAACTTTTTTTTGTTTTGTTTAGATTGGAGCGGCGGTGGTGCTAACGGCGAGTATCGTGTAAGAAGACAGCTATCAGTGTCTTCAGATTCGAAACTCTTGGACGAAGGTGCGAGAGAGGAGGCGAGAGTGGTAATGAGGCCTAAGCGGCCGCCTAGGCCCAAATCAGAGGCGTTTCTGGGACCTCATGAGCACTCCAACAGACGCACCAAGCGATTTAGTGCCTTTGGGGTAAGATAATAACTACATAACACGAAAGAAACACTTTATAAGTCGGTATGAAAGTGAATTTGAGATTTTCATTCATTTCAAGTGGCTTTTCTTTGTTGCCAGAGGCGTTGTTGTCAAAAGTATTGAAATTTAAGATATTAAATTATTATACTAAATAAGAAATTAAGTGTATTTAAAATACTATTATATCCACTTAGTCCCAAAGCAGACGGGATTTAACATGGAAATTGTCTCAAACTATTAGTTTTACGAATCTTTAATTTGTAAGTCAAAAACTTCGCTATCAGAAATACTTTTAAAAAGTGAATTGACCAACTTGCAGTATACTTCGCTCTACTAACTTTGTTATCTTACAGTGCACTGCCAAAAGATTTTTCTGGTTCTTTTAAACTTCAACATTATCCTTTATCCCATCGTAAATATACAGGGTGATTAATCTTATTTTAACGGCAGCGTAAACTCCGTCGCAACTGAAAAGTTTAACTACGTTCGAACACTTTTATGTTGTGTTTTTCAAACAGTTCGTAAATTCAAGTTTAAATCATCTTAAACCTCTTGTAGTCCATCATCTAATATTTATATGGCAGTATTTAACTGTTAATCAAAAAGCCTTCGTATTGTACTAAAATAAAATGTAGATAGTCAGTCTTATTTTAGTTGCTATATTCCACGCGAGTGAGAAGCTCCAAGCATCAGCTAGTATTAAATAAATTTGAACATCGCTTAACCAGGCCATATCCTCCAATTTTATAAAACACACATACCGTCAAATGCTAGAACTATGGATCTTTCCAGCCAGTCGTTCCGGACCTGAATCTATCGGGCTCTTTATAAACACGCCCATAAGATAACATACAGACCAAATGTCTGGACGAGTTGGGACCGAGTCACCCGGGCCGAGTGCCTAACTTTTTATAAACGTACCCTAAACTATTTACCTATGGTAAGGTTGCAGAGGAATGACGGTATATTCCGTGCTCGTAGTCAAAAATATTCCACCGAAACTACTTTGAGTGATAATTGAAATTATAATAGCAATAAAATGTAGCTTTAAATTATTACAATCGTAAGAGTAATAGCGTATTAGTATTCATACGTAGCCAAGCCTATTGATATTCTCTAATGCAGTAATGATGGTGTAACATTAAACTAAAAACGGCAATATTCACAAATGGTCAAGCTATTGTTAGAAAATGTACGTCATTTTGCTGTGTGCCGCAAAATACCCATAATTTATATTTCATTTCATCGAGCGATTTTCATTTTCGGTTTAAACAACCCGCAGTAGAACGGTGTAAAAGTTTCGGGCCCGCATGCCGTCGACTGAAGTGTAAGCGCATTATCCAAGCCAAATATTTAAACTGGATACGTGAGTTCGGGATGAAAATGCAGTATTAACAAGAAAAGGAAACTGTAGTACTGTTTAAACAGGTTTCGATATTAATTTACAATATCTGGACCTACGTACATGTATTGTAAATTAATGTTTTAGATTCCGTAAACAGTAACGTAGCCATTAATTTGCTTCTTAGATAATGCTTTATTATTGTAATAAAAATCTCGTGTCACACGACTCTTCAAAAAAGTCTTGACAGATTTTTATGACATGTTTGTATGGCCTCCATACAATTATTTATGTAGGTCAACGTGTGTGGGAGATTACTAATTATTAGTAGTAGTAGTAATAATATTATATGACAACGTAATCGGTCAGCTACTAACCAACGTAACTTTTACGATCAACAATATTTACCTAACTAATTAAGAATAAACTGATAGGAATAATCATTATTTTAGTATCTCAGAACACTATTGCTTTATGAGTAATACTATTACTCTTGGCATTTTTTTTTAATTCCGCGAGACCGCGGCCGCTCTCATGTCCATTGCTGCGGGCGTCTCTGGTGACACTGAAGGCATTTCCAGTGGCGCCCGGCGGAATTTGGCTACCGGTGTGGCCTCTTCGGGGGTTTGGTCGGAATGAAAATCCCGCGTCGTTGGGGTTGGGTTTTATCCCGCGTCGGTGAGTGAATCTGGTAGCGCGCTGTGGGGAAAAGGCCCCGCAGCACACAACCCTTCTAGACTGCTTCTGTAAGGACGGCGGGTAGCTACCCCGCCGTCCTCAGGCCCCAATCACGGAGGTCGATGGTCCTGGGCGTAGATGAGTCTGCGGCGTCCTGGCCGCTAACTGCGGAACTCAGCGGGGAGGGTACGCTCCCTCTCCCTCTCGGCCGCCTCCTTCGCGAGCATGACTTGCTCGCAGAAGGACACGGCCGCTTTCCACCTACTCGCGCTGGAGACCATGGCTTGGAGCATGGTTTCCAGCGAGAGGATATCCACACCCAGACCCACTACGAGGTCCCGGCGCTGACTCGCCCACGCTGAGCACTCCACTAAAGTGTGGAGTGCGGTGTCGTCGTCCGAAACCTCGCAGTGTTGACATCGAGGTGTGACCTCACGATGGATGCAAAACAGATAGCTACCGAAGCATCCATGCCCGGTAACGATACTTGAGGTCACCATGCCGCCTCTGCGATGACGGTTGTTCCCCACATTGGTTGTTCAAGTCGCACCCTCCAAGTCTCCATGAGATCCTGGCGGAGTTGGGACCGCTGGTCCTCGATTTCTCGAGACGCAGGCCTTTGGTCCCTCTCCAGCGCCTCCTTGTGCCATTGAAACAGTGACGCAAGGGTTCTCGCTTCCAGGTCCCATGGAGGGGTCCCGGCTAAGAGACATGCAGCCTTTCCGTTACTCTTAGCATGGCTTATTTCGACTGGCATAGTTTTTTTTTTTTATATTGGGTTCGTCAAATTGACGCCGCCCGCCTGGTGGTAAGTTGTGACGACGTCTAGCGATTGTGGGCCACTCTCACAGCGCACAATACTATAGAGAGTGGCCCTCAACTTGACGACCTACTGATGTGCCTCTTCACGCTCCGCTTAAAGAACCCAGGGTTATATGTGGGAGGAAACACGTGCACAGGCAGGGCGTTCCAGGCCACTATCGTTCGGCAGAGAAACGAACGTTTAAAACGTTCGGTTCTCGCGAACATGCTATCCACTGTGTGGGGGTGGCATCTCTGCCCGGCACACGTTGTTCGGGATCGGAAGGAAGAGGGTGGGATCAGATTGAAGAGCTCTTCAGAACACACGCCGTGGTAAATACGTTAGAATGCGGCCAAGGAAGCTATTGTTCGGCGCTGAGCTAGCGGCTCAATGCTTCCCGTTAGCTCCGGACAATCTATAATACGGATAGCCCGTCGCTGCATAGCGTCGAGAGCGTCCAGCAAATACTTCGCGGAGCCGTCCCAGAGGTGAGAGCAGTATTCGACGCAGGGTCTATACTGTGTCTTGTACAGCAGATATAACCCTGAGTATAAAAGTAAAGAACACATATCATCAATAAAATAATATGTTATTTAATAGATCTAAAATCTAGGTAAAACAAAAGCTGGGATAAAAGCACTAGATATCCAGCCCCTAGAGGCTCGGATATTTCTACCAGAAGGATACTCAAGGTATAAGTGAACCAACGCAGTGCGGTACTCCTTAATAAATCTTCGGTATGAAAAATAGATAACATTATTTCTTATGATAGCATTATAGCTTAAAACACACCGGTCCTTCACATACGACGTACGTCACGCGACGTGGGAAACAAAACAGCGACACACTGGTCTAACGTCTTACGACTTCTGACGTTTACATTATCTATGCGCTATGATACTTTAAACGTGTGTGACAGCGTCGGACGCGTGGGATAGTGTGGCGTGTACTTAACGAACCTCTGACATTCGACAAACTTCTACCAGTTTCCAGGGATATACAAATTCACTCCCAGCTCATGGGAACACGCGAATCGGTGACGCGTAAGACAGCGTGGTAAATGACCATTGTGTTCGTTACCATACAAATTGTATAGGCCAGATCCTGATCAGATGTCATAATGTGTGGTGTACGTCGCATGTGAAGGATGAGTTTGCCCGTCCCTTTATTCTCTAACTGCTTTGCAAAGCCGGACTAGAGATAAGCTTCCGATATTTCGGTTTTATGTAACTAAATAGACGGTGAGTTAGTTTTGTGACCATACCTTTTGTCGACTGATAAAATATTACGTGTATAATTATGATGAATAATAAATATTGTTTTTCTTTTGTCCGAACAGGGTGACTCTCCCTTCGGAAAATCCGAAGCTTATGTGAAACTCGAGCAACTAGGTGAGGGTTCCTACGCTACAGTGTATAAAGGTTATAGCAAGTAAGTACATTTATAAAACATTTTTACCTATAATATATTTTACAATTGATATAAAAATCTTAGTCGAGGTTGGCCTGGGTCGTAAGATCTCAGTATATGCACCGTATATCAGATTATACACAAATTCACTCTAAGCATTGCATATCCTGCTGCAATACATAGAGTCATAAGTAAGGAATTTATTGATGTAGGAAATTAAAGTGTTCATCCGGATATGACAACGAAGGCCAACTTATTGTGTAACAAAATGTTAAGTTAAAAAGAAAAACTACGTGATGTTTGATCGGTACTTTGTTCTATCATAAAATTCCTAATTTTTTTTTGTGATGTATTCACAAAAAATTACTTTTATTATAATAATTAATTCACTCCTGAACCTTTGGCTAAGGACCTCTATACGTACCTATATATCATTACTCAGACAATTTTTTATGGTGCAAATTTTTCCCATTATATTTTCTCAATCAAATCTCTCTACATTTTACTCGGAAGTGTCATTCAGGTGTACTATTTAATTCCTTGATTTCTGACATTAAATATTTTGCACCATTTTATTCCACTTTCTTCAACATTCGTCTCTATCGACATAGTGCACTCGCCGCTGAGTCTAGGAGTTTCCATACAGCCTTTCGACTTCACTCGATATGCAAAATACTGCAATGCTACCCTGCATTGAATATTTCACTCGTCTTTTACTACTGAAATGAAATTGCTATTTACATCACTCAACTGGTGCATCTAAATTCAGATTTTTGTCAATCTCAATTTATTTCTTTCAGATAATTAAAATCCATTTGGTTAGTAACATTTACTTAATAACTATGTTAGCACTTATATTCTACAAATGACTTTATCATATTCACAACGTGCCTCAGGATATGGGTCTCGTGGTTCCTTCTAACAATACTCAGTAGCATACTATTATAGATTTAATCATATAATTTTTTTTAACCATTTTATTTCGCTTCGAAGTCTCGTCGTTAATCATAATGTATAATAATAAATATTGTTATGAAATGGACACCGGCACTCGTATATTTTAGTATATTCTATTTAACTATGCTCAACCTAGCTTGTGTAATAAGGCGGGGTCAGGTCGAGCGGTCTAACTCAAACGAACTGTGTTTGTACGGTTGTACACTTGACAGATGTTAGGTTGATGTTGTTGAAGTGCAGAAGTTAAAGATCTAGAGTTGTAGACAATCACTGAACTAGTTTATTACATTAGTACGTAGTTAATTACAGTAATTCACAATTGACCTTTCTTTCCCGGTGGTAGTGATCGCACCACGGTTCGGATAGCACTAGTATACAATCGAGTAATAAGTAAAATGACCGATGCGCCTTAGAGGAGCATCGCGGTGTCAGCTAAAATATAAAACAATGTACAGTGAGATTGTGCAGTGTTCATAGCTCGTGAATATTCAATAAAGTACTTTCAGTTCACCGACGCGGGTACTATTTTCACTGTACTTGAAATTTTCATTACAATTCACCGAACACTACAGATTAATCTCAAGTCTTAGAAACCTATATAAACTTCATCATCTTATTCACTTAATTAACCAAGGCAGTTAACTAACATTATCGTTTCTCATAAATGCTTCATAATTTCTTACTTTTTCAATGAAATATCAACGTGTCGTGTGACATACTACTGCCTCTAATATTGAAAGCTCATTTGTGCGAGCTGCATTATCGACATAATGCTCGTGTTAGTTAGCGAACAAAGCAAAGCTTTATGTTCTTGAGACTTTGTAACTGAGGTGGTTGCCAAGTTAAATTATCTTCTAATTACAAGACTACCGACCGAATACTGAAACGTTACTCAAATGGAAAAAGGAGCTGTTTAAATGCTTCTTCTTCTTCTTTTGAGGGGTTCCGTAGTGAAAGTCTCAGAACCCTTATAGTTTCGTCATGTCCATCTGTCTGTCATCGTCTGTGCTCCCAAACGGTTACTGCTAGCAACATAAAATTTTGCATGGGTATGTATATTTACTACGCCGACAAAGTGCTAAAATAAATATTTTTTTTTTAAATTTAAAATTTTTTTGGGGTACCTCCATGTAAAGTGTAAACACTCCTACATGTAAAGTGGGCTTGATATTTTTTTCTCGCGTCTACACCATCGTGTGGGATATCATTAGATAGGTTATTTAAATTCATTGCGAGGTTGCTAAATTGATTTTTTGATTTATGTATCCGTTTGCGAGATATTTAGCTTTGAAGAGCATATTTTTGCGATAACTCCCCTCTAAAATCTAAACGCCGGGCGTGAAGAACTTAAAAAAATTCAAGATGGTAGTCCATGTAATGAACTTTAAAGGAAATCTATAACGGACTAGTGGTCGCCCGCGAATACGTCCGCGTGATTATTTGGATATTTTCCCGTTTCCGCCGCGTCATTTGTAATTATTGTTCCAGTCGCCATATCTTTATAATTTGTAGCCTATATGTTATTCTGAAGTATAAGCTATATTACTGTAAAGTTTCATCAAAATCCGTTTAGTAGTTTTTACGTGAAAGAGTAACAAACATCCATCCATCCATACATACTCACAGTAGGATGGTAGGACTCTGCTAGATCAGGAGTTGTAGCGACTTATATGGGTCACTACGAAACTATCTTAAGCGTGGCTCGACACGCACTTGGCCGGTTTCTTTATAATTGTGGCTTCATCGTGTGTCGATGATTTTGCCAATGTCAAGGTAATGCTTGATTGATAATCCAGCAAAGAAGAACTAGTTATTCCAAACGTGCTCCTGGTGCTGGACAAGATAAGGAGCCCTATTTTTGCGGAGCGCCAGACGTAGCCTAAAAAGCCACCAGCCACAAGCTCAGCAAAAATTGAACTTGTTTAAATGCTTGAGCCGCCCTTAAACTTATTTTTTTCAAACCCAAACGTCACTTTTGAGTACTCGTATCTGAATAATATTTGAGTGACGTTTTAGTATTCGTCATTTGTAAGATAATAAAAGTGAATGTCATGTCTGGAGATGTTTCGATAATATGCTTTATCTGTAGCTTGATATTCTACTTGTTACTACAGAGTAAGTAACAAATAAGAGTTTATTATATTATACGTCTGGTATACGAAGTTTATATTAATTTTAATAAGCTTAACTTTCTGGTGATTCAACCTAACAAAAAAAAAAAATTCAATATTTCATGCAAATGTATGTAAATTAAAAAACGCGACGGACGGACAGACAGACAGACAAATTGTCGTATTAAATATATAGATGTATAACCTATTTAATGGTTATATCCGTCAGCGGTAACTTGTATATCCTAACCTGCTCTATTGAAAGATGATTTTTATGAATGGATTACAATGATTACCGAAGGTATGTGTATATTTGATACTACACATTAAATAGGCAGTAATTTATCTGTGACAAGCGGCCGCCGGCGACTTTTCCGTGAAATAGTTTTATGGTTCTCAATTCCGCGGGAACACATTCCCGGGATTAGAAGTAGCCTATATTACACCTTATCACATCAACTATCTGCCAGTGAAAGTCCCGTTAAAATCGATCCAGCCATTACAGAGATTAGCAACAAGAAACTAACAGACAGACAACAATTTAAAAATGTTTAGTTTTTATGTCAGTATCGTGTATCGTATCGTATTCATTGAGTGAAAAGCTGCTAATTTGAAATAACACCGAGACACTTCAGTTTTATTTATCTGTATAGATAATATTCCTTACAACATATTACACAATACAAGAAAATTTCTTACGCCTACATAACTATTTTAAATAAATAAAAAATATTGTCTTTAAAACAGTCTAAGCTCACTCAGATTAAAGACGATCTTTCTTTACGTAACTATCTATGCCCTGCAATATTATCTTCGTAGCTCCATAATTTTTAGTCCCACCTACATTTCCACGACTCAATATACTTAACAGAATCTACAGCAACAACCACACCTGATGAAACCTCTAGAAAGTCGGGATAGCTTACTAACTTTTTTGGAACCCGTATCGAAATTAATGAATCCGTAATGGCATCGTTCCGCTTTGAGCACAGAATTATTATAATTAAAGTGGATATCATCGAAACCTCATTCTTTTCTATGCCTAATAGAGTATAATCCATAATAGGTTCGTTGATGCGCTATCAATAATTTATAGGTAATAAATAGTAATCATTGTTTACTTTCGATTGTATCTGAGCACAATAACCACGGCCTACATCAAACGTTTTGAACTTAACAATACGTCTATTATATTTATTTTAGAAACTATGCACGCGGTTTACAAGTTGTACTTTGTTATAGGATTATTTCTATACATCTACGGTTATAGCACTTTAAATGATGAACTAGGTGTATTATCAACCAATATGCTCAGAGTAATATAAAGTGAGCAAATAGTTGGTGTTATTGATTAAAGGTTTGGTAAAAGTCAAAGCTGATTTTTTATAAATTGATTACAATTACAATGATAACCGAAGGTCTAGGTATGGGTATATTTGATACTACACATTAAATAGGCAGTAATTTATCTGTGACTAGCGGCCGCCTGCGATTTAGCCCGCGTGAAATAGTTTAGTTAGATAAAAAGTAGCATATGTTACACCTTATTACGTCAGCTATCTGCCTGTGAAAGCCGTTAAAATCGGTCTAGCCATTCCAGAGATTACCATCAACAAACAAATAGACAGACAACAATTTTAAAAGTTGTAGTTTTTATGCCAGTATCGTGTATACTATCGTATTCATTGTTTGAAAAGCTGCTAAAGGTTTGGTAAAAGTCAAACTATGGCCGACATTATGGATTTGGTGTTGATTCATTAAAGCTAGACGTACTCGTACTATCTTATGATCCTAGAAGTTCTTTTATACGACTGTCCAATGAGTTTGAGACGTGTCCTCGACGACTTTTATATGAATATCGTCAGAACCTACATCACTCAACATAGATAATATAACTTCAACTCACTTTTAATTTTCATTGAGCTTCTACGTTCAATAGTCGTGCATGCAATGCAATTATGACATAGCAGGTGCATTTATAATGAATTATTTAAACAAAGACGAACGTGTGAACTAGTGAGTCGTGACTTATAACTGGCATAGTTAGGGAAACAATCCGTACTGTTTCTTTGTGTTACTTTGCACGTGATCAAAGGACAGTAATAATATATAGGTTAGTGACTTGATAGGCAATAAAGGCTGTATGATTGAATGACACAGTGGTATATCGGATCGCACGTGCTTTCCCAGACTTAGGGACATAAAGGAATACTAGACGCTGATTATCCTGTGGGCTGTTGGTCTAGAACAGCCAACGTCGACTATAGCTGATATAGAACCAATGATATCACAGAAATGAGGAAATGTTGAATCGTTAATAATGGTGGTCGTAAATATTTGATATATACAGGGTGTAACATTCAAATGGGTCAGTGTGGGAAAGTCTGAAACTAGAGTTGTTTTTTTTTTTAATCTGTGAATGCAGTTTTTACTGAAATCGATGATATAGTTTCTAACAACAGATCTTCGTATGTCTTATAGTTTCAAAACTTTCTCATACTGACTCATTTGAATGTTGCACTCTGTATAAATATGTATCTATGTATTCTCCTCCCTACTACGAGTATTTACTGTCTGTGCTATTATCGTGTAGGTAGATAATCTAATTAAGCCATTTTGTTCAACAGTTTAACGCAGCAAGTGGTAGCATTGAAAGAAATTAGACTGCAAGAGGAAGAGGGTGCGCCCTTCACGGCGATACGCGAAGCTTCACTACTCAAGGAGCTGAAACACGCTAACATAGTCACGTTACACGACATCGTACACACCAGGGAAACGTTAACGTTCGTGTTTGAGTTTGTGGTAAGCACTTGTACCATTTGCTGTTATGACTCATTTGATTACCAAACCCTAAACTTTGAGGTTTGACACGTGATCTAAAGTGTCTGCACCAGGTTGTAAAAACTTATAGGATAATTCGTTGGTTTAAAATATCTGTCGGTAGATAGTCCTTCTATTGATAAAGGTTTTATTTAATATAAAATATATCCTACATTTAGTTAGGAACTCCAAATATAGAGTTGGTCATCGAGTTGGCCTTTATTAGCAATATAAAGTGATAGAATGTCCATGAACGCTTCTGATGTAGTTTCAAATTATTGAAATCTATTTAACCAACAATAATAGAATTACATTGACCCTACTAAAAACACCCAAAATCATGGTATTTAGCCCTGAAGGACTAGACAAGAGGTAGACTTTATTAGTCCCACGGAACAGGGGGCGAACAATGTGCGATTATCGTCCGCCGGTCAGCAAGTGCATGATTTTGACCCTAGAAACGTTGATTGGGCTCCGATTGTTGAGTTATTGATTGTATATGGTCCCCGGTAACGGCAATAGCCGCCCCGCCCCCCCCCATTGCGTGAGACCAACAAACCTTCAGACAAAAACTGGATGTGTAACCTCCGCCTTCCCTTCGATTATATCGACGTGATTATATATATGTATGTAGTTTATAAATTTCTAACAATATATTTAGAAGCTTGATTACTCGTGTGCCAAGATTCAACCCCAAGTGGTTCAAAATGCGAATTATCCAATGACGACTAAATTAGCGCTATTTCAGTGAGATATTGTCTTTCAACGTGTCGTTTCAGCAAGTCTTATGAGATCGTTTCACATTTGAAGACGAACGTGAAGAACTTGAACTGCTCAATTATTCGTCGTTTTATTTTTCATCGTTCGCATTTATCCTTGGAAATATTGAATTTCTTCAATAAATCTCTCCTTATTTCGAGGTGTTTTTTATGATTCTAAAGTCAAGCAGACCTTGTGACCCTCAAACAGCCGAATGAATTTAATAAAAAGTAGCAGCTAATGTAATTTTGAAAAAAATTTAAACTTTGTGATGTTCGTCATGGGCGTCTCGGACTATACTTTCGACCCATAAAAATATTTGTCCCAGCCCAGAGATGGCACTCGTGCAGAACAAAATATTTAACCTATCTATTTTGTTTTCATAGGACACGGATCTATCACAATACATGGAGAGGCACTCAGGTGGTTTGAGCCATCACAACGTTAGACTGTACATGTTCCAATTACTAAGAGGATTATCGTATTGTCACAGGAGAAGAGTCTTACATAGGTATGTTCCAATTGTTAATTCTGCTAGCTGATTGATTGTGTAAACTGCCCCATAAACTAACAAGTTTTTGACAAACAAACATTACGACAATCCAATTTTTCATCAAACAAGAAAATAAATCTGTCAATTTGGGAATATTCCGCGTGCCTAGTGCGTGTGTGTGGTAAGTAACCTAGTCTTTTAGCTCGCTGATCGGTCCTGTTACTTATACAAATGTAAAAAACTTGTTGGAGTTTACTCCTTAAGAATCGATTTTCATATATAAGGCGCCCGGTATGAGAAAAATCCGTGGGGTAAAACCTACTAACAAGTAACGAAAATCGTGTCACGTTTTTGGTGCGCACCTCTAGTGCGCAACTTTCTAATTTGTTATGGTTAGATACTCGTACTTAAGGAGTAAACTCCAGTCGTGCGTCGGAGCTGACACACACACTTTTTATCTGTCGCATTTCATAATCTGATGGAACAAATATGATACATATTTGTTAAAACGAAATAAAATACACGCTAAACAGGGTATGCCAAATAACAAAAGCCTCGCCTTCCATATCGGTTTACAAACAAGACCTTATCCATAATTAATTGAATAAAGAAAAATATACGTCCATTTTCCCGCACATTCTGTACGCTAAAAGGATACTTTCCCGCGCATAACTTATACAACGGCGTGTTTTAATATAGAAAGGTCTGGTAATTTATGATATTGCATGTAATTCGTTTCAACTTTTATATTCTAGGATAGGCAGAGGTAAAACAGGTCAACATCTCGCCTGTTATTATGGTAATAGAGCTTAAAGCTGTTATGAGGGTAGTTTTAATATAGGTACTAAGGTATCCGGTATTCATACGAATTCTTACGTTTTATATAACAAAGTTGTGCTATGCTGTTCTTTAAATAAGCAAATAACTTAGATAGTCAGTAGTGTGATAGTTGTAGAAATCAAATCAGTAACATCGTATTCACCAGACGAGTGCCGAACGGTAGTCTTTCGATAATCATTACTTCTTAATGCAATATGGGCGTTTAATATGCCTTAACCTACACCTCCAAGCGAAACAGTTGCCCTTATCGGTGTGTCAGACTTAGTAGTAAGATATAATTCATTTGAGAACAGCTGCATGATGACCAATAATCGACGTGACTAGTCCTAAGCTACAGCTTTACATGAATCACGCTTTCAGTATTTAAATAGCACGTGCTAGGCATAACATTTATACTAGTAAATCAACGGACGTTTGAAGGGCAGAGGCAAAGCATATGCCCATACTTCGCCAGTAATTCGTCACACAATAGTGAGCCAGCTTTTTGCCGCAAACCGGGCACTTTTAATGTTTACCAGAGTCTCGTCCGTTTAATGAGTACGGCAATTTATTTTCTAGAAATTTAACTCCAGTATAAATTCTTTGCAGTCGCGTGAAGTAAACACAAGAATTTTAATGCGAACACATTATAGTCACGACTGTTTTAAGACTAGTCTGTCATTATAAAAATATACTTAGAACGAAACGGTCAACAGACAAAACTGTCTACAGACACGGCGATTTGACTATGGAGTGGGGTGCGTCGTAGACACAACAGTTTCGGACAGTCTTCTGTGTGAGATAAGTGTGTCTTAAAATTGTCAGGACTATAATGTGCGCTCGCCTTAACTGGGTTTAGTCACCTAGTTATAACCGACTTACAAAAAGGCTTTGCATAAAGTTGGATGTTATTTCTCAGGGACGTTAAGCCTCAGAACCTGTTAATAAGTTCCCACGGGGAGCTTAAACTGGCCGACTTCGGGCTGGCGCGGGCGAAGTCAGTGCCTAGTCATACTTACTCGCACGAAGTCGTCACACTGTGGTATAGACCGCCAGGTAAGCCAATCTATAGATATTATATTATTTTATTATACATATTACTAAAGCTGAAAGCTTATTAAGCTCAAACAGAGCGGACCAATGACAAATGTTACAAATAATTTACTATTTTTGAAGGTTTCTGTTTCGGGCGCTAAATAGTTAAATTTACGCTTGCATTCTTTCAAGCAGTAAGTGGATTTCATGACATCAAAATGAGGTCATAATTCTGTCATCAACTTAGTGTTCATTGTCTCCGACTTGAAAAGCGAAGGTTTCTTTCTATCATAGCTATAATGGTGAAGTGTATGACAGTGTATAATATCCAATAACTATATCAAAGAAGTTCAGTCTAATTGAAAAATTTTGATTGAAAAGGTTAATACTACAATTGATCATTTAACTGCTTGAGGAAAGGCATTAATTACACTTTTTAAGGTCATCAATCAACGACAGAATCGGATGCCTTGACGACGATGACTTGTGAATTTTTTGCCTGAAAAGAATGAAATTGGCTGTAAATTATACAAAGTAGGACTTTTGTAACTTGTTTAAAGGGTATACGTATTATAATTACAACTAAAATATGTTGTTTAAATGTACAAAACAAATGTTTCTATAAACTCAGAATATCCTTCTTTATGAAGCCGTTTAATAAGGCATTGTAAAACTCCATAAAAGAGCTTGGAATTTTATATCCTGTTGGCCATTAATTGAATCACAAACAACTCGACACAATTACGAAGGCATATATGTACTTAAAGTCATATCTTTCATAACTAATTACTGCTAGAGACCCGTGCCAATCTCAATCCGCTAATGCGTCATTCTCATCGTCATGATGGGCGAAAGAAACGCCCTGCCTGTGCACGTGTTTCCTCCCACATATAACCCTGGGTTCTTCAAACGGGGGGTGAAGAGGCACATCACTGGGTCGTCAAGTTGAGGGCCACTCTCTATAGTATTGTGTACTATGAGAGTCCACAATCGCTAAACGTCGTCACGACTTACCACCAGTCGCGGGACGTCAATTTGGCTAACCCAATATAAAAAAAGAAGATATTAGATTGTTCTTAATATAATGAATTTCTATGTTCATTTTTATATGTTGAAATAGTATTTTTTTGCTTCACATTTTTTACCCAACCACAAAAGCTTCAGTTCCTTTCAAAATGCAGTAACTTAGTTTTACAGTCACCTCGGTGCAAAAGGTCGCCCGTTCTTCACAATGATATGTTCACTTCCGAAAACGTGACAGACTTACGACTATATATATAGAAACACGACGTCATAAACTTTTCAGAGAAATGGTATACCACTCTGGCATTCTTACTTTTATTATTTACGAACGACCCACCCTCGCTTCGGTTTTACTGGGCAATATATTAAACATACCTTTGGTAAATAATTTAAAGTGACGTTTCCTATCATTAAAACGCTATCTTTTCAGGTGAATAAAAATTAATGACACGATACTAGTAAACCCATCATCATTGACGATATGATACAGTAAAATATTTAGGTCAAATGTCATCGTTCTGGAGTTGTGAGGGGGTCAGAAGTAGCTCAAAACTGTTCATGTAATACGCTCACGGCTGCTGCATCGTCAGTTTCATTTGGGATGCTTAGGGCTTGTGCCCATAACGTGTCCTTGTAAACGATGCTGTCGTGTAAACGGATAGTATGAATGAACAAGCTCGTGTGTTGGACACAGATGTGCTGCTGGGTAGTACAGAGTACTCGACGTCGCTGGACATGTGGGGCGTCGGCTGCATATTCGTGGAGATGCTCTGCGGAGTGCCCACCTTCCCGGGTGTACGGGACACACATGATCAATTAGACAAAATATTTAAGGTAATATTCACTATATATGTTAATGTATGTTTCCCGGGAGTATTGAAGTACCTTGTTTTATATCTCTTTCCGCGACTTGCGCGACCGCGTTTGATATGTTGTGTATTTCAGCAAAAATCGTTCGTGGCATAATAAAAATATTAGGAGTCTCCCAACATTTTCCCAAAGTATTATTAGTTTTCCGAATGAATCACACTTCTGAGTTTGATCATTTCACTGTCCACAGCTTCCGTTTTCTGGATTTAAAGTACTTGCCCAAATCAAGCCGAATAAATGGCTTTTTATCCTAATTTTGTAATTGAAATATCATACCATCGTGCAAACCTACAAAAGGGGTTTGCACGATGGTTTAAGCCCTCATGCAAAACCGACAGACAAACCCTATCATGTAGCTATGTGATAAAATTGGACAGTTTTAGTTGCATGAACTTAGGTATAATCGGTTATGAATGCAAGATTAAAACCATCGTGCAAGTATGGTCTCCACAATATGTTGTCCATCGACAGGTGGTAGGCACACCGACAGAAGACAGTTGGTCGGGCGTGTCCCGGCTGCCGGGTCTGCGGGGGCACGTGTCCCGCTGGGGGGTCTCTCCCGCGCGCTCGCTGGGCGCCGCCTTCCCGCGGCTGAGGGAGGCGGGGCGCGACGCGGAGCGGCTGGCCGGGGTGCTGCTGCAGTCCGACCCGGCCCGCCGCCTGTCCGCCGCCCGCGCTCTGCACCACGCGTACTTCGCGGAGCTGCCGCCGCGGCTGCGGGAGCTGCCTGACGGTATGTATCATCACACACACACACACACACACATATTGCTGTACAGTCAACGTTCAAAAGTACATTCCTGTTGAGTTAAAGAACGGAGTCAGATGTTCTTTCAAAACATACTGGCAAATCCAAATAGAGTGATGTGATAATGTATTTATTTTATTAATTACAAATTGTTTGTATATTTTGTGAGCCAATCAGGGCATAATGGTGGAAATATTGGATAGAAACAGGTGTTACCTGGCGAAAATCCATGACAAAGCAATGGTAAGTAAAATGTTTTAAGAAAAAACTTTTTAAATTTATAATAGCATTAATTTTTCGCAGAATTAAAAAGACAACAAAACGTCGACAATTGTTTCGCCTCTAAACGAGGCATTATCAAGACTGTCTCAAAGAGAACAGCTGTTCTCTTTGAGACAGTCTTGATAATGCCTATAGTTTTTTCTTAAAACATTTTACTTACCATTGCTTCATAATGGTGGAGTTTGAGTACGTAAAGGTGATAATATGTTATCCAGCGCGTGAGAACGTTATTTGTGTGATTCATGATGCGATGTCTGTTGAGTAGTATTGAGCCATGATCGATCACTAATATGGAAAGTTTTACTACTAGTTACTATTGCATACTTATTAACATTTTATTTTATTGTTACAGAAGTTTCAATATTCACAGTGGAAGGTGTCTGTCTACACCCTGAATCGCGACATCCGACAATTAAGTGAGGAATCACCCATCCCTAGTTGAATCCGTTACGCTTGTATCTTAGTTGTGCCGGCGATTCTTATATTTTAGTGTACATACTCAGTGATAGCGTTTAGCGGAGTGACAAGCGGAGCGAGTATCGAAAAAGCAGCTATTGATAACCGAACAATTTATTTATACGTATTTTTTTCTAAAATATAATGTGGCAGATTGTCACAGTATGCATTGAAAATTTAAATTGACGAACTGTTAAATTATTCAAATCAATCAATAAAAAAAAATACCTACAACTTAATGAACTAAATAAAGTTATCACAAGATAATTTCCAATAATATTATTCAATTATTAATTTAATCATATATTTTGTTAATTTGAAAGTACAGACACTTTATTTTGGTCTTATCTACGGGAGATGAGTTTGATATTTAATAAAAATATGTTTAATTTTTACAACAATCTTACACACAAGATTTCATAGGGAAAGTTCGAACACAGTGCACCATAAATTATATATTTTGCATTAAATTTAAAAAACCAACTGCATTTCACAAATTCGCTTCGTGAATCACTCACGCGAACACTGACACCCTACACCTTGGAGAGCCGATGAAATATATGGTCGACTCATTCGGGCCAATATTTCCTGGTAATTCTCTCGATTATAATAATTATTCAAAATATAGTAAAAATATTCAAAAACGGGCATTGAATGCACCAACATTCTGTTTGCTATCCGACTCCATCCAACTTAATCCGACTTGGCCGGATTCGATCAAACTTCGAAGTTAGACGAGTTTTACACTGACTAAAATTTGTGGGATATTATTTCTACTAGCACCACTTAAAATGTCATAATGGTTTAATTTGGTTGGATAATACAGTGAAATGTATCAAAATGAAACAGAGGTTTACTCTCGAATTTGGTCGAATTTAGTCGAATTTAGTTAGTCCAAACATCGACCGCTTATTATTTTGTGTTTAAGTTAGTGCTTTTTAAGCTTCCAACGGAATATCCATCCATATAATTCAATTATTCTATGGTGACAAGGTAACTGTTAGGTATCGAGTGTATGTATATATATATATATATATAAATAAACATAGCAGTGTGCCATGTATGTCTAATTGAAAAGAGTATGTACGTATTATTTTAAAAGATTTTTATGCTATAAATATATGCTCATAATTTGGTATAAATTTTGAAGATGTTTATTTATATTTAAGGGATAATTGTCGATGATATTTAACTCCTAAAACAGTCTTATGATGAAATATATACGGCTTTGCAATTTCCTACCATGAGTTAATGTTCTAAATGCTATTTTGCATTATATGTGAACATCTAACAAACTCCTTCAAATAATTTATTATTCACCTATTGCAAAAAGGTAATCAATTCAACTTGTTGCATGAAAATATAAAACAGAAAACGTCAAATGGATCTTATATTTTTTTTGCTTTTCAATAAAACAGTTTTGAACATAATTCATAGTAGGAGAAATACCAACGAATTTCAGCTATCTTATCTAAATCTTATGCACACATTCCTTCCACGGTGCTCAAAATAGTAAGAATAGTGTGGCTAGGAGATGTGTGAACGGTTGTCAGGTTATCCATCAACTTTACCGGCCGAGATTCATAGTCTGGACTGACACTATTTAGTTATTTATGAAAAAAAAAACATATTTCAAACAAAAAAAAAATTAAACGTCTTATCAGATTCTTTAATCAACGGAAAAATATCAGTTTTTTTTTAATTCTGTAAAGTGACGACTATCTTTTTTAGTAACTGTACCGTGAAAACTGTCCTTAGTAAAATCAAAACTTAGCCGATATTTATGAAAAAAAAACATATTTCAAACAAAAAAAAAATTTAACGTCTTATCAGATTCTTTAATCAACGGAAAAATATCAGTTTTTTTTTAATTCTGTAAAGTGACGACTATCTTTTTTAGTAACTGTACCGTGAAAACTGTCCTTAGTAAAATCAAAACTTAGCCGATATTGATTTCAATTAGTGTCACTTCTTGGTGCTGGCAAGGTGAAGTTCACCATCACTTAACTGAAAGTTACAATTACAACGACGAAGTCACCTAGCATGCTTTGTCTAGTCAAGTTATAGTCAAAGGTAAAGTACTTTTACTTTGACTATACACACACACATATATCACGCCTATATCAGAGGCAGAGTTGCATTACATACCCAGAATTTGCCAGTGTTTTTAGTCCCACGTAATAGGGGACAAGCTTATTGCCGCCACCGGGCACATTTATAATGGGTTATGTCAAAAATGGCCGATGCGATGAAATGTTCATGAAAGGCAACAAAACGTGCTAATATAACATGTACAAAGTAAAGTTTTGACTATGAATCTCGCCACGTCACTATGAAGGTCGCTTAAGTTCCTAGTCCATCGAAAACCGTTAACCAGTGATACTTTGTGAATTGAACGACTAACATTATTAATACCAAATTTAATAATAAAAATAAATATTCACCGATCTCATTAAAAATGCGCAAACCGAACATTTGCCCTAACAAATTAGATATAGGCTGTTGACGTAAATTATAAATTACAGCTAGAAGATTTAGATGTAGTCAAATAATATAGGTACCTCTGCCTACCCCGGGGGCACGGGAATCTTCAGGGGAAATAGTGATAAATAGCCAAAAACCTGTTAGTTTTTGTCGTGTTTAAAGTCCATATTAGATACGAAAATAACAACAGTTTCGGCTATTTACAATAGGAATTACAATATACATAATTGTGTACAAAAAAGATTTACATTACAAAATATCGTTTAAAAAATCCTCCGCGTCATTGCCGACTGGGAAGGTTACCCGAATGCTGTATGTGTTGCCACGTTGGGTAGCGATACTTATTCTTTGGGGCAGAAAAAAGCCAGCCTTCTGGCCTTGGTTTAGGAAGTAGTATATCGTTGAATTTTTTACTATAAGTACTGTTTCTTATAATTGACCGAGCGAGCGAAGCGTCTCAGTTTCAACTCGAGGACTGGCCGATTTGGCGTTGTTTGTCTGTATGTGTGTCAGTTCCGGTCTACAGGCCGCATTTTTCAACCGATTTTCATGAAATTTGGCACAAGTGTTGTTTGTTGCAAGGCGCAACTTCAGTCGAAAGGATTTTTCGATTGGGGGGAAAATGGCGAGGTACAAAAATTGTTGCTATTTCTTTCCGTCTCTTTTTGTTTCTTTTTTCTTCTTTCTTTCTTCCCGAAAATAACGCGAGGTCTACTGTTCGCAGAACTACTAGTACTTTTAGAAAAAAAAAAGATGTCGGCCCAATTAGTTTCTTAGGAGTAATGTTCGGTATGCGCCAACTAAAGAAGCAAGTGTGGGACCGTCCTATACAATATAAAGTTATATAAATTCGACGATTTATAATAAACTATACTTAGCTAAATCTTTACCTATTTTAAAATGAGGAGGGTAGTACGAGATGGATGTTAGTTTCCCGTCTTGACTAAAGACTAGTGAAATTAACCAGTTTAGTGAAATTCTAGTGGTCCCACGTAATGTTAGATGTGAATGTATGTATGGTAGTGTATTAATATGCGTTTTGACAACTTGATAATAAGTAGTTCATACATACACAGACTCACACACATAAGAAATCACCGCTTTATCCCCGAAGGGATGTCCTCGGCTCTTACCCCGTTAATATAATTTTTTTTTATATTTAGGACAATTCACACAACGCTATCTAAGTAGAGCTTCTGATATGAGTACTAGATAAACTGATATAAATACTTATATACATTTTTTGTAAATACATAGGAAACATCCAGACTTCGGCACAAACGTATGTGTCATCACACAAAGTTTGTCCAGGCCGGGAATCGAACCCGAGACTCCGGCGTGAAAAGTGGATGCACTTCCGACCACACCACCAAAGCAGTCAACTATTGTATAAGTCAAAACATACTGCTTCGTGTTATCATTTAAAGTCAAAGAAACATGTATTTTTTTAACAAAACATTTGTAGTGCCAACCTTATAATAAATATTTCGCTGTTGTTAAAAATATAACGACACGAAGACCAAACGCCAAACACATTGGCACCATATAAAACACCAATAATGGCGGTAAATTTAAAAAAAAAGTGTCACTTTTATTTATCAAGTTGTCAATGTGCGCGAGAGTGTATACTAGAGAGCTTAGATCAAGTTAGTGTAGTCCCTACGAGCTTTAGAGACATTTACACTTGATTGATGTGAGCGAGCCTTTAATTTAAAAAAAAGTAAAATTCAAAATTCGATCACAAATAAAAAATTAAAGTCACAAAGCAAAGACTCGCTCGCATACAGTCTAAGTTAATTCATAATTCGATTTCGAACACCAAAATAGTACGTAAATTGTATAGTATGGTATGCGAAACGCAATATTTTCAGTGTTTATGACTTGTTGAGTTTATGTATGTATGTAATTTAGGAACTGTGGCGCGAAGCTGAATAACCGTCTTTGTAGATACTACATAGAGTCACTAGCTATTAAATTACTTTAATTTCTCTCAGTAAAAGTACCTTCTCGAAAACTAATCGATTGCTTTTCGTTGAAGTGCTTTCAATATTAGGATCTTATATCGATAATCGACAAAGAGTATCACGCCTGTTTTTCAGCTATACGGCTCAGGCCTGTGAGTTAATTCACCCGTTGAGTGAGACACTTTTGGGCTTAGTATGAGTTTTTTTTTTAAATATCGACTAAGGCCAAAGGTATACATTAACATGAAGAAATACATTTCACACCATACAGCGCCTCTGGTGGTTACCAACCTTAAATTCGTATTGGTAAACTGTCAAAACTCATACTAAGCCTCTCTTGTAATATATAAAGATATGCGATACCGGATAACTTCGAGCATTTATGTCGGGAATAGTGAAAATGTACACAATAATTTGCATTTTGTATCGTGAACTGATGTATGTGTTCGTTTCGAACGAAATAATGTATAAATATAGAATATAATTAATGATACATTTTAGTTAATACGTTCTCTTAGTTTGACAGTCCTTAACGAGTTGCCATTGCTGTTTTGTAATGATTTCCGAAGTAAACGGAACACATGAGATTTATTTTAATTACCTATCATAGATTATGTTCGATTAACTATGTTTTATATTATTTGTATGTGTCACGAAAATGTCCCGCTACTGATTTTAGTTCTTTTTTTTAATAATTTTGTAATGTATAAACAACCTGCTTTTACTCGTTGAAAAGAATGTAAATACGATATTTGAACTGATAATAATAAAAAAAATATTTCTTAACGAATTTTGTGTTTTTATTCCATAACTAAAACAACCTTTTTTTGTAGTAGGAACACGAGCCTGTAAAATGAAAAAAAAAAAAAAAAACAAAGCGCACAAAAGGTTCCGTACGGGAAAAAAAAAACACGGTTCTATGGGAACCCCCTTAAATATTTATTATATTCTGTTTTAACCGAAATAACAGCATCTGTGAAAATTTCAACTTCCTAACTATCTCGGTTCAAGAGATATAACCCAAGACAGACGGCGAAGTCTCAGTAATAGGGTTCCCGTTTTACCCTTTGGGTACGGAACCTTAATAAGATTACCACTTAATAAATATTGTATTACAAGTAACACAATATAAAATAGTAATACCAAACTTTTTGATATTCTGACTATTGAAGAAACAGCTAGTGCGTGAACGTAATATTTGGCGGGAAAGTATTGGCACGACGCCAGGCACGGGATCCACTATTATTCTGCCAAATAAAAGTGCGTTGCAGGCATTCATGAGACCATTGTTTCTAACAACTTCCCGCCTTTTTGGGGGGTAGAATAATCAAGAAGCAATTAGTATCTATGCAAAGTAATGTTATTGCAAATTTACGTCACTGAGGTAGAGGACGTAGGCATACGCTCACTTTTCACCAGACATTATATTGATCCTACGTTATTACGTTGGCGCGCATTTTGCCGTCTTGAGAATTTCGGGGATTACCAAAGCCTCTTGGGTATTTTAACAATATAATATATTCATCTTTTAATACTTAGGTTTAATAAAACAGTACAATTCGTGGTTCTCTATATTTAATAAGATTAACAAAAAATAGGTAGTTAGCTATCATACACATACATCACAGGTAGGCAGAGGAGCATTATATACCGTGGATTGCTACGGCGCGGTGGCGTGGTCGGTAGTGCATCCGCTTACGACATCGGAGTCTCGGGTTCGATTCCCGGTCGGGGCAAACTTTGTGTGATGACACATACGTTTGTATCGAAGTCTGGATGTTTCCTATGTATGTATTTACAAAAAATATGTATATAACTATTTATATCAGTTTATCTAGTACTTATATCACAAGCTTTGCTAAGTTTGAGACTAGATGGCGTTGTGTGAATTGTCCTAACATATTTATTTATACCCACACTTTGCCATTAATTTTGTCAGTCCCACGTAAAAAAAATCTCACAGCCTGGATAGTTGTTACATTCCACTAAATAGAATCTCTGCAGTCGGAGCAAAAATAAGTTTGGGCGAGAAGAGATAAGAAAATACGTAGGTCACACTATAAGTTTTGCGTAACTTAAAAAATAACATGTTAAAACCAAAATATAATGTTTATTGCTTTTCAAAATACTCTCCTTTACATTATAAACATTTTTTCATGCGATCGAACCATTTTTTAAAACAGGAGGACCACAGATCTGAAGGCATGTTTTCTACGTGCTGATTGAACGCTATCACTACCTCTTCGGAGTTGGTAAAAGTGAAACCTCTCATCAAATCTTTGATTTTGGGGAAAATACAGAAATCACAGGATGCTAACTGATTTGATGTGTGATAAAAACAATTGACATTTGACAAATGATTTCCCGCCAATTGTTTTTTTTTTATTACTAAGAAGGTTGCAACGTTTAAAAAAATATAACATTCGTAATTAAAATAGTTCCGATTAGCTAGAAGTGCAAAACTTTTAGTGTGCCCCGTGTATATGGATAAGATAAAGAAGAACAAAAGTGGCGGCCTTAGGGGGGGGCGAACGGGGCAATCGCCCGGGGCCTCGCGCATGCAGGGGCCTCGCACAACGACCCAAGCAAAAAAAAAAAATTATTTTTGATTTGATAAGATTAGCGATTAGCAATTGGCGATAGACATAGGTATGGGCGGCCAGATTGACGGCTAACAACGTGGCTGTTTTAAACAGACCGTTGAAAGGTCTTTAGCGGTCTGGCAAGATATTAAGAGGTTAACGCACGATCACCTTAGACTGCCTTAGAGGCTGCATGTCTCTTAGCCGGAACCCCTCCATGGGACCTGGAAGCAAGAGCCTTTGTTTGCGTCATTGTTTCTATGGCTCAAGGTGGTTATGAAGCGGGACCACAGGCCTGTGTCTCGAGAAATCGAGCCTCAGCGCTCGCAACACCGCCAGGATCTCATGGAGACATGGAAGGTGCAACTTTATCAACCACGGTGGGGAACCACCACCGTCGCAGCGGTAGGACCGATCATGGATGAGTGGCTGCAAAGGCGCCACGGTGACCGGATCTATGGTGAGGTCACGCTCCAGTGTTAACACTGCGAGGGCCCAGGGAAGGCACCGCACTCCACACGCTTGTGGAGTGCTCAGCGTGGGCGAGTCAGCGCTGAGACCTCGTCGTGGGTATAGGCGTGAAAATCCTCTCAGACGAAACCATGCTTTGAGCCATGGTCTCCAGCGGGAGTAGGTGGAACGTGCCCGTGTCCTTCTTCGAGCACGTCATGCTCGCGAAGGTGGCGGCCGAGAGGTAGAGGGAGCGTACCCTCTCTGCTGAGTTACGAAGTCGGTGGCCAGGGCGACGCAGACTCATCTACGATCAGCTGCAGTGTTAAAGCCTCGCAGAACGCACATTTACTCACCGACGATGGATAAAACCCGACCCTAATGGTGCGGGATAAAACCCCACCCAACCCCAGACAGAGGCCACATAGTTGGCCAAAGTCCGCCGGCGCCATAGGGAATACTTCCGAGTGCGTACATGTGGCGCCCAGCAATAGATGTAGGGGTGGCCGAGGCATTGGGCCGCGGTATAAAAAAGGGGCCTCGCAAAGACCTGCCGCCCGGAGCCTCGCAATGGGTAAGGCTGCCGTTGAACAAAAGAACGGGTACCTATCCACATACAAAAAAATAACTACTAATAAATTGCTAATTTGTAAAGTTACTGAACGGATTTATTTCCTTACAGTTTTCACAGAAGCTCAGCTCATCATTAAAATCGAATGGCAGGGATACAAGTTATCGTTAAAGCTATTATACGGCAAAGCTGCGAGCACGAGCTAGAACAATATTAAATTGCGAGAGCACATTCTGTAGTATAAAAGCTAATTGTTCCATTAAAATGCCAACTTGTTATGATGACACCTCTGCGCAACTCATGATTTCTTAGAAGTGGTATCAATCAAAAGTCAAAACCCGACGCAATCTGAATAAGTTTCCGCCCGAATTATCACCCCTCGTAATTACTTGGGGAAAGAGAGGCAAAGCGAAACTTAATTAAGGGTAACCAGATATACTTAGGTACCCACCAAACGAAATTAACGTTTCTATTACTAAAAATTATACTTATTTAAGATTATTTGATAATAAAAATCGTACCATGTTGCTAAAGTTATAAATAAATATGCCGAAGCTCATGAACAAAGACTTCTGCAACATGTGAATGTCGAGGCTATCCAGCTTCTTGACACCACGGACAGTAAGGAGACTGAAAAGGACTAAGCCTTTTGAGTTGGTTTAGTGAAATTAGTGTTACGGAGTGCAGTGAGTGCAACTTCCCTTGAAGAACACAAGAACTAAGTGTCTTTCCATTATAATAGAGACAATAAGAAAAGTGCCAATGGACACATTCTTTACATTGTAAGTTTTTAGTAAATTAAGTTATATTTAAATTACTTATTAGCCTCAAGGCTAGATTGTAATTGTTATGATATAATCATTAAGTTACATCATAATAAAGAAGACTCAGCGACGGCACAGTATAAGTATAGTATTACTATGGCGAGGGCAGGTCTGCCACTGCCACTACTAAGTGGACTGACGACATCGTAGGTCGCTGGAAGCCACTGGATAACTAGATGCGGAAGACCGAATATTGTGACGTTCGTTTAGGGAGGCTTTAGCCCAGCAGTGCGCGTCCATTGGCTGAAGTGACTATGTATTAGTAGTATATTTATTTACTTACCTATATATGCTTTATTGTAGGTAGTAACGCCTGTACAGTATTGTTTCATACAAAGACATTATTACTACAGACTAAGAGCGCTTTTCCTGTTAAGCGTTTTTTCGCCGGCGACGTGCGGATCTCGTCCGCAATGCGTGTGGATGTCAATGTAAAATTTCATACAATAATGAAATGTGTTACATGTCTGGCGGGCCGCCCGGTAACGGGCTAGTCTCGAACTGATTTGACGTTGACATCCACACGCGTAGGTCCAAAGGTAGGAGGTACATATACTTAGTAGGATGTATTGGTATAGGTAGGTATGTATTTGCTGTGTATAGCGGTTTTTGAAGGTAGGATATTATTACCTACGTTTAATATAATGTACCTATGTCCTGTTGAGGTTACGTAACCTCTGTTACCTATATTATAATTATAGTATAATGGGCGGAAAATATCTGTCCATTACGTTGTCCTAAGTGTTGGAACTTAGGACATTATTACCGTAAACAACTGCTGCACATTGCTTCCTGACACGCACTACCACCATTTGGTATTGAAAAGGGACGTCGTCATAATAAATAAGTACGTACCTCCTTGTACCCTTTGTTTTAAAGTGGGATTTAGGTCATAGGTATTATATATTATTAATATTATCTAGCCACTACGGGTAGACTACGAAGTAGCTACCTACTGTCCCGGTTTATTACTAGCTCGCAGTGAGATTAATAAAGCCTCTTTTTGCTATGCGTAGCCCACATGTGGCTTGAACTTAGTTGGACGGATTATTAGAGATACGTATTATTGGTTGAAGAAATTCGTAGAAAAAATAAAAAAAATAGCTTTTACAACATTCTCTATCGTTCCTATTATACCATTAGGCAGCATATAGCTTTCTTTTATGAATGGACTATTCAACACAACAATAATTTTTGAATTCTAACAAAGAGCTCCTTCCTGAGATTAATGTTCAACCAACAAACAAACTTTTAGACAGGTACCCAACTTACAAAGCAATCGTAAAATACTTATAACAAATTGCTCCCTAAAGGTAAGTGTGAAACTATTTAGTTGTACCTACAACTTGTAAAGTAGGTAGGTATAACTTCGTATCCTACCTACCCGTACATCCAATTTTATAGAACAAATCGCTGTAAACTAGTTTTACAGTGACGTTCGGAAGTTGCTGACTACGAGTTCTACTCGGCTGTATGAAACTATCAGCGCGTGAAAATTTGTTTCAGACATACCTAATTTAAAGTCGCGACGCCTGTGCTGGCGACGCGACGTCATAATTCAATATGTCTGCTGTATCAATCTGTGACAGGAAGTATGCACTTATAGGTACATAGTTACTCCATAATCGATAAGACATATTGAGTAAAATGGACCTACCTATCAATAACGGGTCCATATTGGCTCACATAAAATTTTTAATCATGTTCTTTTTCTTACTACCTATTTGTGTTCATAACCATCACTCTTCATAATTTTATTTTTCATACTTTTTTTATTCATACATTTTTATTACTATCATCGGAACTCATAACAGTTAGTGATTATAATTTTTTTATTAATACTGTTATTACCAAGAACCAGTTTAAATCCATATATTTTTTTTTCAGATCTTTTTTCTTCATAATATTCTATTATCATATTGCTTTAATTAATAATGTTGTTACTACGAACATACTTCAACTCATAACGTCGTTGTTCAGAATAGCTTACTTTATAACAGATAATTATCTGGCGCTTCGCCGGCCGCTGCCGCGGCACGCTCGCTTCGCTCCAATGGTGCAAGGACTTTCGCTTCCAGGTCCCATGGAGGGGTCCCGGCTAGGAGACATGCAGCCTCTCCGGAGATCGTGCGGTAGCCCCTTATTGTTTTGACGGCCAAGGTCCTCAACGGTCTGTTAAGGAGCATTGAGTTGTTGGCCGTTAACCGCGCCGCCCATACGGGATACTCCGAACGATCCCCAGGTACAGTCTCCTGCAGGAAGCGTTGGGTCCCTTTAGGTTGGGCATCAGTCGCGAAAGCGCGACCGATGCCTGTGTCACCTTGGGGACCAAACTTCGGAAATGTGGTCCGAAGTTCCATCGGCTATCAAGTACGATCCCTAGATACTTCATCGAGGGCTTGATGCCGATGCTAACGCCTCCCACATTTATGCTGGAACCTTTTATGGTGGACCGTTCCGAGGTCTGTGAAAACACAGAACCTCGGACTTGTGCAAGGCCACCTCCAGTCCCAGCCGCCGTATCCGACCCACGACTTGAGCAACACCCGTCGTGACCTTGAGTGTTGCCTCCTGGTACGTTGCACCCCGCGCCGTGACGAGGGTATCGTCGGCGTAGCACGTTACGCCGACACAGTTCTAACCTAACCTACTTGTCTGGTAACATCTCGTTTCTGGTAGCAATTTGTTTTTAAATGGAATATAGACGTTATAATATGGATGAGAAAACTTATGATTAAGAAATTTATAAAAAATAATATTCGAATAAAACACATTTATGAATATTATAGTTATTAAAATATTAAGAAAGAAATTATAAATAGATCACAAAAACTGATGTCATCGGCGGGACTCGAACCCACAGCCTTTCCCTAACAGGGGGACTGCTCTGAACAACTGAGCTACCGTCAGTTCGATAGAACTGCGGTAGGTGGATCCAACGCTAACCTTAATAGCGCGATTTAGAAGTTATGAATATGATATGGAGCAAAAATTCGATGTCGTCGGTAGTGGTCATCGTAGCTCAGTTGGTCAGAGCAGTCCCCCTGTTAGGGAAAGGCCGTGGGTTCGAGTCCCGCCGATGACATCAGTTTTTGTGATCTATTTATAATTTCTTTCTTAATATTTTAAGAATAATTTAAGCAAACTCATTGCTTTGGAATACAAAAATATTATAGTTATTTATTCGAATGATTATGAGTTTCGATCATTAGTATAAACAAATATTTTAAAACAAATATTATTAAAAACTAAGTGTATAATTTGTGATTTTATGAATTTAAATGATAATGTTTTTTAATATTTAGTTGTATTTTTTTTATGAATAACAATCATTATAATTTTAAATGGTATGAGAAACATTTTCGGACCTCCGATGATAAGAGTTGAAAAGTTATGTAAGACAATGCGCACCCATCAATAACACATATTCTGTTAATTTTTTTTTAAATACAGTTGTCCATTGAGTGTAGCGGCGATAGGTATAAAAATAATAATAAAACCCAATATTTTTAATTACACTTCGATAGTTACCGACTGAGTAATATACGGGATTTCAATCACAATGCAAATTGGATTGAACTAAAACGGATTTGAGGATCTGCGTGCAGATATTTCGCGAGCTCAGCTTCATCTTTGGCCAAAGGCGCACTGTGCAGTCAATATTTCATATTTTCTGTCTCGACGAGGTCGAGCTCCGAAGGCGTGTGTATAAAATTCTATTTGAAGTCATTATTTTGAAGTGGGCCCGCCATTTTGTAGTATGTATTGGGTACCTCCTGTAATGTTTACGATGGGCTACTAAATTTGGGAAAGCAATTTCAATTTATCTTATGCTAGACAGGTCATGTTCTGAAAGGAAGATATAATAGGTCTTTACCTATGAAATTGCCGTTTGGACTTTGGTCGACAATGAGGAATTAAAGGTGATTATGGAAACCGATGATACACAATCTACGGCTGAATTAGCAGCAGCTTTCGAAGTTAGCGTCAAAACAATATTGGCCCATTTGCGTCAAATTGGCAAGGTAAAAAAGCTTGACAAATGGGGGCCCCACGAACTCAATGATCACCAGCGCGAAGTACGCGTTGTGACATGCCTTGCATTGCTCAACAGACACACAAATGAAGGAATTTTGAACCGCATTGTTACTTGCGATGAAAAATGGATTCTGTTTGATAACCGCAAGCGCTCAGCAAGTTGGTTGGATCCTGGTTCAGCACCTAAACAATGCCCTAAAGGAAAACTTACCCCTAGAAAAGTGATGGTCACTGTTTGGTGGTCTAGCACCGGTATGATTCATCACAGCTTGTGTACTGTGAAGTACTGAACATAATGATGGAGAAGCTGGTACATCTCCAACCAGCATTGGTCAATCGCTCGTCTCCGCTGCTCCTGTACGACAATGCGCGACCACATACTGCACAGCAGACGGTCTCCAAGTTCCAAAAACCTGGGTTGGAAGCTCTCCGTCGTCCGCCATACTCACCAGACCTTGCGCCTACAGACTACTACATTTTCCAGAAATTGAAAAAACTTC
The DNA here is from genome assembly GCA_963556515.1 of Nudaria mundana. Classification (NCBI taxonomy): domain Eukaryota; kingdom Metazoa; phylum Arthropoda; class Insecta; order Lepidoptera; family Erebidae; genus Nudaria; species Nudaria mundana. The sequence goes on from OY748304.1 coordinate 15,354,892, forward strand.
TTGGCGGGAAAGAGATTCATACCCGAGAGGCAGTACAAAATGCCTTTGAAGAATTTGTTGCCTCCCGTCCAGCTGATTTCTTTAAGAAGGGCATCAATATACTGCCGCTGCGTTGGCAAAGATGCATTGATTGCATGGGTGATAACTTCGATTAATACAAATAAAAAATACATTAAAAAAAATCGTTTAATTTTTTTCATACAAAACGGCAATTTCATAGGTAAAGACCTAAATATAATATTTATGTTATCTGTTTTAAATTTGTTGAATATCGAGCCTAGTGCTGTACGTCCCCAGGTAGGTACTAACTACGTCCTCGGAAGGATAACCCCAGATTTACTCCGAGATCAGTAACTTTTTTACACGTGGTACGTAGAATGAGGTATACCTACAAAGAGAAAGTTCCCATGAACACAATAAATAGTGTTTGAGAGACCCGAATAATGTTTTGAATGTTGGCAAGGAGGTCTACACAGTTTGGCCATTATTGGTGACCACTAGTTTTATGCTTTGAATATCTAAAAAATACCTAGTCATATTTTTCTTAATTGTATCTTAACTACATCAATCAATACATACCTATAATAAAATTGTAAGTGGTCGATGTCTGTACATCGAGGATATAATAGAGAAACTGTTTATGAACTTTAGAACTTTTAGGGGCTTTATGAACGCAATACAACCCAAAACAATGGTTTCTAGAATTTTTGTCTGAATGTTTGAACACGCTAATCTCAGGAACGGCTTAACCGATTTGAATGCGGTTTCAGTAATGCGTTGTGGTTTAATCAACTTAACATTTAAGGTTTGTTTTATTTCAATCGGGTCATAAATAAAAAAGTTATGTTGATCTAAAGTAACACGCAGGCGGAGCTGCAGGCAACGGCTAGTACCTACTATAATTAGGTATAGATATGAGGTACCTACAATTCACAATATCTCCGGCGCAAAAACTTTCGGCGCGCATGTAAGAACCTACCTACGTGTATGGTCCCCACTTTACCTTATGATATTGAAGAGTTACGTCTCAAATTTAAAGGAATGAAATCCGTAGACGATAAGGGTCGCTTGACGGCAGCCATCAAAATATTGGGGTGTTTAAGCAAGCGAGGAAAAAGGGTGAAAAAGTGCAGTAAATCGTTTAAATTGCATTTTCCAGTCCCATATCCGCCGCGAATTAATAGTGCGAAGGAATTTACATATGAAAATTCATCGATGAATATTAAAACGTGTAGCCAGATAGGCACCTATCATATACCTATGTATTATGAATATTATGATACTGTGATATTATTTAAAGGCAATTAATAACAATGTTCCAGATATTCTTTAAGATTAAGATTTTTATTATTAAGATTACTACTTCCCAAGTCTAGTAACCAGAGACGCCCGGCAACGGACGTTAGAGGCAACGGCCTATGGCCGCGGAATTAAAAAAAAAAAAAAAACTACTTCCCAAGTCTATTTCAATTTGGACCCGTTCCCGACCATTATTTGGTCCCATTTCGGTAATTTGAAGTCGGTTGTTGTGTCAAGTTTTGGGTGTATTTTTTTAAATCACGGCCCCGACACCTTCCTATATTATACAATAGGAACCTACGCTTATTAGTTTATTTATTAGGGAGGTAGTAGCGATTTGGCCAGCCAGCACACGAGAGGTAAATTACTTATACGTTTCGGTGGTAAATTACTATAATTACGTAATGAATATGTTACTCAGGTAGGTATAATTATGATTAGCATAATACTATGGTTAAATTATTTGAAAGATTTGAAAGAAAATACGTTTATTTCTCATAATAGAAGTGGCGTTATATATAGCAAGCTAAACTATCTATTTATAAGAAAACAGTAAAAGTGTTATACAAAAAAATGGTCAGGTGCATGCTTGTGCACGCCACATCTGTGAGGAAATTGATCTCTTCTCAGCTTAATGCTGACGTGGGCGGTGCCACGTTGACCAGCGATTTTTGAAAACGGTCCGATATTTTTTTGAATTTATTCGTTACAATTTCAACGAACATTTCCTCTTTAGGTATAATATCTAATGTAGTAGCTTTTTTACAATATTAGCAGGTACCTGTGCATTAATTAAACTTCTAATTTACTAAAATATATCATAAAACTCATGGATGAGGTCCACACAAAGAATCATGGCCACGCTATAGTATTCGAAACATTCGACCCGTGTTTTAGTGTGAAATACACAAGGAAATTGAACACAAGAATATTTTTGTATTTCAAAGCAATTTGTTTGCTAAAACTATTCTTAAAATATTAAGAAAGAAATTATAAATAGATCACAAAAACTGATGTCATCGGCGGGACTCGAACCCACGGCCTTTCCCTAACAGGGGGAGTGCTCTGACCAACTGAGCTACGATGACCTCTACCGACAACATCGAATTTTTGCTTCATATCATATTCATAATTTCTACATCGCGCTATTAAGGTTAGGGTTGGATCCACCGCAGTTCTACGGAACTAACGGTACCAGTGTATCGTGTTACAACGATATTTAAACACTACATTTTTAGATGAATCCTTACCAAATGCATATATTTTTTGTATTTCAAAGCAATTAGTTTGCTTAAACTATTCTTAAAATATTAAGAAAGAAATTATAAATAGATCACAAAAATAACAAGAATATTTCTCTCAGAATACATAGCGAATGCGAAAATATACGTCAAAAATTGATATAACAACCGACTTCAAATTACTGAAATCGGACCAAATAATTGTAGGAATGAGACCAATTTTCAAAAAACATTTAAAAAAAATCAAAATCGTTTCACCCAGTGCAAAGATCGAATTGAGAACCTGCTCCTTTTTTGAAAGTCGGTTGAAAACAAAGAGGTTTACGCACAAAAGGTACCTAGTTATCGTAAACGTATTTACAATCTCATCTTGTCCGAACCAGGCTCCCGGAGAGTTCTTTGTTTACTGAAGAAACGGTTGCACTCAACCGTTATAAATATCCTTTGGGATAAAAAGGATTACGCTACTAAGTTATAAATTGTTGAATCTTGAGTAAATAGTGAGTCCGCGTCCGCTGGCTTGTGAAATGATTAAAGGAAATGAGACCGGCAATCTCTTGCTAATTGATGATTATTAAAAAAATGGCTTACTCTCGTAATTAAGGTAAATTGGGCTGTTTAGGTTTGAGGAGATTGTGTTGAGGAGTTGAGCAGATACTGTGTATGACTTATTTGTATTATTAGTGTATGATCTTAGCCACACTCAGTGAAATGTTACCCACGAACGGCAAACACGCATCCACCTAGGAAGTACACTGCGTGTTTGTCGTTCGTTCTTCATCTTCTTGATACGGGCCATTCCTTGAACAATAACAACACCTTTAAAGTTTTACGTTTATGTTCATCTTCCTATGTCATTTTTTGTCTTCCAGGTTTTCTCTTCCCATCACGAGGGTACCACATACACTCTTATCATATATCTATACTAATATTATAAAGAGGAAAGATTTGATTCAAGCGAATAGGCTCTGAAAGAATTTTCCAAATTGGGTCATTGGTTACAGATAACTTATGACCCGATTTGGAAATTTCTTTCACTGAACTGGGAACGAAAGAACTATCACGCGGGCGAAGCCGCAGCGATCAGCTAGTGTATTATATAGAGGAACGGTTTGATCGTAAGTATGTTTGTTTGCATTAAATAGACTACGTAACTGCTAAACCGATTCTGAAAATTCTGACATATAGCTCATTATTATCCCTGTGGGAATTGGGAACGAAAGAAATATATCATGCGGGCGGAGCCGCAGTAAATAGCTAGATGATGTAGCAAGGAAAATTTGTAGATACGTATTTAAGTACCTATATAGCTTGTCGCTATATACTTAAATACGTATCTACAAATTTTCCTTGCTACAGTAACTGTGATTCACTTACTTTACCGCTCGTTAAATAATTTTTGCACATCAAAGTGTGTTGGCAAGCTTGCGTGAAAGCTCCTTTGGCTTTATAAAATTATATTTATTTACAGCGCGCCTGACTATCAAGTCGGATTCAATGCTCTTAGTGTTTCAATTTAATTATGTTATGGAATATGAATAAATGACAATGTTTATTAATTAATTCAATAAATTTTATTCATATTCAGGGTTATTTTAAAGGTACCCCAGAGAAAGTCTTACTTACTTTTAAAATAACCCTGTAAATAGTAATGATAATTTTTAACAAATTTAAGATGTACGAGGTAGGACTATGACAATTGTGAAATAAAGGCAGTACAAGTAGGTACGTCTTACCTACTCAAGTAAAGCAAATACCTACTCTTTATTGTAAATTGTAAACAAACAATTAATGGAAGAGAAAAACACATACCCACACAGGAGCCCACATTTGCCCTCACACAATAGGTGGCGAGCCTATTGCAGTTTATTTATTTACTAATATGTACATACACAAACATCAGATCGCTTTAATGTTAAACATCCGATTTATGTACTAAATATAAATCTGATGTCCAATTATGAATGTACACATCGTTCATTGGACATCACTGAGCATCCTACTAATATTATAAACGCGAAAGTTTGTGAGTATGTATGTATGGATGGATGTATGTTTGTTACTCTTTCACGTAAAAACTACTGAATGGATTTTAATGAAACTTTACAATAATATAGCTTATACATCAGAATAACACATAGGCTACAATTTATAAAGATATTGTGTGAATTGTTCAAAATATGACACGGGGTGACGGGAACGGGAAAAAATCCAAATTACCACGCGGCCGAAGTCGCGGGCGACCACTAGTAATTAATATAAATTTAAAAAAGTTCAAACTAAGGTCTCTTTACACTAGAACTCAAATTGGTTTCTAAGGAGTGTATTTGCCAGAGCCTCGTCTGTTTATCAGCAGGTGTTAGAGACCCTAAGCACCCATACCTTAACATATACCTTAATAAGTAATGTTCAAATGTTATATGAACGACTGTAGGTTTGTTTTTTTAATTCAGCAAGGTAAATTAACTCGAATATTGACGTCATATGCAACATGATCCATGAAACAAATTCACATGTCACGACTACAGCGAACTTTTTTTTTTTTGTTTTTATTCCGCGTGTTGCGGCCGCACCTACGTCCATTGCCGAGCGCCTCTGGTAGAGACTGAGAGAATTCCCAGTGGCGCCCGGCGGACCTTGACCACCTGTCCAACCCCAAAGATGCGGGGTAACACCCGACCACCACGGTCGGGTGTTACCCCGCATCTTTGGGGTTGGGTTTTATCCCGCATCGGTGAGTGAAGGCGTGCGTGGGGTGCAGCCCCACATCACGCAGCCCTTCTAGCCTGCTTCTGTAAGGACGGTGGGCTGGAGAACAATAACTGATTAGGTTACAAATTGGCGCCCAACGTGGGGCCCGGTAATAGGCCTCTCCCAAAGAAAGGGAGCCTACATATACCACGCTGGCTGGTTGAACGTATTTTTTGAAAAGGTGGCTTAAGTAATGTTTTATTACTATACATCTTTAGCAAACTTCCTAACAGTGTAGAACACAAACATTTTGATACAACACACGCTCGGGAAATCAGACTTGGACCAAACTTATTAGCTGAGTACTTATGTGAGAGAAATACACAAAAATGTGGCGGCCATTTCTCAAACTTTTGTACAGCCTTCGAAGTTGCTCGTACCGTGACCTGAGTGAGCTGAGAGCTCTCCCGCTTAAAATATGATTAATGTAGACGCTATGACCCGGAAAAATTATGTACTTTGGATTATCTGTTTACTTTATAAAAAATACATAATTATGTATTTGTATAGATACTTAGAAATAAAGCATCGGATCTAATGACAATTTAACAGAACAGACTCAATAAATTCTAAGTACGAAACCATGTTTTAGTTGTAGTTACATAGGTATCTGTTTGATGTTTGACTAGGTATAACTAAAACGGTTGAACTGATTACGATGAAAGTTTTGAAGACAGTTTGACATATTAGGCAGATATAACGTTATTTTTAGCACACGGTAGGTATGAGAGGAAATACGAGAAACGGAATCAGCCGCAGGCATCCGCTAGTTAAGTAAACACATAAAAAGTATAATTTAATCCATTTTGTTATAACTTATTAACAACCAAACAAGATATGACCTGCACTCCCAAGTTACGAACCTTCTTTATTACATTAACTTGTAACTTTACTACCATTTCATAAAGTACCAAAAATACATAAACATTCGTGAAAAAGAAGGAGAGAAAAGTTAAGAGATTAACTTATGAATGTTTCTGAAAGGGATCTGTATTGTTATTATTTATTTATTATTTGGTTAATATACTCGAATTTCTTCTGTGAGATGTTACATTTTCCTTGTAACATTTAGACAGCGTCCCTTATTATATGTATCTGCAGGGGAAGATACTAAACGGCTCTCATAAACATCTCAAAGGCCTAAGTCATCCTTTCTGGCATGCTTGAGCCACCAGGCTATTTTTTTAGATCCGCCAGATCGCAGCCGCTTCTATGATGAGAGTCAAAGTGGCGGGTGTACCATTGCGAATCATGTTGTACCACTTACCAAAAAAATGAACCTAAAATGTACTAAATTGTCTAAAAAATAAGTACCCGATTCAGAACGAAATTATTTCGGAATTAAAATACACCCGCCATTTTGACATCAATACGGTGAGTGTACTATAATATTTTATTACTTAACCATTATTCATAAAATATAATTATACCAAAAAAATGTACCTAAAAAGTACCTTAAGTAAAAAACGCACTCTTGATCCGTTGGATAGTTTCTGAGAAATAAAACAACCGTGTCTAGTTTACTTACGATAGTAAAATTATAAATCACGATTTTAATAACTGGACATTACATACATAACATAATTGTGACCCTTATATTTCCGTCCATACATTATGCAATTAACAATAAGTGAATTCGGAGTTTTGGTCATAAAATTATTTAAGTCATTGCATTGGTATTTCCAGTGGCGCCCGGCAGCCACCAGGCACGAAACCAAAATAGTCTGTTAGAAAACACTTTGATTCCATTTGCCTCTAAACACCTTATAAAGTAGGTAAGTTAGTACTACAACTTGACAAGACAAGTTGTCGTTTTGAAGTGTAAAGTTGAGAGATTTGAGTGTCAGTTAAGTTGTGAATAACGTCTGTAGGTACTTATACATGCCAGGAACATGTCAAACAGACAAACTAACTTCGTAAATGGCGAGAAACGATTTTTAAGCAGTGACTCCATTGTCGCATGTTTCAAGACATTTTAGAAGCCTCTGAGCTTGGTTTTTTTACTACGACCTACTGATGCCAACTTTAACTTAAAAAAAGAGAAGTGTGTAATAAAACAACTGACAGGCCGTTAAAAAGGCAATGATGATTGTCATCAGACAATAGACGCCCACTGCTGCGAGCTGATAGTCTTGAAATGTTTAGCTAAGAACCATCTTACACATCAGCTTCCAAATAAACTAGACGTATCAAATTTGGTCATGCAATGAACTGAACAGACACCAGAATAAACATATATAAGTATATACACAAATATATATATACAAGTTATATACGTATCTGTGTAACCTAACACAGATATGTATATAACTTATAACACCCCTCGTTAACCACCAGGGTAAACAGTTGAGATTAGATAAAGTTTCGCATTATCCTACAATTATTAACAGTTATAACTTGAGCAAAATATTATTCAACTAATCAAGATAACTTTGCTACAGAGAGATCCGCAATAAATTAAATTAACAATATTTCAAACACAGCAAGAAACTTTCGCAGAGCGCGGTTTCAATTACTGCAAGCTTCCGTATTTTAGAGTAATAAAATAGAAATGGACTAAATATTGCCCCAAGGGTTTTTAAGGTTCCGTACCCAAATGTTAATACGGAACCCCTATTTCTAAGACTACGCTTGCCGTCCGTCCGTCCGTCTGTCACCAGACTGTATCTCATGAACAGTTAGAGAGTTGAAATTTTCACAGATGATGTATTTCTGTTGCTGCGATAACTACTAAAAAAAAAACGTAAAGTAAACTAAAAAAAAAAGTATGATAAATATTAAATGGGGCTCCCATACAACAAACGTGATTTTTTGCGATTTTGATAAGTGATTTGTTGTCGAGCCCGATTCGTACTTGGCCGCTTTCAATATTTAAAGCTCAAAGACCAAAGATTTATTGTCTTACTGATTTCTTTTGAAGTGAATACATAATTAATGGAGGGGCGGACAAAGACGAAAGGCAGGGGGCGATTCTTTTCCCTCCTAATTGTCTCATTGAAATTTGGGCATCAAATGGCAAGTCGTTAATATAAGCTGGTGGAGTGTCCGCTACTTATTGAAATCTGACCTTTGTTTTTATTTATTTATGTTTTTTCCGAATCCGAAAATAGCCAATAGCCATTTAAAACATAACCTAATAACGTTGAATTTTGATTTAAGATTTGGGTCTGGATTTTTGGCACCAAATGGTTTGTTTTCAAAAATAAATTACACTCAGCTTATTTACTATTAATTTTTAATTAACTTTTAATTTTTCATTTCAATATTCAGGATAAAACTAAACTAATCGAAAAAATGTTTCAGCCGTATATAAAACTTTTCAGTGTACTTCCAACGCTTTAACTTATTCCGATAGGTTATCTATGGCGTAGCCTCATTCAAATGCGAATGTTAACTGTTCTTGTAAGTGACTGTACATTGATGCGGTGTCTAAAGACGGTTAGTTTAAATACCTACGTCTATTTTACGTCAATATCATCGTCGTTAAGGAAATAGCCGTAATCTGCGTAAGAATTTTCTTTGTACGGATGAGGTGTTTGTGTACAGTTCGCGAGGCGTAAGCTGAGCTTTGCATTTATGTGAGTGTACGTACGTAAACGTATAATGTGGCCTGTTTAACACACATGTGTGCTGTACACATCTTTTTACTCTACTTTTTGTGATCACTCACACAAATGCAAAGCACAGCTTAGGCCTCGCGAACTGTAACTACTTCTATAAGAACTATTGCCGGGCGCCCCGGGTACGCCCTCGGGAAGATATCCCTAGGGCACGATCTGCATTAGTATAATATAATTTTTTCTTTGACTAATAAGACAAAATAAACGGTCTTTGCGATCGGGTTCCCTACGAAAACCCGCACTACTCTTAACGTCATCAACATTCCATTAAGCTGTAGTGAGAGAAGGGTGCCCCAACGCTATTGTTCCAAGGTTGATAACTTAAGGTTGATACGTCAAAAGAGACACGTTATTATAATACTTATTTATCGGGTTTCATACAAGCTTCGATAGCAATACCTTCGCTAAGCCTCATTTGAGATCATTGATTGTACGATAATAATAATTATTTAGTTACAGGTTTTTAAATATAAATACCAGCATTAGCTATTAACTGCCTCGAACCCGGTCCTGTATGTATATTACTTGCTCGCACTATAACTTAACTGCTTCGGTGTCGTGGTTGGTAGTGCATCGGCTTTCGACTCCGGAGTCTCGAGTTTGATTACCGGATCGCATCAAATGTTTGTTTCGGGGTTTGGGTGTTTTCTATAGAAAAAGAAAGAAAGAAAACATTTATTACTCCATTTTACAACCTTACAACGTAAAATAACAAACAATGAACAAAACAGTAAGTTAAAAAAAAAGGAAAATAATAATAACAATATGTGGAATAAACGGGCGTCTCTCAGCGTTATTCTGTCTGCATGGTGCAAGGCAGACAGCGTTCGTTTTCAGAGACGGTCTGATGGTGGAAACAATTCCGGTACCTACCTCAGAGCATGCTGTACCACCGGACCCGGTCCTATCCCTGTTGCTATAAAAACATCTATGGCAGTCACTTCACGGAAAATATCGAACTTCAACCGAATAGCAGTTACACTGGAAACCCGACCCTAACAAGCCGGGTAAAGGATCGGTGGAACATCGATATTTATTGAGATTTTTTATTATCTCATTATTCATCTGACCGACACTTCAAAATCATTAAAATTATGTATTGATGACCAACTTACCCAAATACAGCTAAAATAAGTATAGAAACAATAATTCACTTACACAAACTAAATAATAAGTAAGTTTGTACCTACTTATAATATTTACAGAAAGTAGAATTGAAAGAATGTGAGTCTTATTTTCAAATGATGTAGTGGTTTTCCAATTTGCGACAGCCCTGCGTACCTACTTATATTATTACCAGTGATCCCAACATGATGTGACACGAGATGTTGCGTGACGTGATCGATATACGAGTATGAACCACACGAGCCGCAGCGAGCAAGAGTCAAGTCCCTCGAGACAATGTGAGGAAATTAAATCACTTTGGAAACCATTGTTTACCATGTGAATATTGGGGAGCTTTTATATTGAATCGGTATTAATATGTGTTACAATACGTTATGTTTTAGAATAAGCTAAAGTTAGTTTTAAGTCATAGTAGTTATCTACTTGTATTTGTGATCTGGCGGCTATTGACATGTCGTCGTAGAGCCTGTGAGAGAGGAACATGGCAATAAAAACTCAGAGCCACTTTTTTTCCAATCGCCAGTAATAACAATAATTTCATTAATCTTGCGAGTGTGATTACAATCTTAGGCTTTCACAATCCTGCTGTGACAGATTATAATACATATCTTGGCTTGGATTTAGCATGGAAGTATGAAGGGCCGGGATCTCCAGAACTCAAATATTTCTCACTTGCAGGTACGTACCCATGGATATTTACGTCAAGCATGTCCAATATTGTAATAAGTTCATCTAATACTTTCTACTAACACTTTCTACTACAGCATGTGACCGCTCCCCGTCCTCACACAAAAGTATTAGCCTCCAATGTTATTACATTTTCTTGTGGGACTCATAACGATCATTCACTTATCAAAAGAATTCTTTAACTCAAAATATAGATAAAAGTCTTTCGAATTCTGGCGACAATTATGCATGGATTAACGAATGATGGATTGCAGCTAAATGGGCCCTGGCCGACTGGCTGGCTTAGGTCCAAGATGGAAGACGACTGCTGCACTCTGTAGGGTGATTCTCATGTTATAAGGAATTCTAGGGATTTTTAGTTTTAGCACTCCATCGGGAACATTGAAAATGGAACAGTAAATTACACGATTATTTACTGTTCCATTTTCACGTCAAATGTCAAAATTTGTTCCTGAATTTTGACATTTGGCGTACTCAGTGGATGCTCAACTTCAAATTCTCAATTCAGAAATCGGCCGTTTTAAAAACAAAAACATAAACCCGTAAGAAAGGTCTTGGAATAATAGATTTGTGGTTATCCTACACAAGAATGTCAAGATGTCATTTGCCGATAGCCGAGTCCCTCGTGGTTCTACTTACCTGCAGATGTACAGGGTCCAATTTTGTACTGTATTTATTGAATAGAGGAAAGATTAGATTGAAATTTATATAAGGCCAGCTGATTACACGCCCGCGGCTTCCTATAGCTCACATGGATAATGTAGCAAGTCAAAGCTTTTTCCACTTCAGTTCAGTTCAGCTTCCTCTGCTTTTTTCATCCGTAACCATGTAAGATCATGTTGTCAAACACACACACCTACATATAGATAATCCCAATTCACACTATGAAGCTTGAAACACACTGGTCCTTCACATACGACGTATGACGGCGACAGCGTATACGACGACCGCGTTGGTCAATGACGTATGCCACGCAACGTGGGAAACAGCGACACACTGGTCCTTCGTCTTAAGACGTCTGACGTTTACATTATCTACGCGTTATGACACTTTAAATGTGTGTGACAGTGTCGTACGGATACGTGGATAGCATGGGAACACCCGAATCTGGCGCGGTGACGTGTAAGACAGCGTGGTGAATGACCAGTGTGTTCGTTACCATACAAATTGTATAGGCCAGATCCTGTACAGATGTCCTAAAGCGTGGTATCTCACGTCGCACGTGCTCACGTCCCTTACACACACATTATTGACGTTACAGGGTAGGTACTTACCGGGCGCTATATGGGTACAATCGAAAATAGATTTAACAACTCTCTAATCTGTACCTAAATTCCAACAGTTACAACCGATATTACATACCTACAATATCTGCACATATTATCAAAACGTTCTTATCTCATGAACTTTAGTAGAGTGTGTGTTAACCCGATGCCTCATTCAGGTACAATATCTGGATTGGAGTCGGCCGCGGCCCGTCTATCGCTCACGTACTTAATTAGACACATCTACTACTGCTTTGCTCACCCGCTCGCCCTCACATACGTCAACATGTGTCGCCAGACGTGCGGACAAATTGCCTCTTACGATATATTTATTTTAGGACTTTGTAACTTTGTGTTATAATGAGATATGATCAATCAAATGAAACTGACCGTATACGATCTTCTAGGGGAGAATCGTAATTATCATAGAATTACGCCTTTTTACCAAGAGGGGTAGGCAGAAGTAGAGGGCCGGTGTGTCCAAATTTCAGCTATTTAATTAGACCCATGTAATAGGTACGAGTATGTATTTAAAACCCACGTAGAATAAAGTAGGAGCTATATAATATATACCTACGTCGTAGCAGCGTCGTAGCAATAGTGCTACGCGCTACCATCACAGTTAAAATAAAATGATTGTGATAGTAATCAATCTGAGACCTGTCTGATTCTTTTGCGATAAACTAACGGATTTTAATGCGGTTTTCACCAATAGATAGAGTGATTCATGAGAAACATAATTATAAAATGATTAATTAAAGTTTTGTATTAATTCTTAGTGGAATTCCGAGACCTGTCTGATTCTTTTGCGATAAACTAACGGATTTTAATGCGGTTTTCACCAATAGATAGAGTGATTCATGAGAAACATAATTATAAAATGATTAATTAAAGTTTTGTATTAATTCTTAGTGGAATTCCATAGTCTCTGCCTACCCCAATGGGAAAGAGGCGTGACCATATGTATGTATATTCTTTATACGGTAACAAAAAGCAGCAAGATGCACACACAAGCATCTTGCTGCTTTTTGTTCACTATAAAAATTAGGAACTTTATCTCAAAACCAATCGACTCCAACCAGCAACACTAAGAACGTATAACTTAAAGATTTAAACCTCTCCGGCTTTGTCGTGAAGATATACTGAGAAATAAACAAGTTAGTTGCGTCTGAGACCTGAGACCGGCTGCAATACACTGATTGAGAACGTGACGAGAAATACAGGATGAAAGCTCCACGATGGTAAGAGGGTATATAAACTCTTAATGTGATTGTTTCGGCCTCTCTTTAATTAAAACGAGATTTCCAACAGTCAGAGGCCTAAGTCACGTAAATGAACGTAAAACGCCATGCTACTGCTATACTACTACCTTGCAACTGTAATAGGTAAAAAAATCGGTAGTCTGCTAAACTCACAAGCAACGCGCCATGATAGCGCCAGAAAGGCACCAAACCGAATGACTGCCTGATATCATTACTACATTACCAACTTCCCAGCCCCTATATCCCGGGAACCGAGCGAGCTTCCCACCTAAATTCTGGTCAAACACGCAAACAGCTACTAGCGCGTCACAAGCTAGCAGGCAGACGCACGTTCGCAACTTGACTGCGTTTATGTTTTTTTTTTTTTTTTTTTTTTTTTTTTTTTTTAATTCCTAGTTACCTCCCCCTTAAGTGGAGACTATGTTAATCCTAATGCTCTTTGTCATACCAGTTCTCGCAATTATTCTTCTCGCACTTTTATCCTGCATACTTGATCTTTCTTTCATTCATCACTCAGTCTTTAGTGGGTGGGACTCCCACGTTACACCTAATCTTACTAGCTGTGTTAGGGTTTTCTTTATTTATTGTATATAGCTTTATGTGGCTGGGGAAAATAATACAAGGTTGGCTATTAACAATGACTCTTCGCTAGCCATGCGAGCAGTTGGGTTCTACACTTCTTATCTTATATCTAGTTACACTTTTCGTTTCTTATTTTTTATCTTATTCCTATAACTTAATATTTCTAGTGTTTATCTTATAGTATTATACATTTGGGTATTTCTTAATTTGTCTTATCATTATGGCTATCTATTATTGTACTGCTTGAATGTTGTAATCTTTATTTTATACATAATTGTTACTTCCAGTTACAGCAATTGTTCGTTCTAGACCTCATCCTCGACAATGTACGTCTTAACCTTATTCTCATTTTTATTTGTGTAATATGTCGTTTACTATTGTTTATTCTTCTTTGTTGTAATGCTTAACATAGTTTATTCAATAATAAAATGTAAGCATAATATGTTTAGTATCTATTGCGTTTTATTCCTGTCGATTACAATTTTTGCGACGATGTTACAATACTCCAGGAATTCGTCGCGGTTGTTGCTCCGCATCAGTTCTGCTGCGTTTTCCGCACTCACCGTTATGTCGATGTTTTGTTCAAGGTCAAAGCGTCGCAGTGCGAAGATAGGGCAGCAGAACAATATATGAGGGACAGTTTCATCAGCATCCGGGTCACAGACGCATGCGGGGCTATCCTTGCACTTGAAGCGATTCAAGTAATGGGAGAACCCCCCATGTCCGGTCATGACCTGCGTGGTGATACGGTCGATTCTGATTTTCCGCATTATGCCGTATGCCGTTAGCGCATCCGGTAGGAACAATTTGGTGATACCAGCTGTAGTGCCAGTGAGATATCTCAGGTTCCATTCGCCAAGAGTTGCAGCCCGTAGGCTTCGCTTGACGAACGAGACCGGGCATAGATCATAATCCGGCTTCTTTTTACGATTCATGGCAGCCGCTTTGGCCAATTCATCCGCTCTCTCGTTGCCAGCCAGTCCGACGTGTGCTTTGATCCAAAACAAAGATACATCTTTGTTTTGGTGCAGTATTGTTGCTATGTTATGCCTTGTCTCCACCGCCAGTGGATGGAGGCATCTCGGATTTTGAACCGATTGAAGTGCTGCCATGGAATCACTGTATATACCGCACGATGTCGCCCTTGCCTTCAGCACTTCTTGAGTGGCGCAGTGTATCGCCAGAAGTTCAGCCTGGTAAACCGTACAATAATCTGCCAGTTTCAGTTTCCGGATTTTGGTCTCGGTCTCTCCTCTCCAAATGGAGAGAGCGGCTCCGACCTCACCTTGAATTTTGCTGCCATCGGTGAATATGCGGATATCATATTCACCGCTGGCATCAAGTTGTTCTTGGTTTACCAGGCTGACGAAGTTTATGTGCGTGATTTCAGACGGGTGCGGGGCCGCGATAGCAGGAGTCATTTGCTCTACTTCTCGGTCGCGTAACGCCGGCCGCGGTTCCCCCCTCTTGGCCCGGTACAGGGAGGCTGCCTCCCTCACACGGAGATCAAGGGGGAGAATCCCGGCCAACTCCAGCGCCGAGTTTAGCGACACGGTGCGGTAGGCCTTCGAGATCTGTTGTGCGATTAAGCGTTGTACCACGCTGAGTTGCTTAATCGTGCCTTTCCTGGACACTGCAGTTTCCCACACGCTAGCGCCATACAGCACAATCGGCTCTACCGTAGCCACATATATTGTTCTGATGACCTCCGGATTCAGTCCCCAGGTGGTCTTCGCTGCTCTGGTTAATTGCTTGTAGACGCCCAAGGCCTTCCTGCATATGTTAGCTACGTGCGGCTTGAAGGTTAGCTTGTCGTCTATGGTCACGCCCAGCATCTTGATCCTCTCTACCATCGGGATGTCGACCCCTCCCATGGTAAGGAGGGGGGTATCGTACTTCAATTTTCGTGTAATAACCATCGCGCTGGTTTTGTGCGGAGCGAATTTGAGCTTGTTTTGGACACCCCACCTCCTAACATGTTCGAGGGCGGCATTAGCCCTAACCTCAATTTGCTGAGCGTCATCCGCGTCAAAGACTAAGACGACATCATCGGCGAATGCCTGCACGTAGTCGCCGTTTTTGTCCAGGCCTTTGAGGAGCGGATCCAATAGGAGGTTCCATAAAATGGGGCCCCCTATTGAACCTTGAACACAGCCCTTGTTCGTCGATCTAGTGTACTCCTCTCCGGCATACCGGACGTGGACTGTTCTTTCATCGAGATAGCTATCTATCACCCTCCTCAGGTTGAGCGGGCAGTTCTCTTCCGCCAATCGGACTCTTATAGCGGGCCACCATGCGCTAACGAAAGCTCCCTCTATATCCAAGGATATTATTGTTATCAGCTTCTTCTCGTCCAGCTTCTGACGTATGTGCTGCATAAGGGTATAGAGGGAGTCTTCGGTGCTCCTCTGGGGCATGAATCCGTATTGACGGTTACTCATTCCTGGGAGGATGTAGTGCTTAACTCGGGACATAAGCAGCTTCTCATATATCTTACCTAAGATCGAGAGAAGCCCTATGGGTCTATAGGCCTTGGGCACGGAGTAGTTGTCTTTTCCGGGTTTTTTGAGGATGACAACGGTTGCCTCCTTCCATTTGCGTGGGAAGTGGTGGAATTTGAGGCACTTGTTCAGCAGGGCAAGGAAAGCAGGGGGAGCCGTGTCGATTGCTCGACGACAGATGTCGGCCGTAAGTACGTCGGCGCCCGGAGCCTTTTTAGGATTGAAGGACCCGCATACCATGCAGAGTTCAGCCAGGGTAAATGGTGGATCGCAAGTGTCAATTTTGTTTACACCATTCACCTCTTCGGCTTTGAATCTGATTTGGCTGTGGTATGCGTTGTCCCCCTCAGGTCTATCCTCCGGGTAGAAGGTGTTAGCCAGTAAGGCCACCGATTCTTTAGAGTCCAGGCTCACTCCATTGTCTTCCAGCGGCAGGTCTTCTCTGCGTTCCGTCCTAGAGATGATTCTGTATATTCCTTCACATGCTTTCCCTGTCCTGCTTGGCACAAAAGTTCTTCCAACTATCGACAATGGCACGGGAAGCCTCGACCTCGTATTCTTGCTTCTTGTTAAGGTAGTCCTCGACTACCTTAGCTCTTCTGATTGGTGCAGCGCACCTAATCCGGTTTTTTCGGGTAGCAACTTCTCTCTTTAGTTTGGTGAGTGTTTCCGACCACCACGGCACATTGAGTTGCTCATTGGTCTTCCTGAGTGGCATCGACTGCAGGCATGCCTCCACCAGCATGTCGGTGTAGGAGTTGACTGCTTCTTCAAGCTGGTCAACAGAACTAATCGCATCTATATCATCTTTACTCAGGCGGCGCTCCGTGATTAACTGTCTGAATTTAACAGCAAATTCAGACCAGTTAGCCTTCTTAGTGTTAAATTTGCGAGTAGTTCTGTTGACCGTGACACCTTTAGCCCTTGCGAGTCGTATGCCAAATAGTATGCCGTTGTGGTCAGAGTTCACCAGACCTGTGTCCACTCTCCACTGCTCGATTAGATCTAGGAGATCTTCCGAGCAGGCGGTGAGGTCAATGAAGCTGTGATATCTTTGCGTACCCCTGTAAGTATCGAAGGTCGGAGTTGATCCTTTATTAAGGATATGCAATCCCATATCCCCTAGAGTCCCGGCCATTTCGATGCCTCTCTTGTCGACCTTTAGACTGCCCCACCAGGTGCTCTTTGCGTTTGCATCTCCTCCAACGATCAAGTTCTTTGAGCCCAGTGTCTCCTCGACCTTTTGTAGTTGTATTAGGTACGGTTCGAGCGGGTGACTCGGTTCGAAGTAAAAGGACACCAGCGTGATTTCCCAGGACACCGTTCGGATCCCCACCACAACGATGTTGTTTGTGGTGAGTTTTGGGTATTGAATGACCGTAAGGTCACTATCGAAGACGGCTATTGCCGCCTTCACCCTACCCTCCCCTACGTTGGTGTTCTGAAAAATTTTCACGCCGGTGCGCCCTTTCATGAGCCCGCTTCCATCAACCGCTGGCTCTTGGAGGAGTGCTACTGCGGCTTGGCGCTTCTTAGCTTCGATGAGGATCTCGGTTGTTGCCAGCTTCTTCTTTTGCAGATTCGCTTGGAGCACCCTATAGAGGGTGGAGTCGCCCTGTGCGCCCTTAGCAGTACGCCACAGTTAGGCGAACTAATTCGTCCCTCCTGCGACGCACTGAGCAGTCCCGGTCGAAGGCGTTGTGCTCGTTGTCATCCTGTTTTGTTCTGAGGCAGTTCTTGCATTTGGGTGGGACACCCGCCATCCAGTCCGTGCATTCCGTTTTTAAGTGCGGACCTCCGCAATGGCTGCAGAGGTCGACCGGCTCTTTGCAGAACCGCTTGGTGTGGCCGTAGTCCAGGCAACGGCTGCACTGGATTAACGGGGACTGGTCCTCCGCCCGAATGCGCTGTAAATCAATGTGGACGTACCCCTGTTGAGTTATTCTGTTCCACACGATGGGTGCGACATTGAGGACTATATGTCCTGTGTGGGGGTTTCTTGCCTTTCTTCTATATTTGACTGCGTTTGTTTTAGTAGACTACGAAAACTGGAAAAATTTGCCTTTGACGTGCAAATACGATGCTACTTTGCTACAATTCCAATACGCGACTTGGCCCACAGGACAGATGTGACACAGCACTGAATAGAATATCTGCAGCGCCTTTAACAATAAAATCGCACAGACTAGACCCGATGCTAGCGACGCTTTAACATATTAAAATTCATATTTTTTGCTCCTCTGTAATGTAAAATGGGAATATACAAAAAACTTTTTATTTTTTATACATATTCAATTGCTTTATTTTCGAGTAATTTACATGAATGAATGTGAAAGGTTCTTTGTTATAAAATAAGTATTTATATTTTAACAGAGAGTAGATGTATATAAGCACATTCTCACAGCTCCGCCCATGTGGAATAGCCTATATACGATAGGTAACTTATTTCCTGCTATCCGAATTTCATTAAACAAAGTCTATACACAATGACCTGGAAGTCGCCTGATCTATTGCTTAATCTATAATAATAACAATAAATATGTTAGGACAATTCACACAACGCCGTCTTGTCTCAAACTAAGCAGAGCTTGTGATATGAGTACTAGATAAACTGATATACATATTATACATAGGAAACATCCAGACTTCGGTACAAACGTATGTGTCATCACACAAAGTTTGTCCCGACCGGGAATCGAACCCGAGACTCTGGCGTCGTAAGCGGATACACTACCGACCAAGCCACCAAAGCAGTCAAGTCAATCTGTCTGTCAAAACAGCAAGATGAGCCGCTCAGTAATCTTCGAAGATAGGTAAGTGCGCTAATCTCTATATATAAAAATGTATCCCTATTTCCCTTAGTCACGCCATCACGCGTGAAGATTTCGCTTATTCTTTTTTTGTTGTGTTCGTAATTATCACGAGAAGGATCTTATGGAAGAAAAAAAAAACGTTATGAAACACATTAGAAACTTTAGAAACTTACTTACTTTACTAACTAGAAACTTACTTAAACTTTAGGAACATTAGAAAAATTAATGCTGTACGAAGTTCACCGGGACAGCTTGTCTCAAATACAAATAGACAGGTAAGTATGAAAAAATACTTGTCTTTTGTTTTATTATTCTTTTTGACATCATTCACCGAGCCTTTTCTCAACCCAGTCGGGGTCGGCTTTTCCGTCTAACTGCGATACGGCTTCATTTCGATATTTTCCGTGGAGCGACTGCCATCTGACCTTCACAACCCATGGGCGATATCGAAGTCCCAGTTAGATTACCTATGTTTTAGGGCTCAAATACTCGTAACGTCTGCCATAGATGTGGTATGATGTATCAATGTCTTATGAAATGGTAACCCATCCTAACACCAGCCTGGCTAGATGTTGCTTAACGTTTTAACCTCATATAAGTAAGAGTGAATGAAAAATACCAAGACATTGGTTTATAGACAACGTTTTACTTAAAACCTTTGATAATTTATTTTTAAATTTAGCTGATGCCCCTATAATCCCGAGGAATACCACGCTCAAATACAAACTTCAATTGCATAGTGCACAGTTTAAAAAAACTGTAGGCTACAAAGAAAAGATCGCTTAGTTAAAAAAGCAACGTTTCGTCTGCAATGTGATAATAGATCCCTTTCCCTTTGAAGCCACTTGCTTTGCAAACAGCAGCAGACTATGTGCTAGGCAGAAACACATTTACTCAACTTTAAAATAGGTGTTTTGTGGGCGGCCTCGTTGGCTTGCAGTTTGTGTGGAGAAGTCAATGAGTGTTTGTATTTTTTACAATTTTCATCGCATTAACAATCACAAATAATCAACACAACAAGGAACTATCATAGGTTACTTGATTATAAAGCAATAACGTATTGTACCTTTACTATTATCATGATTAAGTTTAGATATCATTTAGTACCAGGCATTACTTCATGGAGTAAAATGAAGCATATTATTCCCCCACTTTTAGCTAATACCGCTGCTTGTCTCACGTAATAGGTGACGAACCTATTGCCGCAAAACCGAGTCCTTGTATATTTATCTGAGCCTCGTCAGTTGATCCGCAGGTGCACCACTTGCAAGTGAGATTGACAAGTGATCTTAGAGACCCAAAAAGATCTTAGAGGATCTTAGTGAGGATACTATGCATCCTTTTTAATTCCCGGGTAGTCCGAAACGCCCAGGACTTTCATTGGCTGTGCCGTAGCGGCTGGCACGTACGATTTTGTTGCCCATTGACGGCAATAGGCTTGCCCCTATTACGTGGGACTAGCAATACTGGCAAATTGTGGGTGTGTAATACACCTCTGCCTTCGGGGATATAGGCGTAACATGTGTATGTCTGTTAGGTTAGGGAAATGGCAACAAGTTAACTAAATCAAGCGTCCACTATTCTGTAATATTGCTAAGTAGGATTTCTGAATGATATAATACTCGTAATATACACACTTCTGGGCCGCACTTATTCAGTCAGTTGCTGTAGTGAATCACAAACAGCTGGCATTTCCTCCAACATTTGTACCAAACCCTCGACTAACACCATCATAAGTCATGGCGAACAAAACACCCGAGCTGAGGTGTAATGGCCCATTGCCAAGATAAAAGACATCCGCGTCGATTTACTGCGAAAACACGTCACGCAAATTTTAGATAACTTTGTACTGCTTTGCACACTCCACTGAAATTTTATTTGTGTCAAATACATTGTCTAGTTTCTTTAAACGGTTAAAATACTTTTAGATACAAAAGCATCGATGGATTTTATTGAAAATTTTAACAATTTAAATTGTTTGGTGTCATAATTGTTTGTAAACTGACAGTTATAATTGGTTTTACAGAAGATTTCGTATCGTCTGTAAAACAATTTTCTTGTCTGTAATAAATAATTGTTTACCATCAATGGGGATGAATTATTTATTAATTCAAATGATGTAAGTAAATGAGCGCTAACTCAGGAGTGCCGATAATCTAAATTAGGTACCAGACTTCTCAAACACTAAACATCTATATAAATAAATAAACTTGGAGTGTCCTTGTGTAGTTAAGTATCTGCATAAAATGCGGCGGATGATGATTCAATAGTGTTTAACTTTACTTTGTGTAGGTATTTCTTTCCATAATGACTATATTCAGTTAACTCCTGTACTTTTCTTTTCAGAACTTTTACATCTTTCTTTTCATCATATATGCCAATACTTATCCACTGTTTATTTCACTTCTATCTATTTATGTCCATTCAAGGGTTGCCTGTAAGATATCACGCTTTGTGACAAGGCCGCCATTTGTACATACTAAATGTTAAGTCTCTGTTTCTTTTTGTATTGGTGTACAATTAGTCCGAGATGCCCAAGACTGTAATTAGCTGTGCCATAGCGACTGGCACGTAAGATTTTGTTTCCTTTCATCAACATTTCATCGCAAGGCAACGGGTTATTAAATTCATTCGGCCATTTTAGACATAGCCCCCTATTACATGAGACTAAAAATACTGGCAAATTGTGGGTGTGTATGTGTGCTGTACAATAAAGTATATTCTATTCTAAAGAATATAAAAAATAACCTTCATTTACATATTCAACCAAATTCGCAGACGTCGTACTTACATTTAAAAGTTAGGATAAACGGGATAGTACATAAGTCTCCTCGTTGTAGTTTTATTCCTTCTGTAGTTGAGGCGCTTTGTGTAGCTCGAATAGTCTTTGTGACTTTTTCCTTTGTAATCTGCAGCTATAAAATATAAGAAGTCTTGACCGTGGTCGTGAAGTTATAGCAAATAAATACATGGATATAATAAAATTGTAAGTGTTCGATGTCTGTACATCGAAGATATAATAGGGAAACTGTTGTAGGGGGGCTTTATGAACGCAATAGAACCCAAAACATAGGTTTTTAGAATTTTTGTCTGTTTGTCTAAATGTTTGAACATGCTAATCTCAGAAAAGGCTTAACCGATTTTAATGCGGTGTTCAGTAATACGTTGTGGTTTATTCAACTTAACATTTAAGGTTTGTTTTATTTCAACCGGTTCATAAATAAAAAAGTTATGTCGATCTAAAGTAACACGCAGGCGGAGCTGCGGGCAACAGCTAGTAGTAAATAAGTCATATAAGTTTGTACCACAACAGATTTACAAGTTTAAATGCCCCATCCCATAGTAAGAGATGGGACTGTTCTCTATTACGGCTACTATAAACTGTTATTAAATTACGTAAAATTCGAAAACTCACTTCACTTAGGGAAAACGACTTGAGCCTTGAACTTCTGTATTTGAAACCAATGAGTTTGCTTTTACTATTCTTATAAATATTTATAAAGAAATAAGAAATCACAAAACTGAAATGTCATCGACAGAACTCGAACCCGCGACCATTCCTTAATTTTTTTTTCTCGCCTAACGTCTTCTAGCCCAAACTAAGCTATAAGCTTGTGCTATGGGATTTAGACAACTGAGAAACATACTTATATATTTCTATATACATACATAATATACATAGAAAACACCCAAACTCCGAAACAAACATTTGTGGCTTACACAAATATTAGATTAGACCCGGGAATCGACAATTGACTTACTTCTTTTTTTGAAGTCGGTTAAAAAGGAACGAAAACTAAATTAGGTACAGAAAAATTCAATAGGTAACACAAAGAAAGATTCAGCTTTACTTTATTATTCAAGTTGATTGAATGAAAATCTTAACTGGTATGATTTCCCGTGAGAATTGTACAGAAGAATTGAACATCGAGGTAATGCCTAATGCTGTTAATCCATAGCTTTTTCTTCACTGCTTGGTAGGAATTCCAGGGAATTCCTACCAAGCAGTGAAGAAAAAGCTTTTAAAAAAAAGAAGAACAGGTTCTTCTTTTTTTTAAAACGTGGCTCCATCGATATCCATCAATGATTTCGCCAATGTCAAGGTAATGCTTGCTTTTCCCCGCACAGAAGAACTAGTTACTCTGAACTAGTTCGCGGTGCGGGACAAGGAAACGTTGTTTGGTATTGTAATTTGAGCGTTTGGGTCTGGATTTTTAGCGCCAGCGCCAGGGGTAACCCAAAAGGCTGCCAGCCACGCGCTTCGCAAAAACCCAAGTCCCGAATTCCCTGTTAAATCAACTCCTTTGTTAAATCGCACAATACCTACAGTGGTGTTACAACGTCTAGTCACAATGAGAAAGAGTTGTCAAAAACATACTTCTTTCAATTAGAAAAACGAGTACAATCTTTTAAGAGTAGGTGCATTAATTAACACACATCAAGAGCGTACCGGTAAATATAAAGCGACAACCAGGACTTTAATTGGCTGTGCTATAGCGGCTGGCACGTAAGATTTTGTTGCATTTCATCGCAAGGCTTTTTCAAAATTACTAAATTGCTGCTACTTTTTATTAAATTCATTCGGCAATTTTAGACGTAACCCATTATAAATGTGCCCGGTGACGGCAATAGGTTTGCCCCCTATTACGTGGGACTAAAAATACTGGCAAATTGTGGGTGTGTAATGCACCACTGCCCCCCTTAGCTCTCGAGAACTGCTTATGCTCCAATGATGGTTGACCGCTCTATGGATAGTCCTCGATCTGGAAGCAAGCCAAAAAATCGAAAATTTGACCTAGCCGTTAGAAGTTATTGGCCAAAACCTATGGCGTGGTGTGGCGCTAAGCACCGCGCAAGGCACAGTACTAGTTTTGTACAAATTATACAATTCTACTTAGTACTTCCTAGTTTTCAACATTAAGTTCACGTTCTTCTGGATCAATTCGTTTTTCAACCGACTTCCAAAAAAGGAGGAGGAGGTTCTCAATTCCACTGAATTGAGAAGCTCCTCCTTTTTTGGAAGGTTTTTTATTGTTTTATTTTTTATGTTTGTTACCTCATATCTTAGGACTGGGTTATTTTTTCCCAAGTGTTTTCCCAATTTCAATTTGGTCCCATTCCGACAACTATTTGATCCCATTTCAGTAATTTGAAGTCGGTTGTTGTGTCAATTTTTGGAGTGTATTTTTGTTGAATATGATTGAAATTTCGCATTTGAACCTGGTATTCATAATCATAATTTTTTTTACATTCTACATTTTTTTTTTACCATGACCGTTTTGATGTGGTTTACCTATCTATATATTTAATACGACAATTTGTCTGTCTGTCCGTCCGTCGCGTTTTTCAATTTACATACAATTGCATGAAATATTATAATTTTTTTTTTTTTGAGGCAATACAAATTTCTTCGGGATAACTAGTTTACATGAATCTGACAAAATAGAAATGAAATATTGTGTCCCTTCGTCCAGCATACTCACCATCCTGATATAATAATCCTGATATTTCATGAATGCCAAAAAATTGTGCTGAAATAGTGCTAATTAGTGCCCAAAGGAAAAAAATAGTGCTCTTATACTTAAGAAATTACAGCCATAGTTCGATGAGTATGCTGGACGAAGGTTTCGCCCAGCATACTCACCTCCGTTTGTGGAATCTGTGTACGCTTCAACCATAATTCATACTTAAAAAAATTGTGCCCAAATAGTGCCAAATGGTGCCCAAAAAGAAAAAACGGTGCTCTAATAACTCCGGAGTTAAAGGCTTCGTTAAGTGAGTATGCTGGCATACTCACTTCACTACGCGAATACCGAACGAGCTAACGAAACAATTGACGGCTTAAAAAATTGTGCTTGAAATAGTGCCCAATATCAGTCCAATTTTCGCTTGACTTTTGACCTAGAAAACCATTAAATTTAATTGTAAACTTCTACATACTAACGTTAAATGAGGTACAGTCGTTCACACATGTTTTAAGATAAACATATTAAAAATTCTTATTGTGGGCGGTTATGTGATTGGGAATAATTGTGGTATTTTCTCACATATCAAAAACTGTCGATTAAATGCTAATTTAATTTATTTAATTTTTATTAATTATTTTTTTGTTTTTTTTTTATAAATAAATGAAATTGTAAGCGTAAATTAAATCTACTCGTATTACTTCATTGCTTGTAGGGTGAAATATTTCCCAAAAAAACTGTCTGGGCACTAATAGTCTATTGCAGCCAATAAAATTAATAAAATAGGTACCTACCTATTTTATTAATTTTAGATCTATTTGAGATCTTGAAAATTTGTAAAAAAGGAAATACGTAGGTCACACTATAAGTTCTGCGTAACTTAAAAAACATACATAGCATCATGCCTTTTTCCCCGAAGGGGTAGGCAGAGGTGTGCAAACACAGACACATCTCGCCAGCTATGTTAGGTCCCATGTAATAGGGGGCGAGCCTATTGCCATTTACCGGACACAAGTTCCAGACTGGGATAATTATCTGGGTAAAATTCTAAAGAGAATTATACATAATCCACCAGACCCGGGAATTGAACCCGAGACCTCGAGCGAGGCAGTCCGTACATAATGAGGTAGTCCTTAAAAGAACAACATGTTAAAACCATACCCCACATCCCGACTAATTCACCTTACAAAAAAACAAAATCCAAATCGGATCATCCTTTCAGGAGCTACGATGCCACAGACACACACATGTTCCAATGTGCAGACGATACTTGCATGGTGTCCGCCGGGTCTAGTGTTATCGAGCCCCAAAATTGTCTTCAAGGGGACTTGATCTGGGTCACATGATGCTGGGCTGGTTTTGAATGCACAAAATACTAAGGTTATGTATATTAGCTCCAGCCAAAACAGAAAATCTTTTACTCCTCTAATTTTATAGCATTACGGATCATAAGGTTCAGGAAGCAAAATGGACTTTCCAATAGTTAGTCCTCTAGTCATGACGTCTTTCTATGCATGCTAGCATGGTCCTCATTTCAGTAAGTGTTTAGTAAAAATAGCCTTCAACTGAAGGTGACATTAAATCAAAACGTGTTTGATGCATAACGAACTTTTCTATTTCCTCTTGAAATGAAACCTCTTTAGATTATCATTTTTCATTGTCTATTTTATGATTAATTTTATCGTAGATATCTTAAGTAGAAGTCTACAAAAGTGCATAAAGACAACAAATTAGCTTGTTTCATGGTGTCAAGAGACGAAAGGTTGATATTCGTTTTAATATACAATACGCCGAAGAGAAGAAAAAACTTGTAGAAGAGTGTATTACACCTTATGAGTTCTTGCAAAGAGTTTCTAATATTAAAAGAATCCTTAATGTGTAACATTTCTGTTCCTACTCATCCAATGCAATGTTCGTTGTGTTGTTATCTCAAGTGTAACTTTACGTTCGTCATTTTGTCGACTATAGGTACCTACAATAACTCGAGAAATCGAGGACCAGCGTTCCCAACTCCGCCAGGATCTCATGGAGACTTGGAGGGTGCGACTTGAGCAACCTAAGTGGGGAACCACCGTCATCGCGGCGCTGAGGCCGATCATGGACAAGTGGCTGCAGAGGCAGCATGGTGACCTCACGTATCGTGCGGGCGGGGGGGATCCAAAGCAATTGGGAAGGTGAATCCACGGTCAACAAGACCATGAACAGCTGGACCAAAAGGATGGAGAACTCCTATTCTCAGCACACATCCAATGTTGAGTCTGGTGAATGGCTTTGGGGGAGAGCGCTACAGTCGTGCAGATCCCCAAAGCAAGGCTATAGACTTCCTTCACGCGGTGCCGCCTGTTATTGGTCTGATTCCATAAGAAACAGACGTAACTAATAATCTATAGCCGAGAGTTCTATCTTCAATCCCTATCCAAACCGTCCCCTCCTTATCCAAACATACCATCCCTCCCCATACCCGATCCGCCACCTCCCCTCCCATCCCAAACCCCCCACCTAATTCCCGATCCAGCGAACCGGCAACCCCGGTAACCACCAAAAATGAAGGCGACCGATAAAAAGAAATTACCCCAGGAGGGTTCCGGTACTTCCAGTGCCGGGGAATCCCTCCCTGGACCATCTAGTGGTTCGGGCTGCCCCTCGTATTCTGGGGGGGGCAAATCATCGCCAACTACAAAGTTAGTAAGTTTAAATAAGAAACCAAACGACCAGGTGCGTCCCGGTAGGTCTATGTCTGAGACTCTCGGGGACGACCTGACAAATATGTCGATTGGGGAGTACCAAAGAGAGAACAAAGAGGGCGAGTGGGTGACCAAATCCAAATGGAGGCGGAACAAGGCTCGCAAGAAACGAGCAGAAGCAGCCCAGAACCAGACCAAACCCAGAGGTGAGTTGGCCAGAACGGAACCGACAGCACCTCAGGGAGGGGAAGGTTACAGGGCCAAGAAGATGAAGAGGCAAGGCACAGGACCTGGAGAAAAATCCCAGCAGCTCCTACCGAAGCGCCGGAAACAAGCCACCAAGGCCGAGGAACCCTGGAGGTCAGCGGCAGCCCAAAGTGACCTCGCGGTCACAGTACAACGGGAGGACGGGGTAGCGGTGGACGAGGCCACAGCAGCTGGGATTAGAAAGAAGCTGGCACAAGAGATAGGCAGGGCCATTAAGAACAACGCCGACAGTCGACTCTTGGCATTCGACGCCTCAGGCCTGGTTGCGGAAGGCTACTTTCTGGTGACGGCAAGCACCGAGGAGGCGGTCGACTGGTTGCTAGGACTAGACTTTGGGGAACAAAATGGTGCCCCCCTCAAGACCAAAAAGTTGGAAAAGTACCGGATGTCGATCTGGCTCCCAGGTAGTACAGAAGATCTCGAACTGGAACCCTTGGACTATGTCAGAGGCCAGAACAGACATAGGGCAGAACTGCGGCTTACCGACTGGACTCTCATCCGCAAGGAAGAACTGCCACTAGGAGTGAGACTAGTGGTAGGAGTCCCTGAGGAAGTCGCTAAATTAAGTCTGGTCTCACTACATTACCAGGCCACCAGAGTACATGTCAGAACTGTGAGCAAGATTGCCACACAGACAGAGGAAAAGTGCCCATGCTACACATGTCCCAAGCACACAACAAAATCACAGGGAAAGTCTCTCATTGGAGGCGGAGACACCGACCAAACTGAGGCCCACGGGGCCCCGGTGGAAGGAAGTATGCCGATCCAGTGGAAAGCCAACCCTAACAGCACATAACAGGCGCTAAACACACGCCCGGAAATGCCCACTAGCGGGGGGGGGCGGTACACAGGCTGAAACCTCATCAGAGAGTCAGACTGAAAGCCGGAGGCCTCGCTCACAGGACAGTTCCGGGAATACAAACGCAGAACATCCCCTCCCCAATACCACGCGAAAGGACCTAACGCCCCCACTCAGCGTTGCATCACTGCAACCGCACTGGTGTGGGGGTTCGGCCGCGGACGCAAAGGCTAAGGGAGGGAACAGAGAGCACTAACACACATACAAATACACACAAACAACATGAACACTAACAGTAACACACCACACAGAAACACACTACACAAAAATACACAAAAAATAAGGATAGTCCAGATAAATCTCCACCACTGCATCGACGCTATGACTGAGCTCTGCCGATACGTGGTAGAGAAGAAGATAGATATTGCTCTACTGCAAGAGCCACATGTCTCAAATGGACGCGTGACCGGGCTTGGCTCCTTGGGGGGAGACATCATCCGCCATGAGGATGGTGAGTCAACACCTAGGGCATGCATATACGCCAGCAGTAAAGCAAGGACGTTAGGATTAATAAAAGCAGATTGTTACAGAGACCTCGCTAGCATTGAAATAACAATACAAACGGGGACAGATACAAAAGAAAGGGTGCTCGTAGTCTCCGCATACCTGCCTAGCGAGAGAGATTTCGAGCCACCTTCTCGAGAAATGGAAGAAATTATAAGAAAATACCAAGGTAAGAATATTCCAATTATTTTAGGTTGCGACGCGAATGCCCACCATGTCGTGTGGGGCAGTACCAACTGCAACAAAAAAGGAGACTTACTATTGGATTTCATAAGTACGTCTGGCTTGGAAATACTTAATGTGGGCAACACCCCCACATTTGTAACCCGGGCTAGACGAGAGGTGTTGGACATTACTATCGCTACAGATAGAATAAGTCAACACATTAAGGATTGGGAGCTAGACGAAAGCAATTCAATGTCAGACCACAAACGAATCACTTTCAGTCTAGAAGCCAAGACAGAGAAGATTCTAACAAGAAATGTGAGGAAAACAGACTGGGCCACATACGAACAGCAACTGGAGAGATGGAGCCCAGGTCCAGAAACCTTGCTAAGAGACACACAAGAAATTGAACAAGAAGCAAACAGACTAGATGCCGCTCTTAGGGAAGCATACCACAAGGCATGCCCACTGAAAGAGATAAGGCCAGGGAAAGGTCAACCCTGGTGGACAAAGGCTCTAGAGAAACAGAGGAAAAAGACGCGCCGAGCTCTCAGGAAAGCCCTGGATAAGGACGATGACGAGAGCTGGCAAGAATACAGAAAAGTGAGAAATATATATAAGAAAGAATGCAGAAGGGAAAACAGGAACAGCTGGAAAACGTTCTGCGAAGGGGTTGAAAAATACCCAGACGCGGCGCGACTAGTGAAAACGTTTTCTAAGGGTAATACCTGCAAATTAGGAAGTATTAAGAACGGAGATGAACTCATCACCGACCCTAAAAGGATACTGGAAGTGATGCTGGGAACACACTTTCCAGGAAGCGTAGAAGACAAAGATGATAACTCGCCACCCACCCTAAATCCCATAGAGGTACAGGACAAGAGTGCAATCATCACAGAAGAACATTTACAGTGGAGCGTGAGGTCCTTCCAACCATACAAGGCTGCCGGACCAGACGAAATCTTCCCGAAAATGTTACAGAATGCAATAAGACACATAGGCAAAGATCTACTCAACTTATATAATAGTAGTATCACAACTAAGCACATTCCAAGCAGGTGGAGAGAGGTGAGAACGGTCTTCATCCCGAAACCAGGGAAGACATCATATCAGGAGGCAAAGTCCTTCAGATGTATCAGCCTCTCCTCATTCATACTGAAGACACTGGAGAAAATCCTAGATAGATTAATAAGAGAACAAATAGATAAAAGCGGATCTCCATTGCACTTAAACCAACACGCATATATGGAGGGCAAGTCAACTGAAACTGCCCTACATAACCTGGTTATAAGAGTGCAAAGATCAATAAGCAACCAAGAATATGCATTAGGATGCTTCTTCGATGTTGAGGGTGCATTCGACAAGGAAACCCCCGACTCAATAAAGAACACCCTAAATCGCGAAGGCATTGACAGAGACTTATCAGGATGGGTGAAAAACATGCTGAAACACCGTAAGATACAGGCAGAAATAGCAGGAACAACATACAAAGTGGTGGCAAAACGAGGCTTCCCACAAGGAGGATGCCTATCCCCACTACTATGGTGCCTGCTCATAGATGAATTAATAAAAAAGATAAACAGGATGCACATATACACGCAAGTCTACTCTGACGACGGTGTGCTCCTAGTGACAGGAAAAGTCCTCAGCGTCATGTGCGAAATCATGAACAGAGGCCTAAAAGAAGCATTAGCATGGTGCAGGAGTAAGGGCTTAGACCTAAACCCTGACAAGACCAAACTAGTCTTGTTCACCAATAAGACAAAAATAGGATGTGCTGTACCAGTGAGACTAGATAATCACGAACTGGAAAAAGTCAGGGAGGTGAAATATCTAGGAGTAACCCTGGACAGCAAGCTAACCTTCAAAACTCATATTAGCAATACATGTGCAAAAGCCAAAATGGCAATGATGCAATGTAAAAGGACAATAGGAAGAACCTGGGGCATAAAACCAGAAGTAGCATTATGGATTTATAAGGCAATAATTTTGCCAAGAATCCTACATGGAGCCCTGGTATGGTGGCACAAGGCTGCCATCGGGGAAAACAAACAAGAACTAGATAAAGTCCAAAGGCTTGCAGCCCTAATAACCACGGGCGCGATGAGGTCTACACCAACAGCCGCGCTAGAGATCATACTGGGGCTGAATCCCTTGGATCTAGAAATAAAAAGAAAAGCAACCGAACAATGGTTCAAACTAAGAAGCACTGGCCTATGGACCGGAAATTTTATGGACAAAGGTCATGCAAGTATAAGTAAAAACTACGAAGATAAATTGTCAATGATTCTATCCAATAACGACCTAATTAGGAAGGAGAGAATCTTCGACAAGAAATACAGAATACACATAGGGAAACGAGATGAATGGCGCATAGATCCCAGTGATACTATCTGCCATACAGACGGTTCAAGAAAGGAATTGACTAGTCTATCCGGATCCGGAGTGCATATAACATGCAAAGATGGAACTGAATTGGACATGTCAATACCCCTAGGAAGATTTGCAAGTGTCTTTCAGGCAGAGATATATGCCATAAAGGAATGCGTGGAAATAATGGAACACCTAACCACAACAGGAAAGGTGACCATATACAGCGATAGCCAGGCGGCACTGAAAGCGCTTGACAAAGTGGAGACAACATCAGCAACAGTCAAGGAATGTAAGGAATCACTAGATAAACTGGCCAAGAACACCGACGTAACGATTGCCTGGGTCCCCGGACATGAGGGAAACACGGGCAACGAGCGGGCTGATGAACTCGCCAGAGAAGGTGCTGATGAAACCTTTGTGGGGCCGGAACCCCGGCTGCCCATAGCACACAAAATCGCCAAAGGAGTAATCAGCCACAGAACAACAGCAGAAACCAACCAAAGATGGAAGACCTCGACTGGAATGAGACAGTCGAAAATCTTCATCAAGGGTATGGACAAGAGAACGACGAGTCATATCATGAAACTCTCAAGAGGAAACATGAGACTCGCCATAGAAGTAATAACAGGGCACTGTCGACTAAACAGACATCTGACAGTGATAGGAGTAAAAACCGACCCGAAATGCCCAGAGTGCATGGACAGCGATGAAACAAGCTTCCACCTGCTGGCAGAATGCCCCATGTACTCATTGACCAGATGGGAACTCCTAGGGTCGGACAGACTATACGAAGATGACATTAGCAATCTGAAGGTGGAACAGATAATAAGATTTGTAAAGGACACAAGAAGATTCGACGGGGGACCGTGAGAGCTGGATCAACCATACTCTCCCCAAGGGGAGAACTGGGGAAATGGACGAAGTGGCCCGCAAGAACCGCGGGTGGATCGCCGTCCGGCTACCGGTGTCCCCGTTGGAAATAATAATCGTGCGACGCAGATCGTTACCGGGCATGGATGCCTCGGTAGCTATCGGTTTCACATCCATCGTGAGGTCACACCCCGGTGTCAACACTGCGAGGTCTCCGACGCCGACACCGCACTCCACACGTTGGTGGAGTGCTCAGTATGGGCGAGTCAGCGCCGGGACCTCGTAGTGGGTCTGGGCGTGGATATCATCTCACTGGAAACCATGCTCCAAGCCATGGTCCCCAGCGTGAGTAGGTGGAACGCGGCCGTGTCGTTCTTCGAGCAAGTCATGCTCGCGAAGGAGGTGGCTGAGAGGGAGACGGAGCGAACCCTTCCCGCTGAGTTTCGCAATCAGAGGCCAGGGCGCCGCAGACTCATCTACGCCCAGGACCATCGACCTCCATGATCGGGGCTTGAGGATGGCGGGATAGCCACCCGCCGTCCTTACGTCTGACGCGGGATAGAACCCAACTCCAACGAAGCGGCATTTTCATTCCGACCAAACCCCCAAAGAGGCCACGCAGCTGGCCAAAGTCCACCGGGCGCCACTGGAAATACCTTCTGGGGTCACCGAAGATGCCCGCAGCAATGGACATGGAAGCGGCCGCGTGCTCGCAGAAATTAAAAAAAAAAGGTACCTACAATAAGATCATTTTTTTATTATTTGAATATTATGTTTAAAAAATACAAGAGAAAATATCGTTTTCCATACCTACCTCCACCGGCATAATGACATGACAGGTAGGACTTTAAAAGGATACGGACCTTTTTCTCTCAGGGCCTTTTACGTTGCGAGTATTTATCATTGAGGACGTTGTGCTCTCGGAACATACAGTCATTTTCAATTGGAGACGTTTTGCTCTCAGAGCGTTTTAATTTACAGTCGATATGCATCCAAGTACTTTTTGCTTCCAGAACCTTATGATCCGTAATGTCTTATAGCACACTGTCACGAATGTTTACATAAGAATAATCTAAAAAATTCAAATACGCCTTGTAACTGTGACCTTATTGAACACGTCGAAAATCAAATGTACCTCGGTTTAACGATGGATAACCGCCTTAACTGGAAAGATCATATTAACCTAGTGTATAATAAACTAAGAGCAATTCTAGCAAAATTTTCTATAATTAAATATAAAGTTCCTTATAAAACTCTCTTCATTCTCTATAAATCGCTAGCAGAATTCATAATTTCATATGGATTATCAAGCTACGGAAGGACTCTGACTTGAGGGGCTCGTGGTCTAGTGGTAACCGACAATATTAACACATTGCCAAGGTTAAGCAACATCGACTCAGGCCGGTCTTAGGATGGGTGACCATTTCTTAAGACACTGAGACCCCTCCGTGCCTCGGAGAGCACGTTAAGCCGTCGGCCGGACCGATAGCAGTCGTTAGGGGTAGTTCCAGCCCTAAATCGAAAATCCGACCGGTCTAACTACAGAACTTCTATATCGCCCATGGGTTATGAAGGTCAGATGGCAGTCGCTTCACAGAAAATATCAGTTCAGCCGAATCCTAGTTAGACTGGAAAGCCGACCCCAACTGAGTTGGGAAAAGCCTCGGTGAATGATATCAAGCTACGGAAGGACATTTAAAAGCCACCTTGACCAAATATACGTACTTCAATTAAGAATCCTAAAAGAAATTGTTCCTGAAAATATAAAAAGAATTACACAAATGACTATCATCAACTCTTCCAGTTCTGCAACATAATACGTACATATATACATGAAAAAGTGAAATTGAACATACTTAACGAAGAGTATTTAAATGAGAATTTTAAAAACCCTAAATCATCGGAGGACTCTAATCGTGTAACCCGTAGTGTCACTAATAAGAAACTTTCACTACCTCGCTATACGAACCTGCACGGGAAAAGAACACCTAAATATATAGTATGTACCCCATTTAATAAACCAACTTCCTGTCCCTCAAAGATAGAATCACCAACAAAAATTTTAAAACGAAATCTCAAAATATATTTTCTTGCAAATTAAAATAAATAATTACTAAATGTGACTTTTTAGTGATGGAGCATCCTGTGTAGTCACAGCTATGCGCTGTACTATGGTACCTACATCTATGTGTGGCTGTTGCTCGAAGTGGCGGCGGCGGTTGCGTCCAGTGTGGTGTCGACTCACTCGTCACTGATATGTGCCAACTTTATATTTTTCTACCTCCCATGATAATATTCATTAGGTGCTTAACGTAAGAAATTGTGCTTAGAATACCTACATTAGAATTAATAAGATTGACGACCCGAATGCACGGTAAAACTCGAAGGAGTTTTTGTTGCATCGTATTATTGCAATTCTTATGTATGTGTTTTTCTTGTAAGATTTATATAAATAAATAAATTTACATTTATTTACAATAAGAATTACAATATACAAAATAAACATAATTATAGACTAAAAATATTTACATTACAAAATATCGTTTAAAAAATCCTCCGCGTCATTGCCGACTGGGAAGGTTCCCAGAATGCTGGCTGTGTTGCCACGTTGGATGGCGATACTTATTCTTTGGGCCAGAAAATAGCCAGCCTTCTGGTCCTGAGAAGCATCGATTAGGCGTTTAGCAATGTCTCTATAAAGGCGACGAGCACTCGGAGCCCATGACCCCAGTGTCTCAACCCCAAACAGCTCAAATATGAAATCACCTGCTAGGTTAGCATATTTACGCCGTTTAAAGCCTTCAGCCGATGCAACAGCAGCGCCGGCACATCCGGATGTGATTGGAAGGTGTGAAGGTGCTAAGGTGTCAACGCATGTAGCGTCCCACACCAAAGGCCTTCCCATCTTCCACGGTAGCAACGACATACCGTCCGGTCTCTTTCCATCGCTTCGTGCTAAACCATTTGGTTCGCGTACGGCCGGAAGACCTGCGGTGGAAAGAGCCCTACGAATTATGTCGTTTAGAATAGCGTGCCGAGGTATACGACTTGCGCTTCTGCTACAAGAAAGGCCATGGTGTCCCAGATTATCGACAGCTACTCCACAGGTGCAATGATGCGGGGATACACAAGGTGTACCCAGCCGAAGTCAAGTGGCAATGCGGAAGGTAGTGTCGTCCAACATTGTACCGATGTTGGGCGATGGGAGCGCCTGGATCCATAACCCTGACTCCCATTCTCCAACAGCTAGTAGGCGTGCACGCTCTGAAATATTGACAGAAGTGTCAATTAGTGTATTAATTCTCAATTTACAGAGCGGTGAATCCCACAGTCGCTGTGAGCCTAGGCGTGAGGGCAGGTCAGTGTCGGGGCAAGACATCCTCCAAGCATTTATGGCATCGGTCTTGCATCGCACCTCGGAATCAATCAGTGTATTTGACAAAATTTTCCTGACTAATTCTTCGGTGCTATGGACCGACGACAGAAATGCTGGCAGACTCTGTGACTCTGCGAATACCTAACCCGCCCAAGCGAACTGGAAGAGACGCTTGGACCCAAGCCCGGTCATTAATATTTACATTTAAAATTTTACACAAAGAATTTTGTATTAATTTGTCTAGTCTGCCCAAAATTTCTACATTTTTCCAAAATTGTCCTGAACGGAGGGCATGTGTAAATTTGGGTACGAAAAGAAACAAACACAGACACGTCAAATTTCCGTCGTTTTTGCGTCGGGGGTTAAAAAATTGTTATACAAAATGTAAGTTATTAGAAAGTTTTGAACTCGACTGTACTAAATCTAATGTTATGTAAAAGTTTACAATTAAATTTAATGGTGTTCTAGGTCAAAAGTCAAGTGAAAATTGGACTGATATTGGGCACTATTTCAAGCACAATTTTTTAAGCCGTAAGTTGTACCTATAGCTTCGGTATTCGCGTAGTGAAGTGAGTATGCTGGGCGTAGAACCTACGCCCAGCATACTCACTTAACGTAGCCTATAACTCCGGAGTTATTAGAGCACCGTTTTTTCTTTTTGGGCACCATTTGGCACTATTTGGGCACAATTTTTTTAAGTATGAATTATGGTTGAAGCGTACACAGATTCCACAAACGGAGGTGAGTATGCTGGGCGAAACCTTCGACCAGCATAACTAACATAACATGGTGGATAACTGATTGACGCATCGTCTATTCTCTTGTAATTAGAAGGTCGTAAGTCAAACTAAACTTTAGGCTATTTGGAAATACTATTGGACTTTTGCCGCTGCCCGTACATTATATACGATCTAGAACAAAGTCACTATTCATATATTTATTACTCCTAAGGCACACGTTAAATAAATCTACTCGTTATACTTTGTAATACGTTAACCTTAACTTATTAAACTATCCCTTAAATAAATACCCTATAAATTATATCAGCAGTAAACTATAAAATATCAAGTATATAAAGGAGATCCTTTTGGTTCCTTAGAGTCACATAGCGAGGCTTCGCAAATTACCCTCACATTGTTTATGATCATCATTTCGTTTAATAGATAAATATAATTAAGTATCTGTTTGTACTTCAAAATTAAAGGAACTGACGCTGATTCAAATCCCGCCTGAAACTTTCGTTTTCAAATTTATATTATGAAAAAAGCGGACGCTCGCGGCTTCTCCCGATTGACAAATTACATAGACAAAAACCTTCCTCAAAAACCACTCTATCTATTGGTGAAAACCGCATTAAAATCCGTTGCTTAGTTTTAAAGATCTAAACATACATACGTGATATAGCACACATTCTATTTTAACCGTAAAAACTGAATTACTATTACCTTGTCACATAAAAAAACCCAACAAATATTAGTTTTACCCAGATAAAGGGTAAAATACCTATATAAATCTTCCGCAGATTACTTCTTTTTAAGATAGTAGGTATGTACGTTCTTTCAACGTAAACTTTCACCATGAGTTGGAATTTTTGCATCCCACAATGAGTGCTCCCTCATTTTTGACGTTGTATAGTAATATTGCACATAAAATATAACCGTAAACTCCCCTAAACGTTGCGTCATATTTCTTCTCTGACATTTAGTCTCAGAGGTGACCCATATTGAGAGTCGACAATTTTGCAGACGCGCACCGCATCAGGATATTAGGAGACAGGGATTATTATGTAGGCTTACTGCAAAATATTTGGGGCAAATGATTGCTTTGTATGTATTTGGAACTGCATGGCAAGTTTTTATTCGTGTTAGTTGAACTGATTACAGCCATTTTACCGTGGTTTATCAACAGTTATCAAAATATAATAATAACTTTGGTTTTTATATTTATAACTATCTATCTATATATTTAGAAATGGGGAATGTAATTTTTGTCCCCCCTTAGCTCTCGAGAACTGCTTATGATGCTAATGATGGTTGACCCCTCTATGGATAGCCTTCGATCTGGAGGTAAGCCAAGAAATCGAAAATTTGACCTAGCCCTAAGGGGTCAAAAGTTATATGCCAAAACCTATGGCCTACTTAAAAATAAAATAAAAAATAAAATAAAAAAACCTTTTATTTCTTGCTTTTCGAAATAAAAAATTACAGCAACAACGTGCATGCAAAATTACTTATCAACATTATTCATCATCTATATATATATTATATAACATCTATATATAATATAACATCATCACAAAATATTCATTAACATTATTAACATTATTATTCACTAATATTAATTTCTTAATATTTGCATTTTTAATTTTTGCATTGCATTAATAAACAGTAGAATACGTAGTAAAAGATACGAGTAGGTACTTATTACTGACTGTCTGTTTTGTTAATATTTATAAATACGAGTAGTATAATTATTTAAATACTCAGGATCTTAAATAATAAATAATATAAACAATGTAGTGTATTATGATTAAAATATAATTTTGAATAAGTAACTTGAATAAAACTATAATTATAATAAAATTACTATCTCAATTGTAGTACATACATTTTACGAATAATAATTATTACAATTGGATTTTTGTTGCATTGGATGAAAAATGTATTCATTTATTAATTAAATTAACCAAGTAAGATTCAGAGCCAATGATTTTAGCAAGAACCCTCTCAATGAAAGGTAAAGGCCTCCTCCAGAGATAACATTATTAAAGTTAAATCAAAAATAAAATATCCTACTAATATTACAAACGCGAAAGCCTGCGAGTATGTATGTATGTATGGATGGATGGCCACTCCCCCACGCAAAAACTACTGAATGGATTTCAATGAAACCCCACAACAACACAACTTATACATCAGAACAACACACATGCCACACAATTCACAAATATATTGCGTGAATTGCTCAAAACATGACACGGCGCGACGGAAACGGGAAAAAATCCAAATTACCACGCGGACGAAGTCGCGGGCGACCACTAGTACATATATATTTTTAAGAACGCCATTAATTCCAGTAAAATAATAAGTCAACAAAGTATGTATAAATTTTTGTATGTTGCTATAACAGAAAATTCTTATTTTTTTTTTTTTTTTTTTTTTGTCATATCTATTAGTTTTGTATTGATTTTCTCTGGAGGGTTTTGGTCGTAATCTTCCACGGGGACCAGCCGGATTGGAAGATGTATTTTGCTAGATATTGTTATGTGTTTTCCATGTGAAAGGGGGGCGGTAGTTGTTGCGGTTTAATGTTCATGTCTAATTGTTCGTTTGGTGAGTTTCCAGGGTTTTTTTTAGTTAAAAAACCGAGTATTCCTGGTTTGAGAACTCCACATGTTAGACTTGACGATCTCTGAACTCTTGGTTGAGTTTTGTTCTTTTTATTGACTTGTGTTCTCTGTTTTGTTTGTGTAGGATCGTTATTGTCCGGTGATGTTGGTAGTGTTCTTTTATTGTTTCCTGATGTATCTGTGTCTTTGTGGCGTATTATCAATTTATCATATCTGATAGTGGCATGGTTTCCTTTCTCTATTTCTATTTTTACTTGTGCTTGTAATTCCTTTCTTTTTTCTAAAATGTTCCTTGGAAAATCTTCGTTTATATAATAAGCGGTATCTTTTAATATTTTTCTCTGCTTAAAAATTTTTATTTTTGTTCCTAGTGTAGTAAATGTTACAGTAATCGGTCTTCGTTTTTCTCCTTTCTTCCCAATTCTCCTAGTTTCTTGTACATCTCTTCTCTCTAGCCCTATAGAAAAATGTTGATTTATAAAATTTATTATGTTTTTTTCTAAGATTTCATAAGAAGTTTCTGTCTCCGCTAGGCCAAATATAACGACATTCCTCTGCCTTGACTGTTTCTCTAAGAAGTATAATCTTTTCTCTTGGTCTTCCAGCTTTTCCTTAAGGGTATCATATTTTTCCTCGAATACCTTCAACTTTTCTTCTAATGTAATATTAATGTTTTGCGTAACTTGTTCAGTAACTTTTGCTGCTGATTGAAGGATTGTCGATTTTTGTTCGTCAAGTTAGTTTTGTATTTTTCGGAGCATATTTATAACTTCCTCCATGTTTGGAATGGTATTTATTATTGTACGATGTACAAGAAACTATTTGTTTTGGTACTGGTGTTGCCCTCTATTGATTTGGTGTAAGACAAACCATGAGTTTATCAGTGAACTCCCTAGATGGCGACGATGGTGTTATTCCTTTGATCGATATTCCGATGTCCTTGCAAGGTCATGATACAATTATAGGTTAGGATAACTTTTCACTTTAGTTGTTTATTTTTCACTTTTGCACTTCGTAAATAATCATTTGACTATTGCAAACCAATTTTATACGAAGAAAAATTCACTAGTAGTCTAATAAAGTAGTTTTTTCACTTCACTGTTTTTCATGTATTTAGCCAATTATTACTAGCTTTGGTATTTTGTCCACACTATATGTTAAAAGTCACTTATTTATGATTTCACTGCACTTAGTTTTTGTACAAAATAGCAGTTATTTATATTTTTTCTACATTAAACGCGGAGATAAACGTATCGTGGCTCAGTGGCGCCCCTCCCGATCTTCAATGGCCTACTTATTAATTGTAAAATGTTGTACTAATGTGTGAATATCTATCTGTATCTGTGCAAGTTCTGAAATTATCAAATAATTTTACAATATGTATTCCAAAAACTATAGTCTTGGTCTGGCTGGACTCGAACCAGCGACTGATCCCTTTCCAGGAGGAACGCTCTACCTACTGACCAAGACACGAAATTTTTTTAGTGTTTTGTGATTCATTTTGTAAAATTATTTGAGAAAAAGTTAGCATATGTACTTCATCTACACTACTATTATAAAGAGGAAAGATTTGTATTTTTGTGACAAAGAATCAAAGAATCAAAGAACCAATTTCATTTATTCAGTTTAGGCACATAAAGAGCACATATGAATGTCAAAATTTTACAATTTTGTCAAGTAATATTATAAAATACTAAATTAAGTAAGTACATAAATAACCATTAGAAAATGATTCTTTCGCTGGTTCGGTAAGTTGGTTCTCGTGAGAAGAGACCAGCAAGAAACTCAGGTAGATTATCCAATTTGTTTTTAAATATTGTTTTGTTTACATTGTTACAATTAGTT
The DNA here is from genome assembly GCA_963556515.1 of Nudaria mundana. Taxonomy (NCBI): domain Eukaryota; kingdom Metazoa; phylum Arthropoda; class Insecta; order Lepidoptera; family Erebidae; genus Nudaria; species Nudaria mundana. Next base: position 15,395,795 of record OY748304.1, read on the forward strand.
TAATATTGTATTATACGAGTGGCCAACAACAGAAGATTAGGGTGACCATGAATTTTTATCATTAAAATATTCGTCTACATTATAGTAGCCTTTCATCATCAAACATTTTTTAACTACTATTTTAAACTTATTAAGAGATTCGATTGCGTTCAGCACCAGACTTTAATTAAGAAACTTGATCATTACGGAATCCGGGGGACGGCCTTGAATTTCGTCAATTCTTACTTAAGTGATAGGGTCCAGAAAGTAGTGATCAATGGTAAACAGTCACCTGGTTCTCCTGTAGCAATGGGGGTACCGCAGGGTTCAATTTTGGGACCTTTTCTTTTTCTAGTATATATTAATGATCTCCCTCACCTCATAAGAGACGACCACGAGGTAGTTTTGTTTGCTGATGACACTTCTTTAATATTTAAAGTTAAACGTGGACAGCGCGAACTTGACGATGTAAACATTGCCCTCTCTAGGATAGTCCACTGGTTTTGTGCTAATAATTTATTATTAAATGAAAATAAAACTAAATGTGTAAGATTCACCTTACCTAATGTAAGACTTGTTAAAACCAGTGTTAAGGTTAGGGATGATATAATAGAATTAGTCGATGACACTGTCTTTCTGGGCATAACGTTAGACTCCAAATTGCAATGGGGGCCTCATATCGGGAAAATTTCGGCCAGGCTTAGTTCAGCAGCCTATGCTGTCAAAAAGATCCGACAACTTACAGACATTAAAACGGCGCGTCTTGACTACTTCAGCTACTTCCACAGTATCATGACATATGGCATACTACTGTGGGGTAACGCTGCCGATATTGAATGCATCTTTGTGTTGCAGAAGAGGGCTGTCCGGACTATCTATGGAATGGGGTCTCGGGAGTCATTAAGAGATAATTTTAAGCATATTAACATCCTTACAGTGTATTCACAGTATATTTATGAAATTTTATTGTATACCCACAAGAACAAAAGTAAATTTGTGAAAAATAGTGATAATCATATTCTAAACTTAAGAAATAAGGATAAATTGGCTGTTCCTAAATTTAGGCTTCATAAAGTGAGTAATTCTTTTGCGGGGAACTTTATTCGAATGTACAATACATTGCCAACCGAAATAGCAAATTTATCTGTTAATAAATTTAAAAAACTAATAAAACGTAAATTGTGCCATAAAGCTTATTATAGTATTAATGATTTCTTAGATGACAAGGCGGCCTGGTTGTAACACGAATTGCTCCTTTCTAAATAACTCTGTATTAGATTTAAGATGAAATATTTTGGAAAAAAGCCGAACTGAGTTTCTTGAGGGCTCTTCTCAGTCTCGTTGCATTTTGGAACCCTCGGTAGAGTCACACCAACTTTTGACGAATCTAAAAGAGGCATGTCAACCAAATCCTGAGGAATTTTATTATAAATTTTTATACATTTGCCTACAAACGAATTACCAACTTTATGAAGTCTAATTTTTGTCATTGCCAGTTTATTTTTATTTCTTGTATTAAAATTATGGTTATCGGAATTTTTTTTGAAGAGATCTAGTAGAGTGTGTATGTTTGTAATGAATAAACTCAAAAACTACTGTGCCGATTTCAAAAATTCTTTCACCATTAGAAAGCTACATTCACCCTGAGAGTAACGTAGGCTACTTTTTTTCCCGGTAATGTGTTCCCACGGGAACCGGGAACGAGTAAACTAAATCACGCGGGCGGAGCTGCGTCGATCAGCTAGTTTCTTATAAAGTACACGTAAGGAAGTCAGTCGAAAATAGATATTTTATTGAAATGAGTTTCATGAAATTTAAATACGTTTATTCTCGAAATAGCATTTTGGTAAAGTGGTGACCACGTCAGTAAATGTACTTATAAATTGTAACAATAAACCACCGACTTCTAAACATAATAATCAAATGAAAAATAATTACCAGTTCCATTCAGTCTAGACGTTAGAGGGACACCAATAAACACATTTAAGAATCTAAGTTAAAACAATACCTTATTACCTGTCACGCTGCAATAGCTGCTAAAATTCAGTAACAACTTGTTTCTCAGCTGCAAACTTAAGTTTGAGAAGATAAGAACCTGTTTGTTGTACGTGACTTTTGTTAATGATGGCTTTCAACTGGACTTACAGTGTGTACACTTACTTTTGTAGCGTATTAAATATCAATATAAGTTTGTTTATGCTTTGAATAATGATTTCTATTATTTACAATAAGAATTACAACATACATACATAATTATAAAAATATTTACATTACAAAATATCGTTTAAAAAATTCTCCGTGTCATTGCCGACTGGGAAGGTTCCCAGAATGCTGGCTGTGTTGGCACGTTGGATGGCGATACTTATTCTTTGGGCCAGAAAATAGCCAGTCTTCTGGTCCTGAGAAGCATCGGTTAAGCGTTTAGCAATGTCTCTAGAAAGGCGGCAAGCACTCGGACCCCATGACCCCAGAGTCTCGACCCCAAACGGCTCAAATATGTAATCACCTGCTAGGTAAGCATATTTACGCCGTTTGAGGCCTTCAGTCGATGCAGCAGCAGCGCCGGCACATCCGGATGTTCTTGAAAGGTGTGAAGGTGCTAAGGTGTCAACGCATGTAGGGTCCCACACCAAAGGCATTCCTATCTTCGACGGTAGCAACGACATACAGTCCGGTCTCCTTCCATCGCTTCGTGCGAAGGAACGTAACGTTCGGTGGAAAGAGCCCTACGAATTATGCGGCTATTCCACCTTTCCCACTTGGCGATCCCACCTGGGTGGAAAGAGTGGAAAAAATAATCCACATTTCCCTCTCAGGTGGGATAAGGACAACGATTCTAGTCCACTCTTCCTACCCCAGGGCCCTACGGCTGCCCCAGATCAAAACCTAGCAAGTGCTTAAACTTATTTTTACAGGAGAGCGCAAAAACGTAAATCAGGCTAGCCGTTGAAGAATATTTACATAGGATTAAAAAACGCTTTTATTGTTTGAAATATACATAGATAGTGATTACATACGTATTGAAAATATTATAATATTTATGTATATTGTATGTTTTATCCCCTTACTACCGTTTTTTGAGTTTTATTGGGTTTTGATCTTTTTTGACAGGTGTGCAAAGTTTGAATTAAATCTGATCATTTAAAGTAGGTCAAAATCGAACCCAAAAGAGTCGGGTACAAACAAACATACATACAAGCAAGCAAGCAAACATACAAGTGAAACTAATAAAAGCGTAGTAAAAAGATTAATTGTGTGGTATCTATAACTGTAAAAGTGAGTATTATTGACCGCTATATAATTACAAAAAATTGTAATAAAAAGAAGAGGGATAGTGCGTACGTAACTAGTGACATTATCATACAAAATGCACAGATGCAATTAATAACGAGTGAAATTGATGTCCAATGTGAAATGATGCGTCGATAATTCCCGTTCCTACCCTTACTTATCAATTCTGCTCGTAATTAAATAAATAGTTTGACAAATTAAATGCTAGTCTTATTTATCTTGATTATATAATCATCATTATATAAATTTCGCTAACCGCTAGGGCCCTTGGGTAGGAAGAGTGGACTAGAATCGTTGTTCTTATCCCACCTGGGTGGGAAGAGTGGCGTCAATAATCTCCAAGGTGGGATAAGAGAAACAATTCAAATCCTCCTTTTCCACCTATCCCACCTCGGAGGGACATGTGGATTATTTTTTCCACTCTTTCACACAGTTATTCTGTCATATGTCTACTTATATACTGTATACTTATTCTGTCATATGTCTTATTCTGTCATATTTGTAGCCCTAAAACAACATCTGACCGGTCTAACTTAAGGGAGCGAACCGAGCGCTATCCCAAATCTCTGGGTCTAACTTACTAACTTAAACTACAGAGTCTAACTTAAACTACAGAGCTTCGATATCGCCCATGGGTTGTGAAGGTCAGAAGGCAGTCGCTCCACGGAAATTATTGAAGTTCATCGTACTCGTAGATAAACTGGAAAAAGGGCTCAGTGGTGGTCATGTAACGCGTTAAATTGAACCAATCATAAAATCACAAGAACATCTACGCCTCTGTATATGCCTTCTAGGATAAGACTCAATGCATCAAGGTTCAAATTATACACCGTTTCTATCTCGTTCCTAATTCTCATGTCTACAAATAAGCATTCATCGAATCATTTCCAAGCTATACAAGTATTGAACGATATATAAAAAGATAAAATCTAATATCCTGTACAAGAGACTACTCATCAATGGTGGACTTCTAAAGATTTTCAGGACAGGGTCAATTGCTAACACTGGCACCGAGTAGATGGGTGTTGTGTTGAGATGTTTAATATGTTGCACTGGTTTAATATATTGTATCTTTATATTGAAGTGGTTGTTGGGAGGTATTGAAACGATCGTATTTACTTGTCCGTTTGGCCGGTAATGTCTCAAAAGGCAATACGGCAATTTATTTTCTAGAAATTTAACTCCAGTATAAAATACGTGATCACATAATAGTCACGACTGTTTTAAGACTAGTCTATCTTTATAAATATACTAGCAACCCTTAGCGCAAACTGCGCAAGTAATTTTTTTTTTTTTTTTTTACTTTTTGTCAAATTTCTAATCTTATCGCACCACTTGAGACCACGACCTTTCCAACGGTGTGCCACACTTGACTGTGCGACTCTTAGTTTAGGAGGAGAAGCGGCTTCACTGGCGTATTATATATATAGATATGTGGAAGTGCGCATACTTGGAACAAAACGGTCAACAGACAAAACTGTCTACAGACACGGCGATTTGACTAATGGGTGCGGTGCGTCGTAGACACAACAGTTTCGGACAGTCTTCTGTGTGAGATAAGTGTGTCTTAAAATTGCCAGGTCTATAATGTGCGCTCGCCTTAACTGGGTTTAGTCACCTAGTTATAACCGACTTACAAAAAGGCTTTGCATAAAGTTGAATGTTATTTCACAGGGACGTTAAGCCTCAGAACCTGTTAATAAGTTCCCACGGGGAGCTTAAACTGGCTGACTTCGGGCTGGCGCGCGCGAAGTCAGTGCCTAGTCATACTTACTCGCACGAATCCGTTACACTGTGGTATAGACCGCCAGGTAAGCCAATCTATAGATATTATATTATTTAATCATACATATTACTACAGCTGAAAAGCTTATTAAGCTCAAACAGAGCGGAGCAATGATAAATGTTACAAATAATTTAGTATTTTTGAAGGTTTCTGTATCGGGCGCTAAATAGTTAAATTTACGCTTGCATTCTTTATCAAGCAGTAAGAGTTTTCATGAGATCATAATCAGGTCATAATTCTGTCATCAACTTAGTCTTCATTGTCTCCGAAAAAATTTTGTTTGTAATTGCACCAATTTCCGGATTCACTTGAAAAGCGAAGGTTTCTTTATATAATAGCTATAATGGTGACGTGTATGACAGTGTATAATATCTAATAACACTATCAAAGAAGTTCAGTCTAATTGAAAAACTTTGATTGAAAAGGTTAATTATATAGAATACTACTATTGATCATTAAGCTGCTTGCGAAAAGGCATTAATTACACTTTTTAAGGTCATCAATCAACGACAAAATCGGACGCCTTGACGACGATGACTTGTGAATTTTTTGCCTGAAAAGAATGAAATTGGCTGTAAATTATACAAAGTAGGACTTTTGTTACTTGTTTAAAGGGTATACGTATTACAATTACAACTAAAATGTGTTGTTTAAATGTATAAAAGATATGTTTCTACCAACTCAGAATCTCCTTCTTTTTGGAGCCGTTTAATAAGCCATCGGCAATTTATATCCTGTGCACATCAGTGGACATTTTAACGGGACTTTCACTGACAGATAGCTAAGCTGATGTTATAAGACTTGGCAACATTTATTTTAGAAAACAGAACGTGGGTGTCTTATAATATCCGCATTTCACACCTGTTTTCTATACAGGAGTAGGCAGAGGAGTATCATACACCTGATTTACTCTAATAACATTGTTGGCCCCATGTTATTGTCATTTGCCAGTTTATTTTATATTATTTATCATTTCAGGACTTAAATGCGTAATTTTACTTTGAATGTGACCACGGCCCGATGTAACTCATTCAAGGTAAGATTACACGCTTAACGTCCGAAAACTGAAACGTCACTCAAATAAGCGGCGTTCAAAAGTGACGTTTCTGTATGAAAAATTTAAGTTTAAGTGCTACTCAAGCATTTAAACAGCTCCTAAACATTTTAGTGACGTTCCAGTCCCGAAATGATAAATAATATGATTAGTTCGGAACGCGGTAGTCTAAAAACACAGTTTATTTCACTTTGTATGGTTTACGAGCTATATATTTTATTAGGTATAGCAACAGAGTAATAAAACTGAAATATTTGCAACAGGAAAAGTAATCTCTTTTCACTTGTTCAAGCTAGAAGGTCATAAATATCAGTGTAACCGCCCATCCTTTCTGTTCGGGGTGGCCGAACATTTCTCGTCGCATAATTTTCTTTATGACCCAGAAAAACATATGTACTAACGCATTATATAAGTATTGGTGGACTTATAGGCCTTCACGTGCTATCTCAGTACGGAATTTCATCAAAATCAGTCTTGCCGCAACAAACACGCATGAAGAAAAAGTCAAAACACTCAACAAAGCCCCTTTTCAACCAACTTCCAAAAAAGGAGGAGGTGTTCAGTTCAGCTGTATGTTTTTTATTTTGTGTTTGTCTCAAAAGGTATAAATACTCTAATATTTAATTCCCGATAAAAAGTATGACATCGAGTAAACCCATCTGACTATACCATTAATAACCTTAAGCCGTGCGTTTAATATTAAATATGGTGTCCCTTCGTCCAGCATACTCACCATGGAATCCTGATACTTCATGAATGCCAAAAAATTGTGCTGAAATAGTGCTAATTAGTGCCCAAAGGAAAAAAATAGTGCTCTTATACTTAAGAAATTACAGCCATAGTTCGATGAGTATGTTGGACGAAGGTTTCGCCCAGCATACTCACCTCCGTTTGTGGAATCTGTGTACGCTTCAACCATAATTAATACTTCAAAAAATTGTGCCCAAATAGTGCCAAATGGTGCCCAAAAAGAAAAAACGGTGCTCTAATAACTCCGGAGTTATAGGCTTCGTTCAGTGAGTACCAGCATACTCACTTCACTACGCGAATACCGAACGAGCTATAGGTACAATTTATGGCTTAAAAAATTGTGCTTGAAATAGTGCCCAATATCAGTCCAATTTTTGCTTGACTTTTGACCTAGAAAACCATTAAATTTAATTGTAAACTTCTACATACTAACGTTAAATGAGGTACAGTCGTTCACACATGTTTTTGGATATAAATATTAAAAATTCTAATTGTGGGCGGTTATGTGATTGGGAATAATTGTGGAATTTTCTCACATATCAAAAACTGTCGACTAATTTTTATTATTTTAAATTTTAAAATTTTAATTTTTTTTTATAAATAAATGAAATAGTAAGCTTAAATGAAATCCACTCGTATTATTTCATTGGTTGTAGGGTGAAATATTTTTCAAAAAAAATGTCTGGGCACTAATAGTCTATTGCAGCCAATAAAATTAATAGAATAGGTAGGTACCTATTTGAGATCTAGACAATTTGTAAAAAGGAAATATATTATACAGTTTTTTAGTGTACAATTTTTTATATTTACAAGATCCAATAGTTCGATTAATAAAAGGTTTAACAATAAAAAACATTTTTAATTACTTACATTATTTATTACTAATGAAATGAAATGATTAATTTATTTGTATAGGTCACTAAATGGCTTTTACAAACGTCAGTAGGTACTTAAAATAAAAAAAAATGTCATAGCTTCTATATTTACATGTACTGCCAGATTCGCAAAGCAATAAGTAGAACCGAGAGAAAGAACCTGGCAATAAAACTCTCGGTCACTCTTTTTCAATAATTAACTCATTTATACATTTTCTTAAGACTAAATGTGGACGAATATACATTGGTCCCGTGTCAAAGTCAAAAAGGGTGTGTACAATGCACCAAAAAAAATCCTCCCAAGATCCAATGTACTTTCTAGAGGACATTAAATAAAAGTCAATTTTAACCGTATTGTTTTTTTAACGCTGTCTGAGGACATCCAAGTTGGACCTTGTATATAAACCGTGTATCTCATCGAGGTTATTCATTTCTTCGCGATGCTTCCCCTTTGTAAGACGTGCGGGGGTGTCGATCACACGAAAACAAGTTCAAAGAAATGTAAATCATATTTACCACCCATCCGGAAACGTAATCTAGATCCAACGGTGGAGTTGGAAGTCTACACCATAAAAAGGTGATTGATGTCCACGCTCTGCCCCCTATTGGACCCAGAAAAGAGAGTGAAGCTCTTGTCTGAGATACGTCGCGACGTGGTAGACCTATCCCGTGTCTATATCGAGCTAGGTGTTTGGATCAACTACTACATGAAAACAACAACGCGGTTACCACCCAAACCAGATGTATTAAATTTCGTGTACGCCATGAAAGGAAAGGGTCCCTATGTAGAAGCATATCGTGCCATGTTTGGAGATCGGCGCTACGACGAGAGATTGCGTTTGTTTACCCTCCAAGAAATGGCCAAGCAGTACGAGACCACCCTCCATACCAACATTGAAACTCATGCATATTCCCGGTTGGCTCGTTATTTCGGCATGAAACGCAACGATCCCGCCCTCTTTGAAGCTTTCTACAAAATACAACCACCGGATAATGAAGCAATGAAACGCATTTGTACCGTCATAAACGTGGACACACTAAAAGGCCACAAATGGTGGTCCACCGTTCCCGAATGGATCAAGATTCAAGAGAAGTTGCAAGATTTCAAGTTGTTCCCACAACCGTCGCATGGGTTGAAACACATCACCTACACCTCTACGGGGTGGCACCAGCGAACCCCCAGCGCCCAGCGAACTCGCTGAACAGCGGGCGCGTGAAAAGTTAACCTTTCCAGTCTCTTCGAAAAACACTGCCCATGTAGTCGAATACACCGTCTTTCGTATGACATGGTTCCAGGTACGTCAAGAGCCGTACGAAAAACACGCCAAGTTGGCTGCGGCTAGACAAGTTTATTAGAACCGCCAAGTGTGAGGAGAGAATTATAAAAGAAGTCTTTGATGGAGGTGGAGTAGAAAAAAAATTGGTTCTCTATGGAGCCAGAAGTAAGTTTATGAACACCGCCTCCTTAAGTGGGCGTAAATTCAAACACGACTCGCTAATCAAGAGATTGAAACGTAAGCAAAATATTGAAGTTGAAGTAGTGAATGAGCAGTACACGTCGCAAGCCTGTTCGTCGTGCAACGCCAAGACGGGAGCGTTCTTCAAGGTGGCTATGAACCACAAACTGCGCTGGGGAGTTTGTCCAACTGCAACAGCGAGTTTGATCTTGACGCCAACGCTGCCCGGAACATACTAATCAACCATATACGGTCTGCCATCTGCAGGCCAGGATGCTCCATAAAAGGGGCATCGTAGCCTCCTGTAGTAGTGTAACCCGGTAGCAATAAGGTCAAAATTCCCTCTCGGCCAAATTGTTCACTGGGTCTTAGGAGGATATAAGTATATAGTCACTAAAGTACAAAATATGCTACAATTACGGCATTTTAGGAGGCGCCTGCACCATGTTCAAGCCAGACACTTTTATCGTTAAGGTAATTAATTGTCTTATAATATGCTTTTTGACATAAAGTGGTCTTTATAAAGGTTTTAAATTTATTGTCGGACATACAAAGGACCGATTCAGGCAATTTATTATAAAAGCGTATACCTTCCCCCTTGAAAGAATGACTAACCTTGCTAAGCTGATAACACGGAGGGAGTAGTTTATTTTATTACGTAGATTTTTGTCTGTAACGTCACTTACTTTAGTATAGCTAGATATATTTTTCCTGACATACAGTATGTTATCAAATATATATTGGGAAGCTACAGTTAAAATATTAATATCTTTAAATCGCTCCCTAAGAGAATCTCTCTTACCTAAACAATAAATGGCACGGACTGCCCTCTTTTGTAATATAAAAATTGTTTCTATATCTGCCGCATTTCCCCAAAATAGTATTCCATAGGACATCAAGCTATGGAAGTAACCAAAGTAAACTAGCCTAGCAGTAGCTACATCTGTCAACTGCCTAATCCGTCTCACAGCATATGCAGCAGAGCTAAGCTTATTAGCTAAAATGGTGATATGGTCACCCCATTGTAATTTAGAATCTATTCTTATTCCTAAAAAGGTAGTGTTATTTACAAATTCTAACCTTTGGCTACCCAGCACTATTTAAAGTTACCCCCTAGGGCTAAAGTAATCAGACTTCACGGTAATTAAAAACTATTTCTCAGCTTTTGTTAACAGTCATTATCTTCAAATATATTATTTATATTGTTATACCTACCATTGAAAATAAGACTAACATTAATACAACAATCTAATAAAATCTATTTTAAATAGAAAAAATAGTCGTTTCAAATATATAAAAAATAGTATTCCAAATATTAGTAAAACTTTCTCAAAAAAAAAAAATTATAAAACACTTATCTAGTTTTGTAAATTTACTGCTACAATGTTATAATCACAATAACTAACTTACAAATAACTATAAATTGAGCAATCACAGTTTATAATAATCACAATGTGTTTAAAAAATCACCAGCAAAAGCTGATCCTAAGGCATACTGCACCGATCCGAGATAATTTGGTGCTACGAAAATGTGCTGCTGAGTTGTCTCCAGTATTAACGCGTCTGTACCGCCTGTCATACTCTACAGGCCTCGTGCCGGAGGCCTGGAAGGAGGCGAACGTACAACCGATCCCCAAGAAAGGGGATCGATCCGATCCAGGCAACTATCGACCCATAGCTGTCACCTCAGTCATTTGCAAGGTGCTCGAGCTTCTTATTAATAAGCAGCTCATGCGATACCTGGAGGATCACTCGCTAATCAATGATCGGCAATATGGCTTCAGGCCAAAACGATCAACGGGTGACCTCCTGGCATTCGTCACGCATGTATGGGGTGAGGCTATGGAAAAGTTCGGCGAGTCCTTGGCTATTAGCCTGGACATCGCCAAAGCTTTCGATAGGGTCTGGCATGCTTCGCTCCTTTCCAAGCTTCCGGCATATGGTCTACCTCCTCAACTGTGCAGCTGGATTGCCAGTTTTTTAAACGAGCGCCGAGTGCGGGTCCTCTGCGATGGCCAGGCTTCTCGCTTTTTGCAAGTGAATGCCGGGGTACCGCAGGGGTCCGTACTGTCACCAACTCTCTTTCTTCTGCATATCAATGATATGCTTTCCCTCGGGAACATTCATTGCTATGCAGATGACAGTACATTGCACGGGAGTTACTCGGTTCGTCCGACGGCGGGGCGATCTGTGATAGAGGAGGAGAGACGACATCTCGTGGGTGATCTCGACCGAAACCTCGACAGTATCTCCCAATGGGGTGCCGAGAACTTGGTCGAGTTCAATGCCCACAAAACACAGGCGTGTGCATTTACAGCGAAAAAATCCCCTTTCCTTCCCCTACCCACTCTTCAGAATGCAATATTACCAATGAAGGACAATCTAGACATCCTTGGCATAGACGTTCGTCGAGAGCTCAATAACACAAAATACATTGAGAGATGTATTGGGCTAGCTTCGCGGAAACTAGGAATACTGAACAAGGTAAAGCGATTCTTTACACCGCACCAGAGGTGTCTGCTGTACAAAACGCAGATTAGACCCTGCGTTGAATACTGCTCTCACCTCTGGGACGGCTCCGCGAAGTATTTGCTGGACGCACTCGACGCTATGCAGCGACGCGCTGTTCGCATTATAGACTGTCCGGAGGTAACGGGAAGCCTTGAGCCGCTAGCCCAGCGCCGAACAATTGCTTCCTTGGCCGCGTTCTACCGTATTTACCACGGTGAGTGTTCTGAAGAGCTCTTCAACCTGATCCCACCCTCTCCCTTCCGATCCCGAACAACGCGTGCCGGGCAGAGATATCACCCTCATACCGTGGAAACCGTCTTCGCGAGAACCGAGCGTTTTAAACGATCGTTTCTCTGCCGAACGATGGTGGCTTGGAACGCCCTGCCTGCGCACGTGTTTCCTCCAACATATAACCCTGGGCTCTTTAAGCGAAGCGTGAAGAGGCACATTACAGGGTCGTCAAGTTGAGGGCCACTCTCTATAGTATTCCTGTGTACTGTGAGAGTCGCCCTCAATTGCCAGACGTCGCCTCAGCTTACCATCAGGCGAGTGGCGTCAATTTGTCGACCTAAATATAAAAAAAAAAAAAAAAAAAAAAAATTTGCTGGGCTGGCAGCAGCTGGGCTATAAGTACCATATCTCTTTCTTTTATATTTTAGTAGATATATATGCTTTTATGTTTTATAAAGTATTTTTCAGCATGTTCATTTTTGAATAGCTATTTAAATAACAACATATTAATGCTTATCAAAATAAGTTATTTTATGAACACAAGAATATCACAAAGATACTATTAATTTGCCGTTTACAGTATAACAATAATTGGTCATGTAGTTTCGGAGATAATATAAAATAACTATTGCTGCATACCGCTCTAGAACAAAATAACGCTTTGTGCGTTTCATGCATTTATCCATCGGCAAATTGTTGTTTTATTTCCACCTCATCTCCCCGTATCTATTAAACGACTGAACTGATTTTCATCACACATAGCTAAGAACACTGCCAACTAATTCGCCTTAAAAAAAAAACAAAATCCAAATCGCATCCGTTCAGGAGCTATGATGCCACAGACACACACACATAAACACAGACACGTCAAATTTCCATCGTTTTTGCGTCGGGGGTTAAAAAATTGTTTAACAAAATGTTAGTTATTAGAAAGTTTTGAACTCGACTGTACTAAATCTAATGTTATGTAAAAGTTTACAATTAAATTTAATGGTTTTCTAGGTCAAAAGTCAAGCGAAAATTGGACTGATATTGGGCACTATTTCAAGCACAATTTTTTAAGCCGTAAATTGTACCTATAGCTCGTTCGGTATTCGCGTAGTGAAGTGAGTGTGCTGGGCGTAGAACCTACGCCCAGCATACTCACTGACCGAAGCCTATAACTCCGGTGTTATTAGAGCATCGTCTTTTCTTTTTGGGCACCATTTGGCACTATTTCGGCACAATTTTTTGAAGTATGAATTATGGTTGAAGCGTACACAGATTCCACAAACGCAGGTGAGTATGCTGGGCAAAACCTTCGTCCAGCATACTCATCGAACTATGGCTGTAATTTCTTAAGTATAAGAGCACTATTTTTTTCCTTTAGGCACTAATTAGCACTATTTCAGCACTATTTTTTGGCATTCATGAAATATCAGGATTCCATGGTGAGTATGCTGGACGAAGGGACACTAAATATGTTATTGCCTTTTCAATTTTATCCTCCTTTTCCACTGAGTGTGTGAAGTTTCTAGCTATTAATCTAGTCACGTACTTTGTATTTCAACCACGTCGACAAGCCACGTGCACGTCGACAAGCCACGTCAATGTTTGCGATATATGATTTAAATGATTTCATTACACTACAGAAAATATATGACTCAGTGGTAAAATATTTTTCTAAATTTTCTGTAATGATGCTCGGATTGCAGAGATTCTATTTATACTAGTAGCATATAACATCTGCATAACCCTTTGGGGATATAGGCGTGATATGTGTCTGTCTGTTTGTCTGTCTGTAACATCTGTCCTGGCTGTTGGAATTTTTATTGGAATTACAAAATTTTCTATTGCGTAGAACTAACAATAATATGTACCTAATAGGTATGTATGTAGCGGTGAAGTTTTATTAAAATACATTCAGTAGATTTTGCTTGAAAGAGTAACAAACTACCTACACATTCTTGCATTCAAACTTTGGCGTTTATAATGTGTTTATAGTGTGATTAGGGCCGACTCATCATCTCGACCTGTGCCTTTAAATTAAAGAGTTTTGGCCGAAAGGTGTCGTGTATAGACGGTTTCGCGTGACGTTACCGAAGTGTAACACGACACCCGTGTAAACAACACAACAACAGACAGTTTAATGTTCTATTCTAAGATATACATAATTATATGTATTTTTAGTTAAGGTCTATGGGCCGTAGAATAAGTCAATATAAGATCTGTTACTTTTCTCAAGTAGCCTGATAATAACACAAGGAGGCGCTGGAGCGGGACCACAGGCCTGCGTCTCGAGAAATCGAGGCCTAGCGGTCCCAACTCCGCCAGGATCTCATGGAGACATGGAAGGTGCGACTTGGGCAACCAAAGTGGGGAACCACCACCATCGCGGCGGTGAGACCGATCATGGAGGAGTGGCTGCAGAGGCAGCACCGTGGCCTCACGTATCGTGCGACACAGATCATCACCGGACACGGAAACTTCGGTGAGTATCTGTTTCGCATGCATCGTGAGGTCACACCCACATGTCAACACTGTGCGGCTTCCGGCGAAGACACGGCTTTCCACACGTTGGTGGAATGCTCAGCGTGGGCGAGTCAGCGGCGGGACCTCGTTGTGGGCCTGGTCGTAGATACTCTCTCGCTGGAGACCATGCTATGAGCCATGGTCTCTAGCGAGAGCCAGTGGAACGCGGCCGTTTCCTTCTGCGAGCAGGTTATGGTCTTGAAAGAGGCGGCCGGTAGGGTGAGGGAGCGTATCCTCCCCGCTGAGTTCCGAAATGTGCGGCGAGGGCGCCGCAGACGTGACTACGCCTAGGACCATCGACCTCCATGATCGGGGCCTAAGGACGATGGATTAGCAACCCACCGTCGTTACAGAAGCAGGCTAGAAGGGCTGCGCGATGTGGGGCCTCACCCCACGCACGCCTTCACTCACCGACGCGGGATCAAACCCGACCCCCAAAGATGCGGGGTAACAAGGTGGCCAAGGTCCGCCGGGTACCTTGGCCACCGCGGAGGCGCTCGGCAATGGACGTAGGTGCGGACGCGGCCTCCGGCCGCGGATTTAAAAAAAAAGCCTGATAATAAATGAATAAATAAATAACTAATACGGGCTTCATAACTGGCTTTGTTTCCTGCGGGATCACATCAGCATCGGGATAAAAAAATAGCTCTAATAATGTCTGTTATTTCATGGAAACCGCTGCCACCTCCCCACTCCCCACTCATGGGTTTTTCTCAGACCATGGTGCGAATAGACAAATTCAAAATGAGTCCTTGTGAGATTTAGAAAGTGGATAAGTTAGGTAGGTCCTGTAGTATGAAACGACAAAAGACTCGCCCCCGGGTGGGACAAGTTGTCACAGAATAAAATATATAAGGATACATTTTGTAAGTAGATTTTCACATCCAGTAATGACAACAGTCTTTATGTAGGTTTGTGATATTAGGTCTGTTCATTCGCAGCTGTTGCGAATTAGTTAAAATTTTTGTTTCCACGTAAAAATACACGTCAAAAATTGACACAGCAACATACTTCAAATTACCGAAATTGGACCAAATAGTTGTCAGAATGGGACCAAATTGAAATGGGACCAAATTGAAATGGGTCCAAATTGAAATAGGTCCAAATTGAAATGGGACCAAATTGAAATGGGTCCAAATTGAAATGGGACCAAATTGAAATGGGTCCAAATTGAAATGGGACCACTTAGAAAGTAGTAGCTTCCAATTAAAAAATCTGTTCACCCAGTGAAGTTTGCGTGACATATTTTCTATGCAAAGTGAATTTCTTTTATCTCGACGATGGACCATTTACCGTGTGCTTTGGTCACCATGACTTATGGCCTTAGTGGGACGCTTTGTGTAAATGATGGAAGAAACACCAGCTGTTTCACTACACCATCTGGTTAACAAATTGTGGACCGACATTAGCCTTTTAGATGACGTCGGAAACGACTGTGGAAAAGAAGGATCACTTTTTTGTCGGTTTCTTTGTTAAATACCGAATATCCCAGTTTCTGTATTAGGTGTACCATACATTTTCTTGCGTTTGTACATTTTACGTCTATTGTTTTGCTTAGACTGCAGACTATTTAATCATAGGTATATACAGGATGTAACATTCATAAATATGGGTGAGTATGGGAGAGTCTGAAACTATAAGATATACGAAGATCTGTTCTTAGGAACCATGTCATCGATTTTATTAAAAATAAAAGCTGCATTCACAGATTTAAAAGTCTTTTTGAGTACACTCTTGAATTACAAAGTTGTTGTGTATTTTCCAGAGTGCCCAGTAACGGCAATAAACCAACAAAATGACTGTCAAATTGTGGGATTGTACCCTGCCTACCCCTTCGTAGATGATGATGTGTATGTATGTATACTTTTTTTTGTTTTTTTTTTCAAACTATAAAATTTATTTACATTCATCATTCACCGAGCCTTTTCCCAACTAAAGTTGGGGTCGGTTTACCAGTCTAACTGCGATTCGGCTGAACATCGATATTTTCCGTGAAGCGACTGCCATCTGACCTCCACAACCCATGGGCGACATCGAAGTTCTGTAGTTAGACCGGTCGGATTTTTGATTTAGGGCTCCAACTACCCCTAACGACTACCATAGATGTTTGTATGACAACCGGGACCGACGGCTTAACGTGCTCTCCGAGGCACGGAGGGGTCTGTGTCTTAAGAAATGGTCACCCATCCTAAAACCGGCCTGACTCGATGTTGCTTAACCTTTGCAATGTGTTAACATTGTCGGTTACCACTAGACCACGAGCCCCTCATTTATTTACATTAAGAATTACAATATACATAATTATATACTAAAAATATTTAAATTACAAAATATCGTTTAAAAAATTATTACTTTTATTGATGCATTTTCAAACCCTATATTATTAGTCTGAGTCCGAGACGCCCAGGATTTTAATTGTCTGTGCCACAGCGGCTGGCACGTAAGATTTTCTTGCCTTTCATCAACATTTCATCGCAAGGCAACTGGTTTCAAATTTAGTTTTCACAATTATAATATAGTTGCTTATTTTATTAAATTAATTCGGCTAGATAGATAGAGTGCCCGGTGACGGTAATGTGCTTGCCTCCTATTACGTGGGACTAAAAATAGTGGCAAATTGTGGGTGTGTAATGTGTCTCTGCCTACCCCTTTGAGTATATAGGCGTGTGTGTTGTGTGTGTGTGTGTGCGATATTATTAGATGCTAATAAACTTTCTCGTTTCGTAAACACAAAACATGACGTAGCTATATTAATAATTATTTATAATTACTCGTACATACATGACGTACCTTTTATTGCCTGACATTTCGACCAGGTTGCACCTTCCATGGTCACATTATTCTCTGACTAATAATATAGCCTAAAAACCGTGACGCATATTAAAAGTCTGCCCTGTATACTTTGAAAATACTTCTAAATTTTTACTGAAGCTTTCAAAGCTACTAAGCATTTTTCTTAGCGTGAATATTGGAACCAGTTTCCAATATATGCTGGGTATCACGTTGCTCCCTGAAATATTTCCTCAGCGTGACCTAGATATTTTAAAAGAATTTTTACAAGAGTTTTCAAATACGAGTAGAATAGTTTATGCTAAAAGCCGAGAGTTTAATATTCAGTTATATTATGTGCGTCAGTTTGCAAAGTAAATTCTTGAAATAATTTAAATTTATAGCCCTGTATAAAGGCATTTTTTGTCCGGTAAAATCACGGTTACTACTACTAATTCGATGCTTCCGGCAGGAGGGTACAGGTGAGAGCAGATGCAGTAAATTAAACCATCCGATCGTATGACCGAAAATTAACGGTTTTCGAGATATTGCATAAAAGCGTTTATTAAAAAATATTTTTTTAATATCCCCGTTTTTAGTTCTTGTAATCAAATAAAACAAACTAACATATGGGACGTCATTTAATCATCTTTTATTTGTTAATACCTAATTCTACAATTACAAAACAAGTTAAATGTGAATGTATGGCAATTTCACAATTAAAATTAAAGTTCAAAGTCTTATATTGTGAAAAAAACTATGAAATTAACCGTACAAGTTATAAGAAAAAGTGCCATAGTTCATAAGCTATCTGAAAAGGTATAATAGTAGAATTGAACAAAGTGAATATCCTAACCAAATCTAACAACCCGCTCCATACAATCTTACAGAAATACAAACTTACAATTTATTTGATTAAAACACCTAACCATCATTCACCGAGCCTTTTACCAACTCAGTTGGGGTCGGCTTTCCAGTCTAACTGCGATTCGACTGATTTTCCGTGAAGCGACTACCATCTGACCTCCACAACCCGTGGGCGATATCGAAGTTCTGTAGTTAGAGCGCAAGGATTTTTGATTTAGGGCCCAACTACTCCTCACGACTGCCATAGATGTTCGTATGACAACCGGGACCGACGGCTTAACGTGCTCTCCGAGGCACGGAGGGGCGTGACTAGACCACGAGCCCCTCGTTAGTAGTTAGTAATATTAAAATATCTACCAACCTTTAGTAATAAAACAATTCAACTTATTTACTGTGTCTAGTTGCTATAATTGAAACCTGCTACCAAATTCAACCTGTTTTTATTCGAAAGTCTCGGTTGCAGTCGAGAGAATGTTCAAATAGTACAAAGGTGTACTTACGGAAACTCTTGTTATAAAATATCCTTTGAAAATTGTTGTCAAGAAATGTTACAAAGTGGTTGAGTTCAGTTCAATTTAGTAAATTAAATTACTTCTCTGTACATTTCCTACTTCTCTCAATGTAAATACAATTTCTAAGGTTCCGTACCCAAAGGGAAAAAAGGGAACCGTATTACTGAGACTTCGCTGTCCGTCCGTTCGTCCGTGTCCACGCTGTATCTGATGAACCATGATAGCTAGAAAGTTGAAATTTTCACAGATGACGTTTTACTGGTGCCTCTATAACAACAAATATATTAAAATTAAAGAGGACTTTTTTGCCGTTATGGTACAGAACCCTTTATGCACGACTCTGACTCGACCTGGTCGGCTTTCTTGTAATTTAATTTTGAGCATAGTTGCTACTGTAGGTATTATTTAAACACGTTGTTAACACGTGCTTGGTTTATGCTAAGACACGTTAACAGAACGATACTGACAATATCCTGGAAGGCAGCAAGCCAAGTGATAAGCTTTGACACAATGCGGGGTCACGCACGCTGTAATTTGCATATTAGTGAGGTGTTACCAAAGTTTGTCTTAATTTACTAGACAATAGACTCTCATAAATTATAGTCATGCATATATAGTTCCTCGAAGGGTTGCATAGGTATATTATGCGTCCAGATTTTACCAGTAACTAGGTTAGTCCCAATTAAAAGGGGGCAAGCCTATTGCCGTAACCAGGCATCATATAAATAGAAACAGAAATAACCTATCAACCATTAAACATTATGTGCTCTGAACCTAAATTCTAACAGACTAATTCTAAGAGACTGATTTTACAATCTTTGCAGGCCGGGAAATGGGATATTATGGCACAGTATAACCTCGTTAGCGTAGGGCTTTAGTGTCAATTCCAATGCATCAATCCCTAACCAGCTTAAAGTCTACCGAATAGTCCATTACCGAACATTTCACTCCCAATAAAGCTTAGTTTGGACAGTTGAATCTGACATTTATTTGTTTCTAGTCTAATAATGTTATAGACAGTCTATCCTACCCAATGGATTAATAAATCTATGCAGATAAATACAATTAAAGTGTATATTTTTAATTCCAAATTAACAGCTTTTCAATACCGTACTGCATTTTTTAAATCTTTGTACCAGCTAATCTCTGAAACGGCAGGACCGATTTTAACATACCTTTCATTGCCTGATAGCTGATGTAATAAGGAGTAACATGGGCTACTTTTTATCCTAGTAGTAATTCAATAAAAAATGGACAATAGTGGAGCTGGCAAGTACAAAGAGTCCAAAGAGTACAAATACCCAAAGATTCCGTACACGGCAACAGCCTCACACTCTATCACATAGAACCAACCAAGTGATTGTGGGTTTACCAACACCTCTGTTTGTCCGAGAACAAAGACGTGATTCTGTGTGTATAGATATAGTAATAACAGGATTCATTTAGTTAATTAACCTCACAACATTACATAGAGTGTGTCCGGTCTATGTGCTTCAGTAATGAACTAAGAAATGCACTTAGAGATTGATGATAGCATGTTAGTTATAGGTAGCTACTAGATAATGGCCGCGGCTCCACCGATGAGTGATGTGAAACATTTTTATCTCTCTGTACATACGCTAATATCAGAAGCTATTAAACGAATTTGTGGAGTTCGTCGTATTGAACGAATTTTTGCTGAGCGCGTGGCTGGTGGCTTTTTAGGTTACCTCTGGCGTTTCGCAAAAATCGGACTCCCAGACACTCACATACCGGAAAACGTTTCTTGTCCTGCACCTGGAGCTAGTTAGGAATAACTAGTTCTTCTGTGCGGGACTATCAATTAATCTAGCATTAGGTACCTTGACATTGGCGAAATCATCGATTAATATCGATGGAGCCACGTTTAAAAAAAAGAGGAAGAGGAAACGAATTTGTTTTGCAGTTTTCAGAGATATAAAAGCAACATTTCGGGTTTTTTGCATCGAAAGAAAAATGTTATATAGGTAACCTACTAATACTATAGAGGAAAGATTTGATTTTATTATATGTTTTGAATAGGATCTGAAACTACTGAGCTAATTTGGAAAACGTTGTACCTACTCGGTACGAACAGATAGTAGAAATAATTTGAACATTAGTTTCTTATGTAGGTAATTACCGTAATACTTGAATTTCATATTAATTTAGTAAAAAGCTGGTTAGATACGAACGAGTAAGTATTTGTAAGTATGTTATATGTTTCTTTTATAAATATTCTTGGACATTCTTACACAACACAAACATACACTCGCGTTTATATCCTGACTGTGTATGGTTTCAGAAGCCGAAATTACCCGAATTTTCAAACTTCAATGCATAATATTTATCGCTGTGTATTGTACATTTAATCTCAATAAACCACAACACGTCCAAATGAAAGGCATCGTTAACAAAAGTCACGTAAACCTATACTGGAACAAGGAACTTGCCTTGGCTAACTTCACTTTGCGGTTACCAAACTTATTATCAAACAGTTTTATCCCTTATCTCAACGACAAAAGCATTTGAAACTTGTTTTTTGACCGTGTTGCAATTGGTATTGTGAGAATGTCTAGACTCAATAGAGCTGTTAATTTTTTATGTTATTCAGAAATTAATTGTGTTACGTGACTTTTAGATATTGACTAGTAGATTACTTCGGCTTCACTCGCGTGGAAAAGTTCTCTTGTATTTGATTCGCGTTTAAAAGTAGCCTTATGTCTGCTCGGAGTCCTAACCTATTGCCGTTCGTCACAATCGGACGTACCATTTCAACAAGATGTCTAAACAAACAAATTAAGTTTACAATTTTATAATATTACTTACTAGCGGATGCATGCAGCTTCGTTCGCTTGAAAAATTATAAACACAAAAACCTTCCTCGAGAACCACTCTATCCATTGGGGAAACCGCATAAAAATCTGTTGCATAGTTTAAAAGATTTAAGCATTCATACGGATACTGACGGAAGCGACTTAGTTTTATAATATGTAGTGATATTGTAACACACAGTAACAACACAACCCTTAAACAAAAGAAATAGTGTGAATTATAATATGTAGTGATATGAGAAGGGTAGATTTATAGTTATTTCAGTGTAAATCTTCCCTTAAAAACAACACAACCCTTAAACAGTAGAAATAGTGTGAAAAAACTGGCCAAGTGCGAAATACATCATCTGTGGAAATTTCAACTTTCTAACTATCACATGTTCATGAGCTACAGCCCAAGACGGTGGAGGTCGGCGAAGTCTCAGTAATAGGGTTCCTATTTTACGCTTTGGGTAAAGAATCTTAAAAATGTGTAAAAGGTATTTTTTGTTTTTGTTTGATGGTACCTACTGAAAGGATTTTCTTGCTTCTTATACAGTTAGTAAAATATTTGAGAGAAAGTTACCAAACTTCCATTGCCTAATATTTGCTACCTCAGCAAATTATAATATTATTTCGGTACGTGCTCTAAAGTACCTAAGATGTTCGCTCCGGGTCGTTTCTGGTGCAAAGGTTGTCCATTGCCATTCAGCGCGGCAACGCTGCTTGCATCATGAGCACTTTTGCGCCAGGAATGATGCGGGACATTCGGTATAATGATTTTGTTTCGTCTGACTGCGCTATTGTATCTGTGTAAACATATTATTATTGTAAATTGTCATTGATGAATTGAATAAATAAATTACTAATATTTTTGTATTTTAAAGTAATGAGTTTGCTTAAACTATTCTTAAAATATTAAGAAAGAAATTATAAATAGATCACAAAAACTGATGTCATCGGCGGGACCCCGAACCCACGGCCTTTCCCTAACAGGGGGAGTGCTCTGACCAACTGAGCTACGATGACCACTACCGATAACATCGAATTTTTGCTTCATATCATATTCATAATTTCTACATCGCGCTATTAAGGTTAGCGTTGGATCCACCTACCGCAGTTCTACCGAACTAGCGGTACTAGTGTATCGTGTTACAACGATATTTAAACACTCACCATCTTACCACAAAAAACTTAAAACACTGTTGAACACATGATTATAAAAATCGTTACCACAAAACTGTGTTAGGCGATGTGTTAGGGATAGACATGGTTTAAAACAGTTCTAACTTAAGACAACCGAGAATGCTTGTTTAGCGAGTGTTTTACGCCAGATGAGGGCGAGATGTGGGTGTGTTTGCACACCTCTGCCTACCCCTTCGGGGAAAAAGGCGTGATGCTATGCTATATGTTTACGCCAGAATATGGCGGAATCATATTGATCAGCTGTGTTGTTTTATTTGGTGTTTGTGTTTGTTGGAGTTTGTTAATTTCCCTCGTTCGGTACAGCTGCTATTTGACCGATACTATGGAATTAGTGGATTTAATTGATGAGGAGGACATTGATTATATCGATCTATTTCGAGACATTGATATAGCTCGTGTAAGGTTTAATCCTTACCAACAATATGAAGAGATACAATTCAAGAAGAAATATCGGTTCAGCAAGGCATATTTGCCTATAAAATATACCTCATAAATGATGAGATCCACAGTGATGCTCGTGGTGGTGGTGTTGAACCAGCCATTCAGGTCGCCTGTGCATTGCGATATTGGGGTCGTCATCAGGTATGTTTGATTAAAATACTTTCATGTAACATGTTGACATTTATTGAAAAACACCCTGACTCAATTGCCTGTGCCTGTGCATCAAGTGCTTGATTTTTATTATAGATCCAAGATGACAGTGGAGATATGCATGGGATTGCCCAACAAACCGTGAGAAAAATCGCACAAAAAGTAGCAGAAGCTCTGGCTAAGAAAGCCTCTTTATTTATAAACATGCCAACGTCACTGGAAGAATAACAGGAGACCATGAGAGGATTCAGGTACCTATTAGGTTATATCATGTGAAATTGAAATTAAATATCCTCAGAGATAGATATAGGTGCACAGAAAATTTCTTATTTCAGGGCTACTGCCAATTTTCCTACTGTGATTGGAGCAATAGATAAGAGTGAGAAGAGTTGGCGGAAATATGAGTGAAGCATATGTAAACAGAAAGGGGTATTACTCCATGAATGTGCAAGTTGTCTGTGATTCTGAGCTGAAAATCAGAGACAGTGTTGCACGGTGGAGAGGAAGTGTTCACGACTCACGCATTTTCAACGAGAGTAGGTTGAAGGAGAGGCTAGAACGTGGGGAATTTTGTGGCAGACTTCTAGGAGACAGTGGATATACCTGCACATCATATCTATTTACACCCCGACGTAATCCTGGCACAGAAAATGAAGAAGCCTACAATAGAGCCCATTTACGAACCAGAAGCAACGGTTCCGATATAATATAATAATATATTTCTATATATAAAAATGAATCCCTATTTCCTTTGGTCACGACATCACGCATGAACGGCTGGACCGATTTCGCTAATTGCTTTTTTGTTGAGTTTGTTATTATCAGGAGGTTCTTATGAAAAAAAATGCGTTAAGAAGTTCGCCAGGACAGCTAGTAATAAATAAATATGTTAGGACAATTCACACAACGCCATCTAGTCTCAAAATAAGCAGAGCTTGTGATATGAGTACTAGATAAACTGATACTAGGTATGCAATGCATGCTACTAATTGCAAATGTTGAGCTGAGCATGCAACATTTTTATGCTCTATTTTCATGATTTCAGAGATATGCACTCCCGGGTATGATGTCGACCAGTATACCAAATTTGGTCAAAATCAGTCGGGCCGTTTCGGAGGAGTAGGCACACAAACGATTTACACTTGTCGTCTAAGATACGCTACGCTACGTTCCGCTCAATAAATACTTATATACATTTTTTTTGTAAATACATACATATTATACATAGGAAACATCCAGACTTCGGTACAAACGTATGTGTCATCACACAAAGTTTGTCCCGACCGGGAATCGTACCCGAGACTCCGGCGTCGAAAGCGGATGCACTACCGACCACGCCACCTAAGCAGTCGATGTCTTTTGAGAGTTATGTTTTGAGCACTAAGCACTGCCAAAACAACCATTGTAGCTCTAGCAGTGCTACATAACATTGCAATTGACATGAACGAGCACATTGACATTGTTCGCTAGTTTGGCAACGGCCTAGGATACAGGCTAGAGCACCTACCTACACCTAACACTAGAGTGTAATAAGACAGCAATTTATAAATCAACACTTTTAATAATCAACGCTTACAATATAATCAAAAGTAAGAAATAAAAATCCAGTGCACTTCTAACAAAGTTTCATTAAGTATAAAAAGGGCACACTAACTCAAATTACTTGACAACCTTTGACTTATTTTAATGTACTGATGAACTAATTCAAAAGTGAGTTAGAAAATTTCAACTATGGCAACCGCTTCATTTTCTGGTGAACCAGCTCTTCATTGAGATACTGGATTTTTAATTTGTATCTAATAATAATCTTCCATCTATTGTGAAGCTTGGTTCTTAAAACCTATATTAGCTTCAACAATTGCAGCTTTGCTGGTACTGAAAGGAGAAGACAATGATTTCAAATAATTTAGAACAGCTGGCTATTGTTTACCTAGCCTTAACAGATAAGTATACCAACTTTTAGTCCACTCAACGAATGACTGAAAGGGAGGTGTAGTGTGCGTTAGCTGGCACCTAAGCGATTCCTTCAGAAAGTTGTTCAGGGTGCTTAGGGAGTAACATACTATAACATAACTAACATAACATACTAAAAGTCCCAGCGTCTAGGGGGGGAGCCGGAGGGTGGGGAGGGGTTTAAAGTTCCCATTCTTTGGTTTTTCGCTAATATCTTCAAAACGGTGAGTCGTAGAGAAATAGTAACTTCTGTGCTTTGTTATACAGTTTTGTCGAAATCCTACTCATTTTAGAGGTACACGTTCCGGAAAAGTAAAAATTTTCGAAAAAACGATTTTTATTGATCATCATCTCTTTGCCTGCTATTTGATTCGCGTTTTTCAGAATAAAAAGTAGCCTGTATGTTAATCCAGGTTTTAATCTATCTACCTACCAAATTTCATCCAAATCGGTTCAGCCATTGAGTTGGGTCGTTAAATTTCTTTCCTTATCTCCGATGCCCACTGTTGTAGAAAACGAGTTGAAACAAAGAGAGGCTATGTCATTATTGTATTTTGTGAGATATCCATATTATCCGCATCATCCTGACCCTACAAAGTAAATATATCACTGTAAGTACCTATCACCAATGTCAATGAAAATAAAAAAAACTACAACTAGCACCAAGAGCCATGAAGCTTGCCATGCTAGGCATCAGGCTGTCCGACCGCATGCGTGATGCCGAAATCACACGCCGAACCAAGGTGGCTGATGTAGGTAAACAGATGGCTCTGCTTAAGTGGAAGTGGGCAGCACACTTGGCAAGGCGAGAAGACGGTAGATGGACCAGATTGGCAACCAAGTGGCGGCCAGGCTGATGATGATGATGACTACACTAGATACTTACTATGAGAACAGCATCACTGTCAAACAAGTTATCTTCGACAACAAAATCAGTGGGGCACAATGACATTATTTTTAGGTCATCTGGCAGAGGAGATGATGGGCGTTGGCCACCACCAGTGGCCTGCAAAGCTTTCCTATGTTGTGATACAGATTTCTTAGCTGCAACCTTGCCTCGCCTCCAGGAACCCTTTAACTGTGTCATATCTCTGGGTTTTCCCGTCAGTTCCTTTAGTCTGCAATAGAAGTAACAAAAGACCATAGTTACTAAATAGCACTGCAGTTACAGATACGTTACAGGCAATAACATCATATACTTAAACATACTTATTTTGTATCTTGACCCACTCCAAATTCTTGATTATTATTATTTCGTTTATTCCTTTACATTCTTATTTTATACATTTTTAAATACATTTATAAAAAAAAAACAAATACATTTAAAAATATAAAAAATAGTGACCCACCAGTAGCGGAGTAGGACCCAAACTACCGGCGGTGGAGGCTACAGACTAAGAAACCTCCTAACAATACGGCACGTGTCGAGGATAACAGCCTTCTGAATCTGACTCTTGATCCAACAATCTAACGAGAGTCTCTTGAGATGTTGATCGAGACTCTTCGATATTAATCCGTTTGCCGAAACGACCACCGGGACAATGATCGTCGAGTCTACGTCCCACATGGCGGTTATCTCGAAGGACAGATCAAGGTATTTACTAAGTTTGTCCTTCTCTGCCTTCACGAGATTTTCGTCATGCGGGACGGCGATATCGACGAGCACTGCCCGACGCTGGGTCCGATCAACCAACACGATATCGGGCCTATTGGCAACAATAGTCCTGTCCGTGATGATTGATCGGTCCCAGTAGCAATGCACGACCATTCTCAAGAACTGGCACTGGTGTGTACTTATAGTACGGTACTTCAAACTCAATAAGGCCATATCGAATAGCAAGTTGCTGGTGGATGATCCTGGCTACGTGATTGTGCCTATGCAAGTACTCGGTGTTAGCAAGATACGAACAACCGGAAATAATATGGCGAAGTGATTCACCAGGACGGTGGCATGCCACCGTCCTGGTGGTCGACAAATGTCGATCCTACCGTCCTTCATGATGTATTTCCGATAGTTGTTCGTCTTGATAACCTCATCTGCAATTGCACAGGCAAAACCTTCAGTTTCCCCAAAGAGGTCCCCAAAACGCAGCCAGTTCACCGAAGCGAGCAGGTCTACGTCGGGTCTTACTCTTCCATACGTCCCTACGGTCTTCAGTACCTAGCACCTTTGGTTTACGCCAGTTCTCGTTAGCCAAGGAAAGAGGTGTCAGGCCCTTGTCAACCATCACGACATCGCAATGAATGTCACACCCGTTCTGTAGAAAGTAATCTCTCAGACTGCACACTTCACGGTTGTGGAGGTTCTTGGCATTCAAAAAGCCTCGACCCCCCCCACTTCCGCGGAATGTACAGTCTCATGACAGAAGATCGTGGGTGTAACATTCGATGCAATGTCAGTTGTTGACGGACTCGCCTATCCAGGGCGTCTAGTTCCGTTTGAGTCCACCTAAGTATGCCAAAGGAGTATAACAATAAAGGTATCACCCAACCGTTGAAAGCCCGCATTTTGTTACCACCGGACAAAGAACTGTTAAGAACTTTTGTCAGGCGGCCAAAAAAACGGTCTTTCACCGATTTCTTAATATCCTCTACCGCTATACCCAATGACTCTGACATACCTAGGTATTTGTATGTTTCGGTCTCGGAGAGAGATCTGAGGGTTATTATCTCAGAAAGTTGTAGATTCGGTGAATTTACAACCTTCCCCCGCTGTACATGCATAACCGCACACTTATCAACACCGAACTCCATCTTAATGGCATTACTAAAAACTTCCGTAGTTTTTAATAATGTCACTAAATCTTGGTGCTTCAGTGTGAACAGTTTGAGGTCATCCATATACATCAGGTGAGAAATAACCTCACCCCCTCTACGAAACCGGTAGCCTAGCCCTGAATCCTTCAGCAATGTGCTGTGGATTCAGTGCTAAACAAAACTATAATGGACTCAAACTGTCGCCCTGGAATATACCACGCTCAATCCTTATCAAGCCATGCGGATCAGAGGCATACCCACCACTACCTGGTTGACGAAGGACTGTGGTCCACCGCCCCATACATGAGACTAAGAAGGATTTAAGAGTCGGATTAATTTTATACAACTCTAAAATCCTCCTCAGCCATGAATGAGGTACCGAATCATAGGCCTTCTTGTAGTCAATCCAGGCAGTAGAGAGGGCGCCCCTACTCCGCTTGACTTGTTGGCTAAGGGCCATATCAATGAGGAGTAGCTCCTTAGTACCACGAGACCCAGCCCTACATCCATTCTGAGCGTTATCTAAGATATTATTAGATAATATGTGTGAGTTTATTTTATTTCTCAGAATAGACGTAAGGAGCTTGTAGATGGTAGGTAAGCAAGTGATGGGTCTATAGTTTTTAGGTTCCGTGGTACTACCTGATTTATGGAGCAGGAAGGTGATGCCAGTGGTCATGAAAGCGGGTAAAGAACTAGACTCAAGGGCTTCTTGATACTGTGTTGCCAAGCGTTCATGCGAGCTCTGAACCCACTTTATCCAAAAGTTGTGCAATCCATCCGGCCCAGGACTTTTCCAGTTCGGGGCCATACGAATTGCACAACTAACGTCTTCGGAGTCTATGGTAATAGACTCCATGGGTTCTATGGTACTGCATTCACGCTCGACGACACGGATCCAGTCGCCCTCCGAATGTTCGACGGGCACCGACCATATGTCACGCCAAAATTGGTTCATGGCGTGAGCATCTGGCAGTTGTCCGTCGCTTAAACGTTGTCCAGTTCCCTCCCACTCTCGGTACACCTTCCTTTGGTCACTTTGGAAGATGCGAATCTGCCAGTATCTATTTACACGCTCTCTATAACGACGGATACGGCTTGCCCATGCATACACTTTCTGTTTCAGAAAGTCAATACGTTCCGTGACATTGGCTAAGTATTGCTGGGGATGAATACCGGTCCCAGCAAATGCCTGAGCCACGAAACGCATGACCCGGGGACGACAATTTCCCCGGCTGAAAGAGATAAGCTTTGCAATGAGAGTCCTAAATGTGCCGATACGTCGCTCGATTCTTGCCTGCCATACGGGAACACCATCCGGTCGTGGTGCACGGTTAACTTCGGGGAATTTAACGCGTGCAACACGACAAGCGGCAATGGCTCCACAGTAAAGAATCGAGTGAGTATCAAGCAAATCACTGCTAGTCCTTAAGTACGGCTCTAGCAATGCTTTCAGGGCTCCCATCAACGCCAGATTTCGCTTATGCATTGGCAAGCGTGGTAGCCGCGGTCTAGAATTAGGTATAAACCTATACTGCGAGATCACATCTTCCAAAGTACTCCTCAATTGCTCGCTTACCTGGATAGATGTATCACTCGTATCATTTCCCACGTCGAGTGCAGGCTCCGCTAACGTCCCACTTGTAGCAACCGTCTGTGTCACAGGTGACGGTGCTCTCGTTGCCACAGGAGCTGTACGAGTAGATAATACTTCCAGGCGTAGTCGATCAAGCACAGATTGATCCAACAACTTACATCGTTGGATAGCCCGTACTTGATCCGATAGTCGTTGGACGGCAACGGTCATTGTTGGTTCAAGAGCCTGAAACAAAGGAAGCATCCTTGAACGGTACGCAGTCAGGTTGGTTTCCCCATCTGTAGCCTCATAATATGCCCGCATGACGTTTTCATTGAGGGATGAGGTCCATCGCATGCGGTGCACAATACCGCCGGTAGTGGGGACCGTACTCGAAGCTGGTACACTTCGGGGACCCAAACTGGTCGGCGGCCGGCGGCCGGCCTCTTCCTCGACGACGTACAGGTGTTGGCGACGTCGGCGGAGAAAAATACTCATCACTTGATGATGAGCTCAACGCCTCAGCAAGCACTTGTCCGACGCTTGCGAGGCGGAGCTAAGTGATGAGTCCGGGGGTGGTGGTTGCGCATTTTTGCTCCTGGCTCTTGTTATCATCGTTATTCAGTATCATTATCCAATTTTTTATGTCGTAATACTATTGTTTGGATTTTTGACGATTGACACGTCATGTCAAATCGCATTTTAATTTTTATAAAATAATTGGTTTATTGTAGTTATAACTTTGTAATGTAATTTATAAACTTATTGGTATGTACTATTATTTAAAAATCTGTATAAATATTGGCAAGATAGTTAATAAAAAATTTAAAATTATTTACAGATAAAAATGACACATGAACAGATGTCGAGGGTTGCCAGGTTGATTATTATTATATCGTTTATTCATTTCTATTCTTATTTTATACATTTTTAAATACATTTATAAAAAACACAAATACATTTAAAAATATAAAAAATAGTGACCCACCAGTAGCGGAGTAGGACCCAAACTACCGGCGGTGGAGGCTACAGACTAAGAAACCTCCTAACAATACGCCACGTGTCGAGGATAACAACCTTCTGAATCTGACTCTTGATCCAACAATCTAACGAGAGTCTCTTGAGATGTTGATCGAGACTCTTCGCTATTAATCCGTTTGCCGAAACGACCACCGGGACAATGATCGTCGAGTCTACGTCCCACATGGCGGTTATCTCGTAGGACAAATCGAGGTACTTGCTAAGTTTGTCCTTCTCTGCCTTCACGAGATTCTCGTCATGCGGGACGGCGATATCGACGAGCACTGCCCGACGCTGGGTCCGATCAACCAACACGATATCGGGCCTATTGGCAACAATAGTCCTGTCCGTGATGATTGATCGGTCCCAGTAGAGCAATGCACGACCATTCTCAAGAACTGGCACTGGTGTGTACTTATAGTACGGTACTTCAAACTCAATAAGGCCATATTGAAGAGCAAGTTGCTGGTGGATGATCCTGGCTACTTGATTGTGCCTATGCAAGTACTCGGTGTTAGCAAGATACGAACAACCGGAAATAATATGGCGAAGTGATTCACCAGGACGGTGGCATGCTCGACAAATGTCGACCGTACCGTCCTTCATAATGTATTTCCGATAGTTGTTCGTCTTGATAACCTCATCTGCAATTGCACAGGCAAAACCTTCAGTTTCCCCAAAGAGGTCCCCAAAACGTAGCCAGTTCACCGAAGCGAGCAGGTCTACGTCGGGTCCTGTTAAGACCCGGTAGAACCGCCCGTGTAGCTCCTTACTCTTCCATACGTCCCTACGGTCTTCAGTACCTAGCACCTTTGGTTTACGCCAGTTCTCGTTAGCCAAGGAAAGAGGTGTTAGGCCCTTGTCAACCATCACGACATCGCAATGAATGTCACACCCGTTCTGTAGAAAGTAATCTCTCAGACTGCACACTTCACGGTTGTGGAGGTTCTTGGCATTCAAAAAGCCTCGACCCCCCCACTTCCGCGGAATGTACAGTCTCATGACAGAAGATCGTGGGTGTAACATTCGATGCAATGTCAGTTGTTGACGGACTCGCCTATCCAGGGCGTCTAGTTCCGTTTGAGTCCACCTAAGTATGCCAAAGGAGTATAACAATAAAGGTATCACCCAACCGTTGAAAGCCCGCATTTTGTTACCACCGGACAAAGAACTGTTAAGAACTTTTGTCAGGCGGCCAAAAAAACGTTCTTTCACCGATTTCTTAATATCCTCTACCGCTATACCCAATGACTCTGACATACCTAGGTATTTGTATGTTTCGGTCTCGGAGAGAGATCTGAGAGTTATTATCTCAGAAAGTTGTAAATTCGGTGAATTTACAACCTTCCCCCGTTGTACATGCATAACCGCACACTTATCAACACCGAACTCCATCTTAATGGCATTACTAAAAACTTCCGTAGTTTTTAATAATGTCACTAAATCTTGGTGCTTCAATGTGAACAGTTTGAGGTCATCCATGTACATCAGGTGAGATATAACCTCACCCCCTCTACGAAACCGATAGCCTAGCCCTGAATCCTTCAGCAATGTGCTAAGTGGATTCAGTGCTAAACAAAACCACAATGGACTCAAACTGTCGCCCTGGAATATACCACGCTCGATCCTTATCAAGCCTTGCGGGTCAGAGGCGTGCTCACCACTACCTGGTTGACGAAGGACTGTGGTCCACTGCCCCATACACGAGACTAAGAAGGATTTAAGAGTCGGATTAATTTTATACAACTCTAAAATCCTCCTCAGCCATGAATGAGGCACCGAATCATAGGCCTTCTTGTAGTCAATCCAGGCAGTAGAGAGGGCGCCCCTACTCCGCTTGACTTGTTGGCTAATGGCCATATCAATGAGGAGTAGCTCCTTAGTGCCACGAGACCCAGCCCTACATCCATTCTGAGCGTTATCTAAGATATTATTAGATACTATGTGCGAGTTTATTTTACTTCTCAGAATAGATGTAAGGAGCTTGTAGATGGTAGGTAAGCAAGTGATGGGTCTATAGTTTTTAGGTTCCGTGGTACTACCTGATTTATGGAGCAGGAAGGTGATGCCAGTGGTCATGAAAGCGGGTAAGGAACCAGACTCGAGGGCTTCTTGATACTGTGTTGCCAAGCGTTCATGCGAGCTCTGAACCCACTTTATCCAAAAGTTGTGCAATCCATCCGGCCCAGGACTCTTCCAGTTCGGGGCCGTACGAATTGCACAACTAACTAACGTAGTCTATGGTAATAGACTCCATGGGTTCGATGGTATTGCATTCACGCTCGACGACACGGATCCAGTCGCTCTCCGAATGTTCGACGGGCACCGACCATATGTCACGCCAGAATTGATTCATGGTGTGAGCATCTGGCAGTTGTCCGTCGCTCAAACGTTGTCCAGTTCCCTCCCACTCTCGGTACACCTTCCTTTGGTCACTTTGGAAGATGCGATTCTGCCAGTATCTATTTACACGCTCTCTATAACGACGGATACGGCTTGCCCATGCATACACTTTCTGTTTCAGAAAGTCAATACGTTCCGTGACATTGGCTAAGTATTGCTGGGGACGAATACCGGTCCCAGCAAATGCCTGAGTCACGAAACGCATGACCCGGGGAC
Organism: Nudaria mundana; assembly: GCA_963556515.1. Taxonomy (NCBI): domain Eukaryota; kingdom Metazoa; phylum Arthropoda; class Insecta; order Lepidoptera; family Erebidae; genus Nudaria; species Nudaria mundana. The sequence goes on from OY748304.1 coordinate 15,428,920, forward strand.
GACTATTTCCCCGGCTGAAAGAGATAAGCTTTGCAATGAGAGTCCTAAATGTGCCGATACGTAGCTCGATTCTTGCCTGCCATACGGGAACACCATCCGGTCGTGGTGCACGGTTAACTTCAGGGAATTTAACGCGTGCAACACGACAAGCGGCAATCGCTCCACAGTAAAGAATCGAGTGAGTATCAAGCAAATCACTGCTAGTCCGTAAGTACGGTTCTAGCAATGCATTTAGGGCTCCCATCAACGCCAGATTTCGCTTATGCATTGGCAAGCGTGGTAGCCGCGGTCTAGAATTAGGTATAAACCTATACTGCGAGATCACATCTTCCAAAGTACTCCTCAATTGCTCGCTTACCTGGATAGACGTATCACTCGTATCATTTTCTGCGTCGAATGCGGGTTCCGCTAACGTCGCACTTGTAGCAACCGTCTGTGTCACAGGTGACGGTGCTCTCGTTGACACTGGAGCTGTACGAGTAGATAATACTTCCAGGCGTAGTCGATCAAGCACAGATTGATCCAACAACTTACATCGTTGGATAGCCCGCACTTGATCCGATAGTCGTTGGACGGCAACGGTAATATTATTATTATTATTATTATTAATTCCTATTATTTCCACAAAAATTTCTGAACTTTCACAGAATATACATGTACGAAAGCTTAGAAGTACACTGATAATCCACGCCCACTTTTATGAAAGTGTAGTTGCTGGTGGGCTGCTTCTTGCTTTTCATAATTAATTTTTAACATTATATTCGTCTTCTAATAAGGAAAGAGTCCGTTTCTTCATTGCCAAATTTGCCTCAATCATAGAAGCTTTGCTGGTTCTGTTTTTACACAGGCATCATGCATAAAATGATTAAGTTACCTTTTCTTCTTGCGACCAATTATCTCCACGTAGTCGATTTTTATTTTCTTTATTTTACATCTTTAAATTATTCGAATCGTCCGTCGGTAACACAACAAAAAAAGGAAAAAGCTGTCAGTCATTGACAATATTGATAAAAAACTAAACCGACCGAGTTGACACATCACGTTACGTTTCTTCTTCTACTAAAATATTATGTACCTATGATATCTCGTTTTTGTTAGAATACGTTAATATATGTAACCTTTTTAGCATTTCATGTTAATCAAAATCCATTTATTTTCCTTTTTTTGAGATGCATACACGAAAATAAATATCTCTTTATAAAATATATTGAAATACTATAAACATTATTGCATAACACGAAACACAAACGAACGAATACTTAGAAGTTGAATGAATGGTGAGCAGTGTTGTCAACAGTGAAAACATAGACGTTGTCTAGCTAGATTGCCGATAAACACGGTTTTGTGGTAGCGAAAATTAAAGACCGTTCCAACAAGTGTTTAACTGTTTCGACAATGTTTAACTAAACTGTCAGTCTTACTACAAAAAGTAATTTAAACACTGGTCCAACAAGTTTTTAGTTAAACATTGTCTAAACAGTTAAACACTTGTTTCTACACTTGTACTCTCAGGAAGTACTGATTCGATTTGAAAAATTCTTTTTTTTTTTGTTGAGTAGTGCATTTATCGAGGAAGGCTATAGGCTATGTAACATCACGCTATGATGAATAGGAGAGGAGCAGCAGTGTGATATGTTTCAAAAACGGGGAAAATTTATTTCTTTTGAGAACTTCTGTTGCGTGCGCTGGCCAAACGGTGAATGTTATGTTAAAATAATGTAAGTACTAAAGAATTGTTCCTCTTTAAAAGTAAAACGTCCTCGTTGGCATATATCAATCTTTTAAGGTTAACTCATTATAACGTAAAAATAGCGAATCAAATTCATTCTAAAATAATTATTTGCGATGTTATTACGGGCGACGTAACGGGAAAATTATTACGGGCCACAATAAGGTCCAAGTCCGTACAATGTATGTTCCATATTACTACGCGGACGAAGTCGCAGGCGACCGCTAGTAATAAAATAAAATAAATATTCAGCTATTCAAGTTGATACTCAGTTCGATAGATGGCGCTGTTCCACTTTTTTAAATCGCACTATGGTTTCCATATCGCCAATGATATAATAGCTCGCTCGACATCTGTCAACTGTCGCTAAATCGCTGGGCTATTAATTTATTCCATTTTAAATTAAACGAAAGGGTAAACGGTTCATAGATGTATTTTTGACGCCCGACTTATTTGAGTCAGGGTTAATTTAAGAAGACGGAACGTAGCGGAGTCTTCCTTTAAAGTACTTTAAACCGCTAACAGACGCTCTCCGATTTAGGCGGCCCCAACCAAATCGCGGCCGACGGAGCAACCAATCCAACATTACTACAGACGTTCCGACGGTCGGCCATCCAACCGTCAGTTGCCTTTGCTACGTCATGCCACCTTTGGTTATCTATATCTATATCTTATATTATACCACTATTATAAAGTGGAAAGATTTGTATTGTTGTGTGTATGTAATTAATAAACTCAAAAACTACTGAGCCGATTTCAAAAATTCTTTCACCATTGGAAAGCTACATGCTACCCTGAGTAACATAGGCTACTTTTTATCCCGGTAAGGTGTTCCCACAGGAACCGGGAATGAGTAAACTAAATCACTCGGGCGGAGCCGGGGCGATCAGCTAGTACATCTATATATTCAAAGCATGCCACCTGCTCTTTCAAAGCAAGCGATAGCCGCTATAGTTGTGGCAGCTACATTGGTGCCCCAAAATAAAAAAATAAAGAATTATACTTATATATATTGGAATATACTCGTATAATTGTGATTATTATTATTATAAGTATGATTGTTTGCTGTTAACTGTTTAGGGTATGATGAGGCTGACATGTACATTATGGACAAAAGCCTCGACAAAATAAAAGAAAAAAAAAACAAAAACTAGCGGACCCGACACGCGGTTGTCCTGCAAAAAAAAGAACCAAATTGTGAATCTAAACCATTCTCGAATCTCCTTGAACACACACAAAAAATTTCATCAACATCGGTCCAGCCGTTTAGGAGGAGTTCAACATACACACGTACAGTAGAATTATATATATATAAAAAGATAGTTCTTGTGGGTTAAGTCCCACAGACAAGGAAAGTCTTTATGTAATTCCAAAATGTTCAGTGCGCCCTGGTGCGACAAGAAGGAGGTCGCCCGTTGCCAGAGCAGGTCAATCGCTGGAGACAGGAGGCTCGCGACGATCTGTTCCGGCAATGGGCCTTGAGATGTGCGGCTCCCACCGCGAGCCGGGTGCTCGTGGGGGCCATCGGTTCCGTGCTCCGCGAGTGGGTGGAGCACGCGCAAGGGGCTCCGACCTACTTCCTCACCCAACTTCTCACGGGTCATGGCTGTTTTGCAAAATTCCTGTGGGAAGTGCTGGGGATTCTGTCGGAGCCCGTTTTTCGTCATTGCGCAGGCGGCGCCGTTGGCACGGCAGAGCACACGCTCTTCGTGTGCACCGCCTGGGACGCGGAGAGGTTGGCCCTCACGGGCACTATTGGAAGAGTGGATTCGCTGCCGGCCTTGATCCAGTCTATGGCCGGCAGCGACCAATGTTGGGCTGCCGTCGCTTCCTTCGCTCGGGAGGTGATGGCGGTAAAGAGAGAGCGTGAGTGGAAGCATGCAGGCCGTACGCTCCCGCCCCGGCGGGCACCAGTCAGGGGGCGACGGCGCATTGCCTACGCCCAAGCCCCCGACTGATAGGGCCGGGGGCCCACCGTCCACGCGAATGGCCCTGAGGAGTCCGACGCCCCTTATGTGTTTCGGTTCTGTGTCGATCAGGGGGGGTCGCCCCCCCCCCGAGATGAGCTCGAAAGAGTGCCCCTTTGCCGGGCCGCCGTTGCTAAGACCAAATGCCATAATGACATTATACTTGGTAATATTATATTTTGCCAAGTAAAAATTTGATCAAATAAAAATATGCGTACTAAAATCATTCGAAATATTGCAATGGTATAAAAAAGGTTGCTAAAATTTGTTTAAGTAATGAAATTGTAAAATAAACTAATTGAATACCAAAAAAAATCATAAATTTATAATTTTTTTTTTAACATGTAGTTTTTTTAACTTACGCAAAACTTATAGTGTGACCTACGTATATAATTATTTGTTTCTTTTTTGTGTATAATAAATAGTATTTTACCTTAACCTTCGTTTTCATCTATGGACCCGTTGTACTCCTTTATTTTTAATTCTGCGGCCCAAAGCGTCAGCCTCTCATACGTACATTGTCAAGCGCTTAAGGGAAACGTGTAAGGACGGTGGGTGGCTATCCCGCCGTCCTCAGGCCCCGATCATGGAGGTATCGATGGTCCTGGGCGTAAATAAGACTGCAGCGCCCTGGCCGCTGACTACTGAACTCAGTGGGAAGGGTATGTTTCCTCACTCTCTCAGCCGCCTCCTTCGCGAGCATGACCTGCACGCAGAAGGACACGGCCGCGTTTCACCTACTCCCGCTGTAGACATGGCTGAAGCACTCCGGAATCATATTCATAATTTCTACATCTATCACAATATGAAGCAAAAATTCGATGTTGTCGGTAGTGGTCATCGTAGCGCAGTTGGTCAGAGCACTCCCCCTGTTAGGGAAAGGCCGTGGGTTCGAGTCCCGACGATGACATCAGTTTTTGTGATCTATTTATAATTTATTTCTTAATGTTTATAAATAAATTACGTTCACAGCCTAGATATTATATAATAGTTTCTTTTTTTAATTCCGCGGCCGCTCTAACGTTCGTAGCCGGGCGTCTCTGGTTACAAGCAGAACGGATTTCCAGTGGCGCCCGGCTATTATATAATAGTAATATAAGTTCAGTCAATCAGTCAGATATTATACAGTCATTAACCAAATACAATCTTTATTGTATCACTGACACGCAATAAAATACATATTTTATGCATAGTATAGAACAGTACCATTTTCATTAGCGATGTGGTTCCAAGGAATAGTTCATAAGTATTCGTATATATGTCCCCTTTTATGTGAGAAACCGTAAAAATACCTTATTGAATATTTAGCACGTGTTCCACCTTTTGTTATTTGGAAAACGGCCAGGAATAAGTTATACCTCATAAAGATGATTTCATTTTTCTGTCTCGCCAAAGTTTTCCAAATAATTTTCTTGGAAAAAAAAGGAAACAGGGACAGAATAAACGTCGGATTTTCTCGCCATTTTTTTTTTTGAAGTCATTATCAATACGAAGAAGTTAGTTCCTCAGATAATGTATTTCGAAGTATAATGTTTTATCGCACACATGTATGGTTTGTAATATTAAATATTATAAAGAGGAAAGATTTGATTGTTTATTTTCATTGAATATGCTCTGAAATTACTGAACCGATTTGGAAAATTCTATAATGAATATGTAGCTAGATTATTCCTGAGTGCTATAGGTTACTTTATAACCTCGTAATGTGTTCTCTAGGTATTGGAGACGAGGAAACGCGGTAATAACCAATTGTAAATGAAAGGACTTCCAATATTAGGAAGTTCTATAATAATGACAGCCTCGGTGGCGCAGTGGTATGTGTATGCGTCTGTCGTCCATAAGGTCCCAGGTTCGATTCCGGGCCAAATCAAATATGTGTGTGATCCACAACATGTCTGTTCCGGAGTTTGGGTGTTTTCTATGTATGTATATATTTAGAAATATATAAGTATGTTTATCATTCGTGTAGATCCCATAGCACAAGCTTATATTAGCTTAATTTGGGCTAGATGATGTTGTGTGAGAATGTCCAAAAATATTTATTTATTTATTTATTTTATTAAAAAAAAGAAAAAGTACGGGATTTCTAAATATCTTTTGATTGTATGTTAACTAGCAAAAAATCGCAACCTTTGAAACTTTATAATCCAATAGTGTGAACTACCGTTAGTTCGTGGCTTCACTCGTGTGCTTTTTTAACGTTTACAAAACACATATAGTTATAAAATGTAACATAATATCTACCCCGGATTTCAAACTATCTTCGTACCAAATCTCATTAAAATCGGTCCGCTATTAACAAACGCACGAATGCGTTTCATAAAATAAAATTATTTAAGAGAAAATTTAGCATTGGTTACAGACATGTACTTATGGTACTAGAAATGATAGCGCATTAAAGTGGTTGTTTTAAACCCATCATCACATATTAAAAAAAAAAAGTCTCAGTAAATTCAGATTTGAATATACACCATATTTGGTAGCTGTTTGGTCACCACATGAGGCGAAGTATAGACTAATGTTGGAGCGGATACAGAACAAGTTTATACGGTATCTGTATTTGAGACTTTACGGTGTTTATCCATTTTATCCGTTAAATTATCCGACCTTATTTGTTTTAGGAATGGTTGGGTATACAGAGTTGAGAGTTAGGCGAGAAGTTGCACTGGTCTCCTATATTTTTAAGCTGATGAGAGGTAAGGGGCATAACCCAACGATACTGAGCGCATTGTCTGAGCGTACCGGACCGGTACGTGTGGCGCCGGCGCCGGCCGCCTCTGCTGGCTATTCCGCGCGCGCGCACATTTCTCCTGGCCGAGACGCCGTACGTCCGCGCTCTTCGCGCCCTCAATGCTATATCGGAAATAGTAGATGTGTTTTCGTGTCATCTGAGTGAGTTCACAAAGGCAGCATTATATGTAATTACTTACAAAAGTTACTAGCTATCGCATTGGGGTAACCTGTAATGATAGTTATAAGTATGGTAAATAAAAAAATAAAAAAATCTGAATTTGCTGAGTCTTTTTTTTTCATGTGTGATGATGGGTTTAAAACAACCACTTTAATGCACTATCATTTCTAGTACCATAAGTACCTCACAGTTCAAAGCCAATCGTAGGGCTTCAGCCCTACGATTGGCACTTCAGCCTGATACGTGAAGGAAGCGTTCCTGACAGGATTTGTCGAGAATGCTTGTGTCAAGTGGCTGTGTTTATCTTTTATGATTGTGTTCAAGAGATTGTTTGGTCTTAAAAGTATTAAAATATATGATTAGTACTTGTTAATGCTTTTATCATTTTTTTTTACGCCTTGATGAGACTTACTACACTACTTATTACGACAAAATAAGCAAAAAGGAAAGGATTGTCAATTTCTATAAAACAATTTACTTTTGATATTTTTTTTTTTTGATTTGAATATTAATTTGAAGACATTTAAATATTAAAATAATTTTTTTTAGAATAAAGAGTATTCAGAGATGTTTGGAAATGGTATTCTTCACATGCTGCCTATAAGGAGAACATCGTGGAGTACGTGCGCAAGAAGGACAACTTCACACCGACACTACAGCTGTTGGAGTCGAGCCGCAACGTCAGTTTCTAGTGTCTGTCGTTCGTGGTGCGAGTGCCCAACAGTCGCCTGAGCCTCGTCATGCAGGAGAACTTCTGGCCACAGGGCGTGGTATTCCGTCGCTTCTGCGGATCGTTACCACCGGAACGCAAAAGGACCTAAATGCGATAGTGAAGTGTATACTAACACTAGTCTTAAGGTTCTATCACTAACACAACTTTATAATACGAGTATCTATAATGTATTCTTAGTTTTAAGGTATTTATCTATGGGCCGTAGAATAAGTTTATACCACCTGTAACTTTTCTATTTGATGCCTGAAATAAATAAATAAATAAAAAAAAAAAAATAATAGACCGCATGTACTATGTAACATATCATTAAAAAATTTTGCCCTCGCCAATATCTCAATTTTTTCTTTTATTTTTTATATTGGGTTCGCCAAATTGATGCCAATTCTTCTCGGATGTGGGGTAATCGAAACGACGGATTCACCTTGAAAAGTATAAATTACGTATTTTGAATAAATGTTTTGACTTTATAATTATAACAAGGTTCTCAAATAACGACAAAACGAAGAACCTTGTTCTACGAATATGCTACGGAATTCGTAGCACTTTCGTAGAACAAGAACTACGGATGTGCTACGAATGCCGGAGACGAACGAGTAAGATTACTGTTCATGCTATGACGTTAAACTTCGTACTTGTTAGTCCCCCTGTAGTCTAGTCTAGTGTATAACTCGGTGAGATAATTAAATCACTGACGACTGGCTTGTCTAAGCTTTCTGGCTGAAATTCCTTTAATTCCTACAGTGAATTGTAAGTATTAAGGCTAGAGCTAATTCCCACGACTATGGGGAATAGTTTTATAGTTAGTAATTCCCACGGGAACACATTCCTGGGATAAATTGTTGCGAAGTTACTTGTTATGACACACATGCACACATTTATTTATTTATTTTAGGAAGGCTTACAGACTAATAAACAATATAACATGTCACGCCTATATCCCCGCAGGGGTATGGCACAATTTGCCAGTATTTTTAGTCCTACGTAATAGGGGGCAAGCCTCCTTATGATATACATACATACATGTATACATTTATGTTGGTATGAGATGGTGCCCAGTAACAGCAATAGGCTTATCGTTTATTACGTAGGATCAACAAAAGTAACAGTAGGCAATATTTAGGTTTGTAATGCACCTCTGGCTACCCCCTCAAAGATATAGGTGTTATTGTATATACCTACTAGTGATCGCCTATTGGTCGAACAGTTGACCTTGCGGACAGTAAAATTCCCCATTTCGACAGCAATCAAAAAAATCTCTAAATATAAAAATGAATCCCTATTTCCCTTGGTCACGACATCACGCGTGAACGGCTGGACCGATTTCGCTAAATCTTTTTTTTTGTTGTGTTCGTTATTATCAGGGGAAGGTTCTTATAGAAGAAAAAAAAAGTCCGGAATATTAGAAAAATTAATGCGGTACGAAGTTCGCCGGGACAACTAGTATTAGATAAAAAAATTAAAATACACGTCAAAAATTGACACAACAACTGACTTCAAATTACCGAAATGGGACCAAATAATTGTCGGGATGGGACCATATTGAAATGGGACCACTTGTGAAGTAGTAGCTTTCAATTAAAGTTTTCAAAATCGATACACCCAGACCAAAGATATGAGGTAACAAACATTGAAAAAAATCGAATTGAGAATGTCCTCCTTGTTTGGAAGTAGGTTGAAAATTAAGGAACACTTCTACGAAGTGTAGTTGAGTTCAGATAAAAAACATGGCAGTTAGTCCGGAACACACAGACAGACAGACGGACGGACGAAAGCAAAATTGTCTAGTCTCGGAATGTAGACGCTTCGCTCACTTCGTTTGCTCGGTCGATTCAAATCAACATCAATCAGACTCAAATCAAATCACCTTCTTTTTATTAAATGTCAAAGCGATACGCCTCACAGAAATTTGTATGAAAAACTCAACAATGACGTCACTATCATGTAGTGTCAAATCTGTAACTATTAGTGATTCAATTGATGATTCAAAATAAATAAAATAAAGATACTAAGATTGAATACAATATACGTACATACTTTGGGATTCTTTATGTAGTAAATACATTAAAAAAAATTATTTAGTTGTAGGCATTTACCCTATTAATAGATCATTCAACTTCCATCACAAACTTACATTGTCCTAAATATACGACAATATCGTAGGAGGCAATTTGTCCGCACGTCTAGCGATAGCGACACATGTTGACGTATGTGAGGGTGAGGGGGTGAGCAGAGCAGTAGTAGGTGTGACTAATTAAGTCCGTGAGCGATGGACGGGCCGCGGCCGACTCCGACCCGGATATTGTACCTGATTGAGGCATCGGATCACACGTTACTGCTATCGTGTATAAAGATTAGATTTCAGTAGATTATTTCAATAAAAATGTTTTTCTACTTATATTTCTTTATCAGCAGATTACTTTTATAGTTTTCTCGTTACCAATTCCTACGGGATTCCCACACATTCCCGGGATATAAAGTAGCACACTCCGGGATTATGTTGCTAAATATTAGTGATAGAATTATAAAAATAAGTTCATTGGTTTCGTACTAAATGCAAACAATCAAATATTTCTTAAAATACATTTCACGACCGGAAAATTTTATTTTCGTCTGTCTGTGTGTGTGTTCTGTGCTAGCTAGCAGCCCCATCTTCAAACGATCGCCACGAGACTTGTCACAAGTATTCCTTAGCTTAAAAAAAATATTTCATCGTAAGAGTTATTTTTAATTGATCAGAAAATGGGGAGAGCCAAATAATGTTTTTAAAGTTCGTGAGGTCTACTGTTCGATTATATTAGCGACCTCTAAGTAGTATATATTATTAGACAACTTTCGAGGCTCCTTACGAATGAATGCTGTTGAATATATTGAACAAAAGTACATTTACTTTTCCACTACTTTTACTTAATTTACACTGACCAGTTTCTCCTCATATTTCAGTCTACTTATGTCTTTAAACAATTATTCGTCCATTTGATGCAATAACACTTATACCAGAAATGTTAATTGAATTTTAAATGGATATGCAACTTTGAACTAGCAATTATATCTACGTGAAAACGAAACTAGTATCCTCGCAAAGAAATTGCAATTTGTAATTAGCTGGTTGAAGCCCGCGAATCCGGCCGCGTAGTACGTATCACAGGGCCAGTTACTGCCACTTCGAATTCGAGACAAGTCAGCGCTGACCCGAGACACACCCAATGTAAATTGATTGTAAGTCAGTACCGCGGTGGGAATTCAGTGCTGACTTGTACTCGTATATTCGCACGCGAATATTTTGAGGTCAGTCATTCCGATACTGACTTGTGTACTGACTCTGTGAAAACCTGCCTTTATAGTTTTCGAATACCCATTGTGAAAGATCTATCTTTTTTATTTGTACACTTATTTTTATTAACTTTTTAATTTCTACTGTTTTAGACTGTGCTAGCCGATTCCCGCGGCTCCGTCCGTGTGATAGTTTTATCGATCTCAATTCTTACGGGAACACATTATCGAGATTAAAAGTAGCATATGGCACTCGGGGATAATGTAGCTACATATTAGTGAAAGAATTTTCAAAATCGGTTTAGTAGTTTCAGAGCCTGTTCAATGTAAACAAGCAAACAAATATTTCATCTTAATAATATTAGTCTAGACAGATTTGTCGACTCAGTCAATCTTTTTAAACTACCTCTACCATCTGTACATATTTATATATGTATACTAACATCGTAAACAATACTTTTCCAAAGTAATTTAATCTCCTAACGTCGTCTCGCGGGATGCAACCCTCGGCTCACTTCGCTCAATCACGGAACCCGAAGTCCCCTGTCACATCACATTTAGATCACATCAAAATATAGTTAGAAAAATAAGTTTTTAATGGAATGATCATACAAATAAGTACCTAGTAAATTTTATTCGAAATGATTCAACATTTATAATCACGATTGCCACGCTAATTCTTAATTATCATTATGTGCAATAGGTTGTCTAGTCTCGAAATAAATGTAGACGTTTCGCTCGCTATATAATTGCTGTAATCGCTGTAATAGCTTAGTTATGTTATCCTGAATAATTGTCGTTGTGCTAATACTATTATTTTTGCATAGACTTTGAGAATTACATTAGGTAGTGCAGTAGGTAGTGCAGCAGGTAGTTTTTTTCTTTTTGGGATTTTATTCATTGGTTTTAAGACCTTTAAGCCAAATTATTGTAGGTAACTTTTTTTTTTTGCTGCCAACTGCTCTGGCCACCCCATCTTCCATTGCCGGTTCGTTTCAGGTGCACACTCGGAAGTATTCCCAGTGGTGCCGTCGGATTTTGCCCACCTATGTGGCCCAGTTCTAGCTGATGACGCAACCTGGACGAAACATCAGGCAATATGTACATACATAGCAAAATAAAGATCCAAAAACGCGAACGTTTACAAGTAAGTATTAATATAACTATTTAAATTCTTTCACAAGATAAATTCGTCACTTGATGGCCCTCGAAATAGGAATAAAAACGATTTATTGCACATTTGCCACCCTTTCGTTTCGCACGCTTACACACCCCAATATTATGATAGCTGACGCTGACATTAATCAATCCTTATCTAGTAGCGACTTTACTTACATATTTTTTTCCATAACACCGGTTTATTTCCACTGACTAAACTTATCGTTTACGGTATGTACACATTCATAATATATGTAGGATAATGGGGTAAGGAGAGGCATATTATACGCCCTCTTTTCGCCAGTAACTAACTGTTGCCAGTAAGTAGAAGGGGACTAATCGTTAACTTATACAGAGCCTTGTCTATTGATAGGTAGGTCTTGTTAGAAGCCCTATGGACCCATAAGATTAAAAACAATTCACATAGTTACTACCATATTTCCCTACCGAAATAATACCTATTTTTATCAGTCAGTATTCTATTTTTATCAGTCAGAAAATATCTAATTTTCTGACTGATAAAAATAGAATACAAAATATTTCTAAACTAGAACCAGACATATCTGGCGTGATATAAATAGAAAATGTCTTCATAAATTCACGAGGCCATCACAAATATTCAGGAGGCAATATTTTCTACAAAATGGCAAGCCCACTCGAAAATAATGACTCAAAATGGAATTTCATACACCCACCCATCTTCGGAGTCGGGCAGGTTCGAGACTCGAGACAGAAAATATGAAATATTGACTGTACAGTGCGCCACCGCCTCCGGCACAAGATGACGCTGTTAGTCGTTCTATTCCTTTATGGAAATCTCTTAAATCCGTTTAACTTCAATCCATTTACCCGTGATAGTGAATCAAGTTCTTAATACAAACCTTAATTGCCATCTATTGAAACTACATATAGAATATTTTCTGTATTAAATAGGATACCTACCTACTTTTAAACTTTCTAAGTCATCATTCACCGAGCCTTTTCTCAACTGTTGGGGTCGGCTTTCTAATCTAAATTCGATTCGGCTGAACTTCGATATTTTCCGTGAAGCGACTGCCATCTGACCTCCACAACCCATGGGCAACATCGAAGTTTTGTAGTTAGACCGGTCGGATTTTTGATTTTTTCCAACTACCCCTAACTACTGCCATAGATATTCGTATGACAACCGGGACCGACGGGCTAACGTGCTCTCCGAGGCACGGAGGGGTCTCAGTGTCTTAAGAAATGGTCACCCATCCTAAGACCGGCCTGACTAGATGTTGCTTAACCTTTGCAACTTACTAACTAACTTTCTAACGTAACTTTAGTATTTTTTTTTATAATATTTCTTGACATTTAAAATTGTAAAATGTTGACATTCATTATATGCTCTGTATGCAGAGGTGCATTATACACCCACAATTTGCCTGTATTATTAGTCCCACTTAATAGAGAGCAAGCCTATTGCCGTCAACGGTGTTATGTCCAAAATGGCATATGAACAAATAAAGAAACCACAAAATCTTACGTGTCAGCCGCTATTGCACAGCCAATTAAAGTCCTGGGCGTCTCGAACTAATTACAATGTTTACAAAAGATCAAAACCAGGTTAAACACTATACTTAAATGTATAATATTCAAGCTAAATAAATAATAAAATTTCCGTACAGCACAAGCTTTACGTACGGAAATTTTGAAGCATTTATGAGGTAGGTACGATAATGTTACTTACGGCAGTTTCAGTTCCCAAGGCATTACAGAGTTAATTTAAATGGATGTCAACATTGAAGTATACACATATGAAGTTTATACAGGTTTCTAAGAATTGAGATTGTTTTAATGTGAAAAATTAATCTGTATTGTTCGGCGAATTGTAATTAAAATTTCAAGTACAGTGAAAATAGTACCCGCGTCGGTAAACTGAAAGTACTTTATTGAGCGGAGCGAAGAGCTCCATCTAAGGCGACAAGTGTAAATCGTTTGTGCGTCTACTCCTCCGAAACGGCTCGACCGATTTTGACCAAATTTGGCATGCTGGTCGACATCATATCCGGGAGTGCATATATCTGAAATCATGAAAATAGAGCTGGCCACGGAGGAATAATCACCGAAAATGTCCTGGACATCACCGAAAAACCAGATGATTAAATGGTTGCGATGGAAACACGTGCGTCAACAATAAAAACAGATTTTTTTTCATTCGATTAATTAATTTAAGTGTTTGATTCTGATATGTAATAAAAACATTTGCTCCGCTCAACATTTGCAATTAGCAGCATGCATTGCATACCTAGTTTAATATTCACGAGCAATGAACACAGTTAGTTCGTCTGAGTTGGCCCGTTCGACCTGACCCCGCCTTGTGATACCAGCAAAGTTTAGCATAGTTAAATTGATAGCTAAAACTTAGAAGTTCCTGTGTTTCATCTATTTAATCATATTGTGGAGGTACTCGCCGGTGAACCAGGAACTAGGTTATAAGTAGGTAGTTGTATTCCTTTGACAGTTTCTGAGCTATAAACTTGAGACAAGTGGGTCTTTTACGCGATTATTAAGATATATAGTTACATACCTCTTTATTTCGCGACGTTTCGACCCTGTTACAAGAGTCGTGGCTAAAGCTGTTTAAGTGGCAGGCAAGACCGATAATTATAATTTCACAGCTCTATAGAGTTACACACCGAAATCAAAAGCAAACAACAATAAAGTACGTAGTTCTAAATTAAAGTCAACCCGTGACCACGACTCTTGTAACCAGTTTATAATGTGTACAAAACGCGAAAGTTTAAAAAAAATCTGATTTTTAATACGCTTTTATTAGCGTCACCTGTATGTTTGCATGTTTGCTTGTTTGTAACCGACTCTTTTGGGTTCGATTTTGCCCTACTTTGAACTATCAGATTTAATTCAAACTTTGCACACCTGTCAACGACTGATGACAATGCAATAATTCGATTGAAAATTAAAAAAAAATGTAAATTTGTTTGACACCGACTCTTTTGGGTTCGATTTTGCCCTACTTTGAACGATCAGATTTAATTCAAACTTTGCACACCTGTCAAAGATGACCGATGACAATGCAATAATTCGATTGAAAATAAAAAAAAAATGAAAAAAAAAACTAAAAAATGAATAATAAATAATACCTAGTTTAAAAAAACGAAAAAAACACGCTTTTATAGAGAATCCAACTAAAAAGTAGAAAAAAAATTGAATAAGTTTGAATTAAGAATAGTGTACTTAAATAAGAAATAAATTTACGAGTATATTATTGTAAAAAAAAGCGTGAGGTGCATAGTGTCAATAGTTATAAATATTTTATTGACAGATATGAGTAGAAGAATTATCATTTTGATATCTTAAAATGCACCTTACGCTTTTTTTGCAATAATATACATTTATTTCTTAATTACACTATTCTTAATTCAAACTAAAAAAATGATTTTCTACTTTTTAGTTGGATTCTCTATAAAAGCGTGTTTTTTTAGTTTTTTTAAACGATTATTTATTTAACTGAATATGTAAAGAACAACACTACTTAATAGTAGTATATAGTATCAACTAGTATCAAGGGTAATAGTGCTGTGCTTTACATATCGAGTGACCTGACTTCAACGACAAAATCTCAAATGCAGCTTTCCCATCTCGTGGTAAGTGCACTCAAAAGTGGACTTTGTAGCATAAAACGCAGCACGAAGAACTACATTACAAAGAATCTTTGAATACATTGTGGTGCAAATAAAAACTAATTTTGTTTGATGATAAACACTGAACTGACTACCTCGGTGGCACAATGGTACTATGTACGGACTGCCACACTCGAGGTCTCGGGTTCGATTCCCGGGTCTGGTGGATAATGTATAATTCTCTTTAGAATTTTATCTAGATAATTATCCCAGAGTCTGGAACTTGTGCCCGGTAGATGGCAATAGGCTCGCCCCCTATTACATGGGACCTAACATAGCTGGCGAGATGTGGGTGTGTTTGCACACCTCTGCCTACCCCTTCGGGGAAAAAGGCGTGATGCTATGTATAAACACTTAATAATGAATCTTTGAAACCTTGGACTGACGTAATAATCGATGCAGACTTTTCATATTAGGTTTATTGAAAAATACATACATATAATCAAGCCTGTTTTCCCGAAGGGGTAGGCAGAGGTATATCACTAGCCCACTTTATCGCCAGTTACTTTGCTGGTCCCACGTAATAATATATGTACGTGTACCTATATTATTATTTCCGTAAGCCAAAACCTAGTCCGTGCATCACTTGCACATGGCCCGGGCCTCTAAAGTTGTTTAAGTGGCAGGCAAGACCGATAATTATAATTTCACAGCTCTATAGAGTTACACACCGAAATCAAAACCAAACAACAATAAAGTACGTAGTTCTAAATTCAAGTTAAATTTTAGTTTTTAGAAGATAAATCTAATAATTTATGGACGTGGATATTAATATTATTCGGTTATTTTCGGAAAAAACGTTGATTCACGAGACTGTCCGTGTTCGGGCTATATGGGCCGGTGGGGTGTGATTTCGGAAATTAAAAATGTACAGAGGTTGATGCTATGAAAGATTGTAATGGCGAACACAAAATTACAAGTCATCTAGGTAGGTACTTATACTACGATGCGTTTAATGACGCACTGTCGCGTTCCAGCCGTCAATAACACTGTTTTGATGCAACATTTCAACATTCCGGCGGCCGTAAAAACTTTGTTTTTACCCCAATGCTGCAGATACTGGTAATGGGCAGATCTTGCTAAATGAGCGCCGAATCACGCCAGTTGAAGTCCGTATATCAGCTACTCGAGAGATGCCATCTGGGCCAGGATGCACAGCTACTATCCGTCCTAATTTCCATTTTAGAGGTGGGAGATGATCATCTTTAACAACCACCAAAGTATCTAACTGCAGGCTGCCCTTGCAGGATCGCCACTTCACCCTTAGTTGCAACTCCGCTATGTACTCCTTGCTACATCTTGACCAGAAGTGTTGACGGAGCTGTTCAATACGCTGGAATCTGGAGAGGTTACCCGAAGACCGATCCTTATAATCTGGTTGTGGTAGACATGTTACGGGTCTTCGAAAAATGATGAAATGACCTGGAGTTAACGGGGCACAATCAGCAGGGTCGGATGATAGTGGAGTCAACGGTCGGGAGTTTAAAATTGCTTCTATTTGCGTTAAAATGGTGTTTAGCTCTTCGTAAGTTAAACTACAATTGCCCAACACTCTTTTTAAATGATATCGAGTAGATTTGACGCCTGCTTCCCAAAGGCCTCCCATGTGCGGACTATAACCCGGAATAAAATGAAAAGTAATGCCTTCGTTGGCTACACTTTCGCCTAAAGAGTTGCAGTTGTTCTTTAAGAAATTCGCTAAGTCATTGTAAGCACCTACAAATGAAGTTCCGTTATCGGAGTACAGGTTAAGAGGTTTACCTCTTCGTGATATAAAGCGATGCAATGCCATCAAAAATATGTTGCTCGTCAAATCCCCTACTAATTCGAGATGAATGGCTTTAGTACTGAAGCATACAAAAAGAGCGATGTACACCTTTACCAATTTACATCCTCGACCTTGACGACTAGCAGACATAATAGGTCCCGCGTAGTCCACGCCTACGTTTTCAAAAGGGTAGCCCCTAGATGAAACCCTATCTCGAGGTAAGCTTCCCATCAGAGGACTAACAATCTTACCTGCCATTCGACTACATCGAACACACTTTCGATAGCAGGATCTTGCCAATTTACGACCCCCGATGGGCCAATAAGTTTCCCTGATTGACGCTAGGAGTAGCTGCGGACCGGCATGCATTAACTTGCGATGCTCAAATTCAAATAATAATTTTGTAAAAATATGAGAGGACTGTATTAAAATAGGATGCTTTTTATCGTGACTAAAACTAGAATTATCGAGACGACCACCGACGCGCATGATTTTATACTCGTCTAAATAAACATTAAACTTAAGCAACGGTCTTTTCTTTGGTAATATTTGATTGTTTAACAAAATTGTATATTCCGGAAAAGATTCATTTTGACATTGCCTAACCAATAAATTGAGTGCACGTCTCAAGTCACTTTCAGTTAAATAATTTGAAGTGAGAGGTTGCCTTTTACAACAATCTATCCATCTAAGAACATAAGCTACAGTACGAACAAGTCTAAGATAATTCGAAAACCGGTTGACATCGATAATTTTATCTGGTGTAGTCTCAATAGTTACAGTCGCTAATGAAATGATGCGCCTGGTCTCTGGTAGAACTTCCACAGATTTTGGCTGAGAAGGAATCCTTATTGGTTCGTAACAAAGGAATTTAGGACCGTTCCACCATAACTGTGAGGCTTGCAGGGAACTAATATCCATACCGCGGGATAGTAGATCTGCAGGATTGAGGTCGGTTGGGATGTGTCGCCAAGTACAGCTGCCAGTCTTGTCTAATACTTCAGCAACGCGATTACGTACAAATGGCTGAAGCTTAGAAGGGTGCATTTGCAACCATCCCAATACAATGGTGGAGTCGGTCCACAAACTTCATTAATAGGTGCTCGTAAAGATTTTATAACTTTTTCATACAGGCGAGTGCCTACTAACGCCCCACACAACTCCAGTCTAGGAATTGTTGTGGGTTTGATAGGAGCAACACGACTCTTAGCCAACAACAAGCGCACCATAATCTCACCGTGATCGTTTATGCTGCGAACATACGCGCACGCTCCATACGCGAGCTCGGACGCGTCTGTACAAATATGCAACTGAATTATTTTATACGAGTCACAAACTACAATTCTAGGAATTCGAATATCATTAATAAAAGGTAAAGTTTTCAAAATATCGTTCCACTGTCTGTGGATCTCGGGGTTTAACAGTTCGTCCCATGATAGTTTGTGCAACCATAACTTTTGGAGTAGTATTTTCATACTAACTACTGCAGGAGCTAGTAAACCGATTGGGTCAAATATTTGCGCAATGGCCGATAATAAATCACGCTTAGTATTTCCCTTTGGTTGAAATAAGCCTATAGGAAAGCAGAGTTCATCTGAATCTGCATACCAGCCGAGGCCTAAGAGTTTGCTGGATTCATGAGATCCGATATTTAAATCAATAGGTGTAAGAGAACAATCTGACACTAATTGTGGCTCATTAGACTTCCATTTTCTTAACGGCATGCTAGCTGAAGCGAGCTCAGCAGTAACCTTCTTGCGTATGGTTAATACTTCAGCTAAATTATCCCCACCTGTGAGCAAATCATCAACATAAAAATTATGTGCGATAATTTCAGCGATTTTAGAATCAGTGCACTCCATACTGATTTGTTTTAAACACCGAGTTGCGAGAAATGGTGCACTAGCGGTACCATATGTGATCGTATTCAACTGAAAGACCTTTATACATTCATTCACGTTATCACGCCAGAGTATTTGTTGTAGATACCTATCAGAAGGATGGACAACAATCTGCCGATACATTTTCTCGACATCAGCTGATAAAATGTACTTGTGCTGTCGGAACCGAAGCAAAATCGACAGTAAGTCGTCCTGGACGGTTGGACCAACCATCTGAAGGTCATTGAATGAAACTCCTGACGAAGTGGCACTACTCGCATTGAAAACAACTCTTAACTTTGTAGTCGTGCTCTGTTCACGATGTACGCCATGATGTGGAATAAAGTACCCATTTTTATTTGAAATAGGTTCCCGACATTCAGACATATGCCCTAGGGATTCATATTCTGACAGGAACTCATGGTACATTTTGTATACGTCAGGCCTACCGTTTAATCTACGCTCGAGTGAAATAAGACACTGATTTGCTCTTTTAAATGAGTTTCCTAAACGATTAGGATTTTGTTTCAAAGGGATACGCACACAAAATCGACCGTCTTCAAGACGATACGTATTTTTGACAAAATGTTCCTCACACAGTTTTTCTTCAGGTGAATAATGACACGATGACGATGAACTAATTTCTTCCAATTGCCAAAATCTTGTCAAATCAATTTCGCAATCAGACTTAGAATACTCATGGTCGTCATAGGATTTAACTACACAGCACCATACATTAGTTGTCAATAAGGAGATACGACTACCAGAAACTGGGCCTGATATGATCCACCCTAATTTTGTTTCAAAGAGCATAGGTTTTTTATCACCTAATTTTATTCTCCTCGACCCTAACAAATCCCAAAAGAGATCAGCGCCTAGCAGCATATCAATAGCAGCAGGCTTATAAAATGTGGATCTGCTAAACAAATATCTGTGGGTATATTTACATCACTAATGTCTATCTCATGGCTGGGTACGTTACTCGTTATACATGGTAAAACAAAACAATAAAAGTCAAAGCTAAAGGATTCATTCAAAGATTTGATCCCAACCTGACAAGTTTTACCTACGTGTGAACTAACGTTGTTAATATCTAATATGGACTTATTTATGTGGTGTGGTGTTAAGTTTAATTGTGAGCATAAACGCTCCGTAATGATACATGACGTGCTACCGCTGTCCAGGACTGCCCTAACGACATGTTCCTCATTATTATGATCATATACCTTCACTAGTGCGGTAGACAGGAGCACATCAAGTTGTTCCGAACAATTTACATTTGCCGACAATGTTTGACTACATTGCTCAACGCTGGACAATGCAGGAGGTACTGGAGAAGGGTTCACATCTACAGGCAAGCGTACGTTATTTTTCTGATGGTCGTTCATAATCACAGGTTTAGGTTCAGCTACATGAACAAGACTATTGTGACGACGTTTACAAATAGTACAACCTGGTTTCTGACAACGATTTGCATAATGACCCGATTTAAAACAATTAAAACAAACCTTAAGTGTGGGCAACAGCTTGCGACGAGCTTCGTTACTAAGTGCGAGAAACTGTGAGCAACTATTCAACGAATGGTCACCACTACATGTAGGACACAGTGTACGTGTGTTAGGCAAACTATTTTTATTATTTTGTTGTATAGAAACCATAGACTTCAGTTTAGAATTAGGTTTTGTATAATGAGTGTGGGAAAGTTCTATTGTTTCTAAAAAGTCAGCACGGCTTCGTAAAAATGTCATAAATTCACTGAATTTATTCCAATTATCCTCATTTAGACGACTTTTGAACTCCTCCCACTCCTTAAAAGTCTTTTGGTCCAACTTCCTAGTCCCTATGTGAATTAAAAGTGTGTCCCAACTACCAACAGGCTCACCCAAGGCTTCTAATGCTCGCAAGTTTTTCTTGAATTGATCAATTAACTGCTTCAAATTATAAGAAGACTCCTTCATTATACTTTCAATATTGAATAAAGACGTGACATGATTTGTAATTAATGACCTTTTGTTATAATAACGCTCACATAACATTTGCCACGCAATATTATAATTACTAGCCGAAAATTCCGTGGATTGAATTACTATCTTTGCCGACGACTCTAAACTGGTACGTAAATAATGGTATTTATTTATGTCGTCTATATCGTCATTAGAATGTATAAGACTGGTAAAGGTGTCTCGAAATTCAATCCAATTCTCATAGGAACCATTAAACTTTGGTATATGAATCGTAGGCAGTTTGACGAGTTGATGACGTCCCACTACACTTTTAGTACTACTCGACTGCGATTCACTATACGTACACAAAATCTCTTGCGCATTTGCTATCGCTTTAAAGTACTGAGAATCGAACTCCGCACGAGCCTCGTACTGCGACTGCGAGGCAGTCTCCTCAACGAAACATTCAATTTCTAACTGCACTTCGTCAAATCGATCGTACAAACCTTCAATCTTACTTATACGCAACTGCAACTCCTTTCCGACATGAGAAGTCAACGGCTGCTTCAATTCCATACAGTAATTAATAAATGCTGTTAATTGACCTTTATAACTGCCCCTTTTCCTAATTAAATCCTTAACTGGGTCAGTAGCCATTCTGGGAAGCAAACGCTGTCACCTGGAATTTATACAATATAAACTTTAAATATAATAGCTAAATACCTTCTACTATTATAATCCCTTTACCTAACATAATATCCAGTACCTACTAGCAAACTAAATCAATATAGGTAATTAAATCGACAAGCAACAGAAAACTATAAAAATGTAAGTACCTAAGGTTGGTCCAAGTACCTACAGATTAATTACTTTAATAACCACAACGTTTTCTTTTTTAAGTATACAAATTTTATAAAAATACACAATACGGCAAAATGTTAAACTTTCATGGACAGTAAGTTATATAATTACCTACATACATACAAACAACCCTGTAAAACTTACTAACAGCTAAGGTGGTTTTCATTAACACAATGAATCTAACAATTGTATCAAATGCAACTGTTTGTACCTACATACAGTTCCAAAGTTAGAATTATAACCACAGTTTGTACGATAACTTTAATGATTTACACCAGATATTATTCCTAACACATTTACCACTTTATTACAGCATTACACTAATATTACATAATACTCCCTATACACAATTTGTTAAACAAATGAACAAATAAGGCGATTGACGAAAACACTGTCTACAAACTAATCAATCGAGCGAAATAATGTAGCTAGCTGCTAACTATACAGTTTTTGTATAATTTAACTAGACCGACATAGACACGTCATTCACAATGTAGTAGGTAGTTTTATGCAACGAATTTAACGAACAAAAATTAGGTACTAACCTTATAAATCACGTTGATTAATTAGTAATAATACCTGTAAGAGTGTTGGGTTTACTTTAAATTACCAAATCTAGATGTAACACCATAACATCCAACGAAATCCTTCACATTCCAATCAATCCGACCGGTCTTCACATATACGACGATTACTCCCGTATTTGATATATTCCAGGTCTAATAATGCTAATCCTTGATAACTAATTATCAAGGATTAGCATTATTAGACCTAGATATAACTAGATAGAACCGGATAAGTCTAAACTTATCCGGTTCTGTAGGACCAAATGTTCGGGCTATATGGGCCGGTGGGGTGTGATTTCGGAAATTAAAAATGTACAGAGGTTGATGCTATGAAAGATTGTAATGGCGAACACAAAATTACAAGTCATCTAGGTAGGTACTTATACTACGATGCGTTTAATGACGCACTGTCGCGTTCCAGCCGTCAATAACACTGTTTTGATGCAACATTTCAACAGTCCGATAGACAACATGAAAATAGAAGCAATGTATAGTGAACAGTAAGATACCAGTTTCCGTCAGGATAAGCAAGGACGACCGATCTTCAAGTACTACGAACTATGCATAGATTTTTCGCTTCTGCATGGGTTACGTGTATATGGTACACGTCACCCTGTAGATGTAATGATGATAAGTTTATGATAAAGTAATGGTAAGTAAGATGTTAAAAACTTTCAAAATATAATAGCATTAATGTCTCAGAGAGAACAGCTGTTCTCTCTGAGACATTAATGCTATTAATGCAGTCTTGGTAATGCCTCGTTTAGAGGCGAAACAATTGTCGACGTTTGTTTGTCCTTTTTCTTGTTGTTCTTTTTTGCGAAAAAATTAATGCTATTATATTTTGAAAGTTTTTAACATCTTACTTACCATTACTTTGTCATGGATTGTCGCCAAGTAACGCCTGCTTCAATCCAATATTTATGATAAAGGTCCGAAAGGTCTTTCGGACCTTTATCATAAACTTACTAGCGGTCGGCCGCAGCATTGCTCGCGCTTTCTTGAGAACCACTGTATCCATTGATGAAAACCGTATGAAAATCAGTGAAGTAGTTTTTGCGGCGGAGGACTTTGTATGACGTGGTGTATAATATGTGGTAGGTACTCGTATATATCTAGAGTAAATTATATTTCTATCTATACTTACGTGAAAATTAATAAAATAACGATCGCCCGGTCATAAACGAGATCTTTTCATATACCTAGGTTGTATGTACTTTTACCGAATAACAAATAGGCTGAATAAAGACAGTTGACATTGATAGATGGTGAGATTATATCGCTAAGTAATTCGCTGGATTACTATGACCACGGATTATGCAGATGTTAGACACTCTTTTCAGCTTCGGGACCTCGTAGTGGGTCTGGGCTTGGATACCCTCTCGCTGGAGACCATGCTTCAAGCCTGGTCTCCAGCGGGAGTAGGTGGAACGCGGTCGTGTCCTTCTGCAAGCAGATTCACTCACCGACGCGGGATAACACCCTACCCCAACGACGCGGGATTCTCATCCCGACCAAACCCCCGTATAGACCACAGAGGTGGTCGAAGTCCGCCGGGCGCCACAGGAAATACCTTCTGCGTGTGAACCAGAGACGCCCGGCAACGGACGTACGAGCGGCCGCGGCCTTGGGCCACGGAATTAAAAAAAAACTATTTTCAGCTTGTAATCGCTTGTTGTGATGTAAATGCTTGTCATCATGACTGGATAATGTTTCATGAGTTTCTCGTTGGCGTGGTAAATACACATAAAATATCCATGCAAAGTTTCATGTTTCTAGCGCCTACCGTTTGGGAGAAAAGCCAAGGAAGGACGGACGCTTATTTTGATGTCAATATTTGTTATGATCGGTAATTTATTGCTCTTTAATGGCAAGTAAGATGTTAAAACTTTTCAAATTATAATAGCATTATCTTCGCAAAATTTGCTCTTTAGCAAAAAGGCCGCCTGTTGTACATTATTCTTTAACGCATGTGTAAAATATAATGTTTCTGCTTTTGTATGTATTAAAGAGTAAGTTTTTGATTTAATTTAATTTTAATTTGTTTATAAACCTAACCGTTACTAACAAACGGACAGACGCTACTGACACAGAAGGCTCTTACTGTTACATCAAGTAGGTACTTGAATACGAAGGATGACTATCAATGAACCAGTCAATATATCAGGCATTATAAAGGTTTATATTGCACAAAAACACATATACTTTTTACTTACTTTGTTTTGCCACAGATTTACTTTGTTTTACTGCCCAGTTTTTCACCTCACGTCCGCATCACCAGGAACTTTGCTATATCATTAAACAGTACTACGAGTAAATTAGGATATCAAAAAATTTGGGTATTTGAGCTAGGTGCGGCCGCGACCTAGGGCCGATTATTAACCAAAAGTATAAGCTAAGTAAGTAATATGCACGTTTATAACTACACAATAGGTTTTGCCTTTGATCGTTTTATGAAGCTTGCTTTAGTATCTTTTGCCGATTCAATATTGGTTCAACCTTAGAGTTTATCTTTGCATCGAGATTACTAAAGTTAAACAATTTCCTCGATCTATTTTATTTGTTTCACCAGTGATGACTTTATGCTTAATTTCTTTATTTTCCATTTACAAATACACATATCTCGGTCATGTATTAATAAAAAGTTAAAAAACGTCAACAACAAAAACCGACTTCAAATTACCGGAATAGGACCAAAAAAAAAATTTTTTATACGAGTATATTTAGGTCGACAAATTGACGCCACCCGCCTGATGGTAAGCTGTGGCGGCGGCTGGCGATTGTGGGTGACTCTCATAGTACACAGGAATACTACAGAGAGTGGCCCTCAACTTGACGACCCAGTAATGTGCCTCTTCACGCTTAGCTTAAAGAACCCAGGGTTATATGTTGGAGGAAACACGTGCGCAGGCAGGGCGTTCCAAGCCACTATCGTTCGGCAGAAAAACGAACGTTTAAAACGCTCGGTTCTCGCGAAGACGGTTTCCACGGTAGTGACATCTCTGCCCGGCACGCGTTGTTCGGGATCGGAAGAATATTATAGAATAATCGGAATGAGACCAAATTGAAATGGGACTACTCGAGAACTAGAAGCTCTCAATTATAAAAAAAATCTAAATCGGTTGACCCAGTCGAAAGATTATGATATGTGGTAACACACATAAAAAATACAGTCAAATTAAGAACCTCCTTTTTTGGAAGTCAGTTTAAAATGCACAAAGATATAAAAAATCATAAAGGAACAAGTTTTGTCTCTTCAAAATAGAATAAAAATATTCCTTCAGGATCGGATCGTCTACAAAGCAAAATGTTCATAATGTGCTTTTGTCTTCTCAAGCAAAAGGTCTATGTAAACAATGTTGACCACATGAAGAGATTGTCCTGGGAGCAAATCGTCCACAATTTATTTATGACCATAAGTCAAGTAGTCTATAATTGAAAACTGCCTGTAGACAAATCGTTCATGATGCATTATGTTAGGGCTAGTAAAAAAGGATATTTAATAAATAAATAATGTGCATACATCCTTCCTGTTATAATTTAATATAATATAATTTAATTTAATATACTTGTAAATAAAGGTGGCTCGTCAAGGTGGAGATGTATTAATCGTGATAGCTGTAGTGCTACGGTGACAATAAATAAAGAAAGAAATAAAATTCTCCGTCAAGTAGAACATACGTGCAAACCCAATTATATAAAAAATAATATTGATGTCGTTATTAATAATAATCATCATATCAGCCTACTGACGTCTCGCTGATAAAGAATTATCAGAATTCAATGTAAGGGTTTACATTACCCTTACAGCATTATGTAGTAGGTAGTTAGGTGTAATTAGTCCTATCCCACACTGTTTCCGATTGTCGATTGTCATTCAACAATAGTTATGTATTGTGGACGGTTTGCTTCGTAGCCAATATGCTGGTTAGACATTTTCGCAACACGTCATTAAAACAATTTTTGTTTACATTATAAAATGTGGACGATTTGCTCTCAAGTCTTATTAAATTGTGGGATGTCTTAGTCAATAGACATTTTGCCTTGTAGCCGACCCGATCCTAATACAAAATATTAATATATAATAAACTAGCTGTCCCGGTGAACTTCGTACCGCATACATTTTTCTAATGTTCCGCTTAATTTTTTTTTTCTCCATAAGAAACTTCTACTGATAGTAATGATCACGTAAAAAAATTAGCGAAATCGGTTCAGCTGCTTTCGAGTTATGCGCTTAGCAACACATTCAGCGATTCATTTTTATATTATAGAATAGAATAGGTACACTCTTGTTATTAACACACACCTTTTTACGTAAGACGGTAAGGAGAAGATATACATGGGGCACACTAAAAGTTTTGCACTTCTAGCTAATCGGAACTATTTGAATTTCGTATGTTATATTTTTTTAAACGGTGCAACCTTCTTAGTAATGAAAAAAACAATTAGCGGGAAATCATTTGTCAATTGATGATTTCGGAAATTAAAAATGTACAGAGGTTGATGCTATGAAAGATTGTAATGGCGAACACAAAATTACAAGTCATCTAGGTAGGTACTTATACTACGATGCGTTTAATGACGCACTGTCGCGTTCCAGCCGTCAATAACACTGTTTTGATGCAACATTTCAACAGTCCGATAGACAACATGAAAATAGAAGCAATGTATAGTGAACAGTAAGATACCAGTTTCCGTCAGGATAAGCAAGGACGACCGATCTTCAAGTACTACGAACTATGCATAGATTTTTCGCTTCTGCATGGGTTACGTGTATATGGTACACGTCACCCTGTAGATGTAATGATGATAAGTTTATGATAAAGTAATGGTAAGTAAGATGTTAAAAACTTTCAAAATATAATAGCATTAATGTCTCAGAGAGAACAGCTGTTCTCTCTGAGACATTAATGCTATTAATGCAGTCTTGGTAATGCCTCGTTTAGAGGCGAAACAATTGTCGACGTTTGTTTGTCCTTTTTCTTGTTGTTCTTTTTTGCGAAAAAATTAATGCTATTATATTTTGAAAGTTTTTAACATCTTACTTACCATTACTTTGTCATGGATTGTCGCCAAGTAACGCCTGCTTCAATCCAATATTTATGATAAAGGTCCGAAAGGTCTTTCGGACCTTTATCATAAACTTACTAGCGGTCGGCCGCAGCATTGCTCGCGCTTTCTTGAGAACCACTGTATCCATTGATGAAAACCGTATGAAAATCAGTGAAGTAGTTTTTGCGGCGGAGGACTTTGTATGACGTGGTGTATAATATGTGGTAGGTACTCGTATATATCTAGAGTAAATTATATTTCTATCTATACTTACGTGAAAATTAATAAAATAACGATCGCCCGGTCATAAACGAGATCTTTTCATATACCTAGGTTGTATGTACTTTTACCGAATAACAAATAGGCTGAATAAAGACAGTTGACATTGATAGATGGTGAGATTATATCGCTAAGTAATTCGCTGGATTACTATGACCACGGATTATGCAGATGTTAGACACTCTTTTCAGCTTCGGGACCTCGTAGTGGGTCTGGGCTTGGATACCCTCTCGCTGGAGACCATGCTTCAAGCCTGGTCTCCAGCGGGAGTAGGTGGAACGCGGTCGTGTCCTTCTGCAAGCAGATTCACTCACCGACGCGGGATAACACCCTACCCCAACGACGCGGGATTCTCATCCCGACCAAACCCCCGTATAGACCACAGAGGTGGTCGAAGTCCGCCGGGCGCCACAGGAAATACCTTCTGCGTGTGAACCAGAGACGCCCGGCAACGGACGTACGAGCGGCCGCGGCCTTGGGCCACGGAATTAAAAAAAAACTATTTTCAGCTTGTAATCGCTTGTTGTGATGTAAATGCTTGTCATCATGACTGGATAATGTTTCATGAGTTTCTCGTTGGCGTGGTAAATACACATAAAATATCCATGCAAAGTTTCATGTTTCTAGCGCCTACCGTTTGGGAGAAAAGCCAAGGAAGGACGGACGCTTATTTTGATGTCAATATTTGTTATGATCGGTAATTTATTGCTCTTTAATGGCAAGTAAGATGTTAAAACTTTTCAAATTATAATAGCATTATCTTCGCAAAATTTGCTCTTTAGCAAAAAGGCCGCCTGTTGTACATTATTCTTTAACGCATGTGTAAAATATAATGTTTCTGCTTTTGTATGTATTAAAGAGTAAGTTTTTGATTTAATTTAATTTTAATTTGTTTATAAACCTAACCGTTACTAACAAACGGACAGACGCTACTGACACAGAAGGCTCTTACTGTTACATCAAGTAGGTACTTGAATACGAAGGATGACTATCAATGAACCAGTCAATATATCAGGCATTATAAAGGTTTATATTGCACAAAAACACATATACTTTTTACTTACTTTGTTTTACCACAGATTTACTTTGTTTTACTGCCCAGTTTTTCACCTCACGTCCGCATCACCAGGAACTTTGCTATATCATTAAACAGTACTACGAGTAAATTAGGATATCAAAAAATTTGGGTATTTGAGCTAGGTGCGGCCGCGACCTAGGGCCGATTATTAACCAAAAGTATAAGCTAAGTAAGTAATATGCACGTTTATAACTACACAATAGGTTTTGCCTTTGATCGTTTTATGAAGCTTGCTTTAGTATCTTTTGCCGATTCAATATTGGTTCAACCTTAGAGTTTATCTTTGCATCGAGATTACTAAAGTTAAACAATTTCCTCGATCTATTTTATTTGTTTCACCAGTGATGACTTTATGCTTAATTTCTTTATTTTCCATTTACAAATACACATATCTCGGTCATGTATTAATAAAAAGTTAAAAAACGTCAACAACAAAAACCGACTTCAAATTACCGGAATAGGACCAAAAAAAAAATTTTTTATACGAGTATATTTAGGTCGACAAATTGACGCCACCCGCCTGATGGTAAGCTGTGGCGGCGGCTGGCGATTGTGGGTGACTCTCATAGTACACAGGAATACTACAGAGAGTGGCCCTCAACTTGACGACCCAGTAATGTGCCTCTTCACGCTTAGCTTAAAGAACCCAGGGTTATATGTTGGAGGAAACACGTGCGCAGGCAGGGCGTTCCAAGCCACTATCGTTCGGCAGAAAAACGAACGTTTAAAACGCTCGGTTCTCGCGAAGACGGTTTCCACGGTAGTGACATCTCTGCCCGGCACGCGTTGTTCGGGATCGGAAGAATATTATAGAATAATCGGAATGAGACCAAATTGAAATGGGACTACTCGAGAACTAGAAGCTCTCAATTATAAAAAAAATCTAAATCGGTTGACCCAGTCGAAAGATTATGATATGTGGTAACACACATAAAAAATACAGTCAAATTAAGAACCTCCTTTTTTGGAAGTCAGTTTAAAATGCACAAAGATATAAAAAATCATAAAGGAACAAGTTTTGTCTCTTCAAAATAGAATAAAAATATTCCTTCAGGATCGGATCGTCTACAAAGCAAAATGTTCATAATGTGCTTTTGTCTTCTCAAGCAAAAGGTCTATGTAAACAATGTTGACCACATGAAGAGATTGTCCTGGGAGCAAATCGTCCACAATTTATTTATGACCATAAGTCAAGTAGTCTATAATTGAAAACTGCCTGTAGACAAATCGTTCATGATGCATTATGTTAGGGCTAGTAAAAAAGGATATTTAATAAATAAATAATGTGCATACATCCTTCCTGTTATAATTTAATATAATATAATTTAATTTAATATACTTGTAAATAAAGGTGGCTCGTCAAGGTGGAGATGTATTAATCGTGATAGCTGTAGTGCTACGGTGACAATAAATAAAGAAAGAAATAAAATTCTCCGTCAAGTAGAACATACGTGCAAACCCAATTATATAAAAAATAATATTGATGTCGTTATTAATAATAATCATCATATCAGCCTACTGACGTCTCGCTGATAAAGAATTATCAGAATTCAATGTAAGGGTTTACATTACCCTTACAGCATTATGTAGTAGGTAGTTAGGTGTAATTAGTCCTATCCCACACTGTTTCCGATTGTCGATTGTCATTCAACAATAGTTATGTATTGTGGACGGTTTGCTTCGTAGCCAATATGCTGGTTAGACATTTTCGCAACACGTCATTAAAACAATTTTTGTTTACATTATAAAATGTGGACGATTTGCTCTCAAGTCTTATTAAATTGTGGGATGTCTTAGTCAATAGACATTTTGCCTTGTAGCCGACCCGATCCTAATACAAAATATTAATATATAATAAACTAGCTGTCCCGGTGAACTTCGTACCGCATACATTTTTCTAATGTTCCGCTTAATTTTTTTTTTCTCCATAAGAAACTTCTACTGATAGTAATGATCACGTAAAAAAATTAGCGAAATCGGTTCAGCTGCTTTCGAGTTATGCGCTTAGCAACACATTCAGCGATTCATTTTTATATTATAGAATAGAATAGGTACACTCTTGTTATTAACACACACCTTTTTACGTAAGACGGTAAGGAGAAGATATACATGGGGCACACTAAAAGTTTTGCACTTCTAGCTAATCGGAACTATTTGAATTTCGTATGTTATATTTTTTTAAACGGTGCAACCTTCTTAGTAATGAAAAAAACAATTAGCGGGAAATCATTTGTCAATTGTTTTTTATCACACATCAAAGTTCTACGTATGCACCGAAAATGGAATTAAGTCGAAAAGATTTTAGAGCGATGATTTTTATGATTTCAAAAGTTCTCTCTCTCCGCAAGACTGTGCCGCTCGTCTGTAAAATGCTTTTGGTAGAGAAGCACCTTGTTTGAGCACCGTGAGGCGATGGTTTGCTGAATTTGAGAGAGGTCGAGTTTCTTTACATTACGAATTTCGTGAAGGGCGGCCTTCAACTGCCGTCAACGAAAATAATGTGGCTACTGTTAAGCGGTTAATTGAAGAAAACCCGCGGATTACCTATGAGACAATTCGAGGACTATTAGGAATTGGTATGAGTCAA
The DNA here is from genome assembly GCA_963556515.1 of Nudaria mundana. NCBI lineage: Eukaryota > Metazoa > Arthropoda > Insecta > Lepidoptera > Erebidae > Nudaria > Nudaria mundana. Next base: position 15,460,370 of record OY748304.1, read on the forward strand.
ATTCAGAAAATTTTACACGAAGAATTGAAAGTTCGGAAACTTTGTTGTCCTTGGATCCCTCATGAACTGACAGCGGAGCACAAGCGGGCTCGCGTGGGATGGTGCTCACAGATGCTACTGAAGTACGACCACGGACATTCTAATGCTGTTTATGACATTGTCACAGGAGACGAAACGTGGATTTATTGTTTTGAACCCGAAAAACAACAGCAATCTTGTGAATGGGTGTTTGAAAATGAGAACAAGCCAACAAAAATGAGGCAGGCGAGAAACGTTGTTAAAAAAATGATCGCGTTTTTTTTCTCAGCTACGGGTCCCATCTGTACAATTCCACTTGAAGATCAAAAGAGTGTTAATGCAGAGTGGTATTCTACCATTTGTTTACCCAGGGTGTGAGAAAAAGTTCGCGAAAGACGACCCAGAAGCCGCGTTCTCCTACATCATGACAACGCTTCTTCACACACGGCCAACAAAACAAAGTCATTTTTAGCTTCCTAAAAAGTACAACGCGTCACCCATCCTGCGCATAGCCCCGACCTAGCACCCTGTGATTTCTGTATTTTCCCCAAAATCAAAGATTTGATGAGAGGTTTCACTTTTACCAACTCCGCAGTGATAGCGTTCAATCAGCACGTAGAAAACATGCCATCAGATCTGTGGTCCTCCTATATTAAAAAATGGTTCGATCGCATGCAAAAATGTTTAAAATGTAAAGGACAGTATTTTGAAAAGCAATAAACATAATATTTTAGTTTTAACATGTTGTTTTTTTAAGTTACGCAAAACTTATAGTGTGACCTACGTATATGCGTTTGGGATGAGATGATGTTTGTTTGTTACACGATTAAATTGAAACAAAAACAATCGAAATCTATGGAACATCTACAGTTTACACGGGTAACTAAAACAAGAAAATACAGAGTGTGCTCATGCGTGAAATTGCCATGGAATTATCGTTGAAAATCCGTTTGTATTCAGAATAAAATCTCGATTAACTGTATTACACTACTAGTACATGGATTTCCATTATTCATGTTTTAATGCAAACAATTGCTTATTTACATATACATATCATTGTGGGGGTACTCAAAAATATCTTTATATTTTTGAGTTCACACAATAAAGTTACGTTATAAATACATTTTCAGCATAAAATGTGTGCATTGACTTCATTGTCATGACACTTGGATTGCGAATAATTTCCCTGAAAGCTTCTTCCATTGACTAAGTGGAGAATATTCCCTCGCTACCACTTACTAAGTAATTTACGCCTCACGAAAAAAATGTCGCGTTTTATCAACTCTGTTTGCATAAGCCATTTTCCTTGTCGTCAATATTTTCGTATCGAAAATTGGAGTTCTCCGAGCCCGTCAGTGTCATAAAAACGGGACATTGATGCGATGAGACGTAAATGCGAAACGAATAAATCATTCGGAGACAATCGGTGAAAACGCAAACAGTAAATCGACTGTTGGGAAAACCGTCATGTCATTTAGACGCAAGAGATCAATGATATTCCATTTTTTTTAAAGTAAGTATATATGCTATTGGAGCACGCAGTGTGAACATGTCAAAAAAGTTATAAAATATCATAGCAAGAGATATATGACACTTTAAGCTGAAAAATAAATTGTATAAAGGGCAACTAGTAATTGAAAAACAATAGTTGACTCCTCCAGCTCTTCCCAACTTTCTCAAACTGGAACCTTTCTGCCCATTTTCAATCTAGTTCCTGTTCCTACTTGGATTTCGTCTAGATCGGTGCTATTGCGATTGATGCCTGCAGTGATATTTAATTATCTAACAAACAAAGAGAAAAGATTTATTCAAGTATTTATATTCTTCTACAATGATATACTCGTAACATAATAATATCCTTAATAACATTTGTTACTTTCACCTACCTAGTTCCTTACATACATTATACATAAATTAAGAGCACAGACATAATAGATGAGTCTAAGCGAAGTAAAGGCAGGAATTGAGCTTGCTGTATAACGCATATCCAGGGTAATATACAAGTGGGTCACGGGAATAGCTAGGTCGCGACACTCAGTGGCTTTTGTAAAGGTCCCTTCATTGCGCGTAGGAGCGCGTAGGATTAAAATTAATAATTGTGTTGGGATTAATTCAATATATTGAGTTGGATATGCAATCTAAACAAGGGATTAGGGTAAATAATTGATTTTAAAAATAAAAATTGATACGTAATTGAAAAATAAATTGAAAATGGATTATACAGGCAGGTCAGTTGCGTCGCGGTTGATGTCACACCAGAAACATGAGCAGTCAGAAAGCAGTTTGAAGGCGATCCTGCCTTATAACCACGTTATGTGTGTCGTATCGATCGCCACACTCCACACACTTCAAGATGTTGAACGGTTCGGACTACGAAGAGGAGCTATTGTTGCTTCTAGCTTTGAGAAAAAAAAGAATACGGGTTCACGATATAAATAAAAGAAGAGATGAATGTGGGGAGTACCATCGTCTATGTCGGGAATTAGAATCTTTTGAAGATCGGTCCATTTGGTTCCATGATAAACTTGTAAAAAATTACAACCGTGTACAACCTGCGCTGCGTCTGAATAAAAATAAAATAAAATAAATAAATAAATATTGGATAGAAACAGGCGTTACTTGGCGAAAATCCATGACAAAACAATGGTAAGTAAAATGTTTTAAGAAAAAACTTTTTAAAATTATATAATAGCATTAATTTTTCGCAGAATTAAAAAGACAACAAAACGTCGACAATTGTTTCGCCTCTAAACGAGGCATTATCAAGACTGTCTCAGAGAGAACAGCGATAAATAAATAAAATAACGTTTGTTATCTTTGAAATTTTTAGAAAATTATTTTGATTCGTCAAAAGTGGGTGTGACTCTACCGAGGGTTCCAAAATGCAACGAGACTGAGAAGAGCCCTCAAGAAACTCAGTTCGGCTTTTTTCAAAATATTTCATCTTAAATCTAATACAGAGTTATTTAGAAAGGAGCAATTCGTGTTACATCCCGCTCAACTGCTCTAGTGTGACTACTCACAATGGCGGAGGTAGTAATACAACGTGTGCTCACTGCGGCCGCCTCGCGCCTGCGCTGCCACCGCCCCGCGTCTGCGCTGCTCCCGTCCAAATGTTTTGCCGAAAAGCAGTGCGTGCGCGGCGCAGTGGCGGAGCAGGTAGGTTCAGCGGGCCCGCGTTTGTTCAGTGTGTCATCCCTCATATAACTACATTATTTACTAACGTAGACGCACTGCTACCGCACTGCTCCCGCACTGCAACTACTTTTGGTTTGCCCAAGCCTTTATCTTAACATGTATAAAACAAGCTTATATCTTTAAAACTACACAACGGATTTTAGTGCGGTTTTAGTACATATATAATATTTCAAGCGGAATTTGTTAGGTTGAACGCGCTAATCTCAGAAGCTACTGTTTCGAATTGGACAATTCATTTTGTATTAAATAGTCAATTCAATTAAGAAGGCTATAGTAGCCTAAAGAGTTATTACCTAGGTACTCTGAGTTTGCAAAGTTTGCAACACTTTTACACACACACACACACATATCACGCCTATATCTCCGAAGGGGTAAGCAGAAGTGCATTACACACCCACAATTTGTAGTCCCACGTAATAGGGGGCAAGCCTATTGCCGTCACCGGGCACACATATAATGGGTTATGTCCAAAATGGCCGAATGAATTTAATAAAAAGTAACAGCTATATTAATAAAATATATATACCTATGTAGCAAAAGTTATCACCATGATAACCGCCATAGAACACTTATATAATTTTACAACACTCATGCAACAAAGCAAAGAGACTTGCGAATCGGAAGGGCCTCGTATTACTGCGGAGACGAAAGAGCGCGAGGTTTAGTCAAAAATGTGCCTGTACGAGTATAAAGTAAATCTTCTATTGTTGTAGAAAGTAAAAGACACGAAAAGAATAGCTTTTTCACTAGAGATAACAATATAACTGAAGGGTTTATATTGCTGTTATTATCTTTCATGGTTTATTGAAACTATGAACTATCATTATCTATATATAGAAATGGTAAATGTAATTTTTGCCCCCCCATTAGCTCTCGAGAACTGCTTATACTCCAATGATGGTTGACCCCTCTATGGATAGCCCTCGATCTGAATGCAAGCCAAAAATTTTACCTAGTCCTAAGGGGTCAAAAGTTATAGGCCAAAACTTATGGCGTGGTGCAGCGCAGCAACTTGCTGTAATTATAACCTATAAATTTTAATTTTTATTCCCATTTTTTTTTTTTTTACCTACAAATAAATTCTTTCAACATTTTATACTTTCGATAAGTAGCACTTGAAAGAACTTGTAGTAAGTAAGTTTACGAAGGGCTAAATACTCGTTTCTCATAAGTCGTATACAGAAAAGCGAAGAGCCATTAGCTGCGACTCATTAGTGAAATATGCAGTAGTTCAAGATGTAAAAACGGGAATACCTAACTTGACCTCATAACGGAGACTTAAAACTTAACTGTTCTGCAAAATCTTTACCGTTTCGGTTGTGTAGTTTGCCTTCTTGTTCATGGCACTGGTGTTGATAGAGTCCCTTAGCGACTACCTAATATATTCATTAAAGTGGATACAGCCAGAAGCAGAGGTGAGAGGTGTAATATAAGAAAAGAAATCTGTGGTTACAACCACTATTAACGCTTGGATGAAGAATGTACAAAAAGAAAATAATGTTTTCTGAAAATTTAAGTACCTATTAAATTCGAAAAGGTATTTCAATTTCTGGCCAAACCAATCATTGAGAACGTCCGATATTTCCCAATGTTCTGTCATGCTCTGAATGAAATCTGTTTTGACAGGTTAATTTATTGAATGGACTCGATGAAGGATTATTCTGAACGAGGGGTATATAACATATTTATTAATACGTAATTTGTATTACTTACGTTTGTTTATTCAAATATAGATTTTTGTTCAGTATTTATTTTAAGGTTCCTACATTTTTTTAATTATTACGTAAAGTATACATTTATTTACAATAAGAATTACAATATACAAAATAAACATAATTATAGACTAAAAATATTTACATTACAAAATATCGTTTAAAAAATCCTCCGCGTCATTGGCGACTGGGAAGGTTCCCAGAGGTTATTATCGTAGAAGTGTCACCAAAAATGGAAATATGGCGGTAAGGCAACATTAAAGTTCTGCTTCGACTTCACATTGGCTACTTTTATTCCGATACTTATAAATTATAATGCTCCCGTCGAAATTGTTAACGAATAAACTGCTACACAGAGCCCCGGGCATCCGATAGCTACGAAATAAAGTTGAGTTTTACCAGTACTTTTACGTCCTAAAACAGGTACTTACTTACAAGTATTTTGAAAATAGCAATATCTACATAAATATCGTTTTTATAAGTGCAACAAAACAAGTTAGAAGTAAATATCAACCTTTACTACCCTCGTATACCGGGCAAGGTAAGCTCCTGGAGATTGTACTTGATGATATTGTAGGAACATTGTTTTGCGAATTGCGAGCGTTTAACACGATTTTCCTGGAAACGGCGTCCGATATAAACTGTACAGAAATTGTGTCTAGTAGGTGTAGATATTAGGAGCTAGGAGGGCAAGTCTACTAGAGGTATTTACTCTATGGCCACTATATTACTATTTTACTACGATTATATTGCGAATGTTCAAAAAGTCTGTAGTTTATACACCGTGAAGTACCACCGCTTACAAAAAAAAAATTAGACTCAGTTTCGATAATAGAACCGACTGGAACTATTACTTTGAAAAACAAACACATTTTTTTTATATTTTAAAATGAATGTAGTCTATAGACATCAAATGAGTACTCGTGGTAGCTCACGGCCTCGTACAACATCCAGATGAGCTAGGCAAAAGAGAAGCGGAATTTAAAAAAGTACATCAATTTTAAGTATTTAAAAAAAAATGTGTTTGTTTTTCAAAGTAAGGCTTCCAGTCGGTTCTGTTATCGAAACTTTTTTTTTAAACGGTAGTAATTTCACGGTATATAATAAAATCTACCTATCTCTGTCTAAATCTACCTATCTGTCTATTATAAAATCAACATGGTACATAATATCATACTCAAACAATACAAACAATTTAATAGTTTGCGAGCTTACGGAAAACGGTGAGGTAAAGGCGGGTGACTGTAACAGGTGAATGCGGCATTTTTGCACCTCTTACGTCACACCCACTAGGTTACGCTAGTCATTGAACATCTAGTCGAGAACTCGAGACCTATTTACCTTAATCTGTTTGGTGCCCAGTTACCGCAGTTGCGAAACTTTGTTCGACTATTTAGGTACGTACCTGTTACCTCAGGGCAACTATCTCTATGCTACGTATATAGAGAGCGCTGATTACCGGTCTGATCCACTAACAACCACGCTGTACGTCAGAACAGTCAAACAGTCGAGGATGACGTAACGTCACTACAGCTTCACAGATTAAGTTGTTGTGTAGCAAAAAATTGAACTAATTATTGTTTATAGTGTTTGTTAGTTGTTCCACGCGCACGCGGTCCACTCCTACGTCCGTTGCCAAGGGCCTCTGGGGAACACGCAGGGACATGTGGCACCCCTAGTAGAACGCAAACATATACTGGGCGACCTATATCAGAGCCGCTTAGTAGTCGCCACGAAGAAAACTAGTGACATTCGCCATCTATTTTATTTTATTTTTTATTTATTTAAACTTTTTGCACAGTTATTGTACAATGGCGGACTTAATGCCACAGGCATTATCTTCCAGTCAACCTTAGGGTGATGCAGATAGATCTAGTAGTAGGTGCATAGCAGTAGTGTTGAAAAAGAAAAGAAAAAATTAAATTGGTGTAAGTAAAACTAATACAAAAAAAATAGTACATATGAAGGTGATAGACTTAAATTCTAATAACTACTTAAATAATTAATGATTTAAATATACATAAACGTATATAAACCTACATATAATGCCATAATATATATTTACATATATATTTATATAACGGATTTAGAAAACGGAGCGGCTGGTTGACATCTTGACCTCCAAGGGGAGCACATTCCAGAGGAGAATAGATTGAACAAAAAAAGAAGAGTGAACAAGGCTTGAAGTGTGAAAAGGACAGTGCAAAGAAGATTGTTTGAAGAGCGTAAGTTTTTATTGTGATTGGAGCCTAGAAATTGGAAGTATTGATTCAGATAAGTGGGGACATTAGGAGAATTTAAGAAGGAGTAAAGCATAGTCACAGCACGCAAACTACGACGTTTGCGTATGGATAGCCACCCCAACTCAGAGCGGAATTCCGAAACATGGTCATACTTACGCAAATTGTGAACGAATCGAATGCAATTGTTGAGAAGCCGGTCAAGTTTATTGAGCAGATCTGCATTCAGGTCGAAATAGCACACATCACCATAGTCTATGACAGGAAATATCAACGTTTGCATGAGTGCTATCTTAGTGTTGGCTGGAAGGAAGTTCTTTAAGCGGTAAAGAACCCGTAAGCTGCCCGTCACCTTCTGACATACTCCGGCAACTTGAGCCTGCCAGCTGAGCGTGGCATCAATACGCTGTCCCAAGTTTTTGACGCTCGTAGTGAAGGGCTTTGCTTTGAAGACTATGGGCGAAATGGTGACATCCTTCAGCCTTCCCAGCATTCTACTACTCCCTAAAATTATGCTCTGGCACTTGTCAGGGTTCACCGACAATCCAAATCTCTTACACCAACTGCCTAATGCGTTCAGATTAGTATTTACATTGTCGATGGCCTCCGTCAGGTTATCCACACTGGCTTGACTGTACAACAGCAAGTCATCAGCATACAGGTGATACGCACACTGAAAATCACAGGTTAAGAAATTAATAAATATAGAAAAAAGAAGATCAGATAAATCATCTATATATAGATGGTTGATCTGAGCTTGTAACAGACTGAGAATTATCGACTACTAGCGGTCCCCCGCGGCTTCGCCGGCTTGACAAATAATATACACAAAACCCTTCCGAGAACCACTCTATCCATTGGTGAAAATCGCTTCAAAATCCGTTGCGTAGTTTTAAAGATCTAAGCATACATACAACTACGTGGCTTTGTTATATACTATATTATGATACTTATCTATCAGATAAATAAAATTGAAGTTTTTATAATTCCAAATTACAGCTTTTCAGTTTTAACTAAATGCATAGGAAATGAAATATCCATTTTTTTTTTGTCAGTTTTTTTTAAATTTATAAAACAGCTGGACCGATTTTAAAGGGATACATGATAAACAAACACACTTGTACACTATCCCATTACTTGATTATATTTATTTTAACTGATCGGTTTCGAATAACAGCATTATCAAAGGTGTGTTTGATATGAAATACATTATTAAAGTGAGTTTCACTAGCAGCTAGCTGATATTTATAAAGAGTTAAGGTTATTTTTATCCCGAGAATGTGTCCCGCGGGAATTGCACCCACTACATACGGCTCCGAAATACAAGAACTTAAAGACAGACAGACGAAAGCAAAATTGTCCAGTAGTCTCGATATGTAGACGCTTTGCTCGCTCGGTCAAATAATACGGTTCCATTTTGTAATGAAAATAATAATTTAATTACAATATGTAAGAATTACAATACACAAGCAAATATTGTAGTCTCCGCACTCAATATGAGTTCGTCGCATTTGGTGTCGAGACACTAGGCCCATGGGGCCACGGTGCGCATCAGCTCTTCACGGAACTCAGCAAGCGTCTGAGGGAAGAGACTGGGGATCCCCGCGCAGGCAGCTTTCTCGCGCAAAGACGCTCATTGACAATTCAGCGCGGGGATGCTGCCTGTGTTATGGGCACTCTGCCTAAGTCTCCCTGCCTTACTTATTTATTTTAATTTTAGATAGTATAGTTTGTTTAGGTTTTTTTTTTAATTAAGTTTCCTGTTCCTTGTATATATTCGTGAAATGTGTTATTATAAATAAAAAGTTATACAATATACATAATTATATACTAAAAATATTTACATTACAAAATATCGTTTAAAAAATCCTCCGCGTCATTGCCGACTGGGAAGGTTCCCAGAATGCTGGCTGTGTTGCCACGTTGGATGGTGATACTTATTCTTTGGGCCAGAAAATAGCCAGCCATCTGAGTTCTGGTCCTGAGAAGCATCGAATAAGCGTTTAGCAATGTCTCTATAAAAATAATGAAAATTGAAGCCATAAAAACCAGTCGACAAATACAAACGTTGTTTTTAATCTAGTTGTATAATAGGCAGTCTGGGCAAAATCAAATATTGGCTGAACACTCCACGTCTAAACTCAAACCTCGCAAACGCTATTGGTTTAAATTGCCTTCATCATCTAGTGATTTAAATGCCCTAGGATTTATTTGTAACTAACAAACGGCCTCGGCTTCATCCGCGTGAAATAGTTTTCAACCGACTAACAAAAAGGAGGATGTTCTCATTTCGACTGTATGTTTTCTTTATGTTTGTTACCTCATATCTTCGGACTGGGTGAACAGACTTTATTTTTTTTTAAATGAAAGCTTCTACTTCCTAAGTGGTCCCATTTCAATTTGGTCCCATTTCGACAATTATTTGGTCCCATCAATAATTTGAAGTCGGTTGTTGTGTCAATTTTTGATGTGTATTGTTCTAGTTCCCGATTCCCGTACACATTCCCAGAATACAAAGTAGCCTGCGTTAGGGGAGGTAGGGGAGCATGGGGTACTTTTTTACTTAAATCACAATAAAACTGTTTTTTCTTAATAAAATTAACTTTTTATTTCCAATATGAATGTCTTTGGCTCAAATTATTGCGAAGGATCGTTTTATTATTAAATTTACAAGAGATTTTCTGAACCTTGATCAACCTTGCCATAAGTGCCCAAACCTCCCAATGGTCGGGTGGTTTGGGCACCTCTGTGGGAGGTTCGGGCATTGTATTGATATGCCACATTATACCTACTAAATGATTCTCCTTGTAACATAGCTATCTGCCAGTAACAGTCTCGTTAACATCAGTCTAGCCGTTTTAGGAATTAGCCGGAACAAACAGACAGACTGGTAGATAAAATTAAAAAAATGATATTTTTAGTTTTAGTAAAAATTTGGTAATTTCAAACAGACACTTTAATTTTATTTATCTGTAAAGATACAAATACTATTAATATCACAACATTGTAACTCAATTTGATTTAAGAATGGAATTGAACGGATTAGCACCTGATATAATCCAGGTTCACAATAACCTACATGGTACACACCCTTGTACATGAGCTTATATTGTGCTGGGATTATACAGGGTTCGATGTCCGGGTAGGGGAGTGTACTAAACCCTTTTTCAGGGTGTTAGATTTATTATGCAAATTTACAGCCATCCCAAATATAAGTCGCTTTACTGTAAGTGCGAAACTCCGCGCAAGACACCGTACTACCTAGTGTTAAAAATATGGTCAAGTGCGTGTCGGGCCAGAATAGGGTGACGTTGTCACCCATAATGACATCTTTAACTCCTGAAACTAACTAAATTATGTTATACGTTATAGTTTTCCTTCAAAGTTAATTACGTGGACTACCATCATAATTGTTTTCAGATTTTTCGACCAGCCGTTTAGCTTTATGAGGGGCGGGGGGAGGGGTCGTCATGTTTCAACAAAAAAATGCACTTTAAAGTTTAATTTCATGCAAACGCATATATAAATCAAAAAATTGTGTCTTAGCAATCTCCATTAAAAACCTATCTAATGATACCCTACGCTATGGTGGAGAATTGAGAAAAAAAATCACTCCCCTACACGTAAAGTGGGGGTGACTTTACGGTACCCCAAAAAAAATATTATGCATAATTTTATTTTAACACTTGGTCGGCGTGATGAATACACATATCCATGCAAAGTTTCATTTGTCCACTTACCGTTTGGAAGACAACCGAGGACGGACGGACGGACAGACAGACGGACGGACGGACATGATGGAACTGTATTCCGTTACTTGAACTACGAAACCCTAAAAACCACCTTAATCTCATAAGATAGGTACCTAGTATACAGATTTTCTTGCGATTATTAGGTATAGATTAAACTTAGCTTGTGGCAATTTAGTGTTTGAAACCTCAAAATTGGATGCCTAGCAGGAAGTTATATTATCTGTGGTGCGGGCAACAGCAGGAGTATTTAATAAGTTCTAACTGGAGTCGAATGGATTATTTGCTGTTCAGTGTGCAAATTGCAACGGTCAGTTCTGTATAGATTCAGTGATTCACTTCAGCATTCCATTTCGCCTGCATCTCTGAACGACTATTCTGCATAGCTCTATAGATGGAATAAACTGTCTTGATAGTACCAAACATGCTTTCAGTTTTAAATATTTCAAGTAAGTATTTGCACTTGTGTCCATTCAACGGTTCAAATCACTCGATTGGGTGTCATCCCCATGTACATTAAGTACAACAGTATATATTTATGCAGCTTACACAACGTGTGCTAAACATATGGATCCCATACAAAAAATACACATACCCACATACATAAAGTCACGACTCTTTTCCATTGGGCAGGCATAAATACTATAGATATTCGTTTGCTACTATCTCTTTACATAATCAGAAGGTATTTCGTGCGTTCTCTCCGGTTACAAGTGGTTTATCTGACCATTTGACACGACGACTTTTGACAATCGAAGTACCTAAGTATGAAAAATTAATAAAATCCACGTAAACAGAACAAATTCTAAGTTATGTAGACTCCAGAAAACCACTATATCGTATACTCTACGTATATGTTACGAGTGGTTTTAGAAAGTGAAAACTTTGGAACAGTATTCATTTGTTTACAGTTCATGTATCAAACATGTGCAGTCCATCTATATTAAGACATGTATTTTCATTTTAGCCGGATTACACGTTTGGGATCCAGATTGATTATTGGAATTTCCTCGAGTTGACGTCTGCCATACACCAATGATAGTTTTGGGTGCGATATAGGTATATATTCATTGGAAGAGCACTTTGTATACCTATCTATCACTACGCTAGCTCGCACACAGTTTATTAATTAGCAGCTAAACTAATAAACTATGTGCGAGGTAGCGCAGCGCATTAAGAGTTCTCTAGGAGCTTATTACATTGCGTTTGTGACTATCACAGTTTTTAGCGTCCATTTTAATCTAAAGTATTATATTACACAATAAAATAAGTAGAATAAGTATAAAACAGTGGCTAGAAAGGAGAGAACAGTATATTACCCGGTTGATCGTAAATAATGTATGTTATGTGCAAGGTGTGACAATATTTTCTCAGTATGTGACCCCAAGGAATCACTGGGACCCACTCGTTTGATATATTGTATGTTAATATTTTATGTTCGTTTGCCAAAATTACTTTGCCAGCTTCTTTTTTTCCTGACCTACTTAGACTAAGGGGATTTTGATCTACTGTAAGTTAGTAGTCCAAGACGCCAAGGACACCAAGGACGGCGGCCACGTAAGATTTTGTTGCCTTTCATCAACATTAGCAACGAGGCAAAGGGGTTTCAAATTATTTTCCAAAATTACAATATTGCTGCTACTTTTTATTAAATTCATTCGGCCATTTTTGACGTATAACCAATTATATGTGTGCCCGGTGATGGCAATAGTCTTGCCCTCTATTACATGAGACTAAAAATACTGGCTAAGTGTGGGTGTGTAATGCACCTCTGCCTACCCCTGCGGGGATATAGGCGTGATATATGTGTGTGTGTGTGTGTGTGTGTGTGTGTGTGTGTGTGTGTGTGTGTGTGTGGGTGTGTGTGTGTGCGTGTGTGTAAATTTAACAGTTTAACCAATTTTGAGAAGTAGTGTCATAAGATTTATATTTATCCACTGATTATTTGAATGTTGCCCACCCTCTGTTTGTTGGTTTTTGGAATAAAAGACAGGAGCTTAGAATAATACGTGTCATGTATTCAGTCAGTCATATTACAAAGTAAGACAGGAAGGAAGTGGAACATAGACATAGAAGACAATAGTGTTATAATCTAAGCATAGACTAATCTAGGCTATGGCTTAGGGGTACGAGATCGGGAACCTCCACGCGTGCCCTGCGGCTTCTTTGTCCCTATGGGTATTTCCTATGGGGAACGGAAGCTGGGGGGCCGGTGCACTCTGGGCAACGGAGTATATGACAACACCCCTGCCACGGCAGAGGAGTTGTTAATGCTCCGGCCAATATCGGGGTCGTAGGATGGCGGACCTGCAAGGCCCGCGACTCGCTCACTAGCTCTGAGCGAGTGAAGCGAGTGGCCAAGTCTCCTGGCTCTGCCCTCTTCCATCTTTGCTTTCAAAGATGAGTAAGAGGGCAGCTTGCTTGTTTTGTAACGGCCATCTGTGCTTCTGCCGTCAAGAGTCGGAATGACTAGGACTCCCTAGTGCTGGGAGCGCCATCCCACCATAGAGGTGATGATGCGGAGAGTGTGTTCCTCCGCAGTTCGGCGGGTTCCCTGTGTGTGTGATGTCACACCTGGGGAACAGTCTTATGACGACCGTCGGGCAACCTGTGATCCGAGTGCTGCGTGTCGGTGAACATGTCTATCGGCGCAGTCTCGGGGCAGGGGGCTTGCCTTAACTGGTCGGCCCGAGACAAGGAAAAGTCGATAACACCCGCCAAGGAAAAGGTCGCTGTGCGGACGTGTACCATCATCATCACCACGGTGATAGTGACGGTATACGTCCGTATATATGCGGGCGTAATAACCCTGTGGATACCGGTCGACCTCCACATGTATAGACTTCTTTGTGCACAGGGGGCACTGCACATGGGTGACCCTCATTTCCCCCATACTCGTGGGAACAGTATGGATAAAAATAATCAAATCAATAATCAAACCCAAACCGACGACCAACCGCAACCAAAATTTACTCCGAACGCAACCGAAATGGACGATGATAGGTCCCGAAGCCCGCTACGGGATGAAGGTCGGAAGGAGACCGCAGCTGGGACTGCTGATCCCAGCCGCATTATGAAGACAGGGGGCTATTCCTCTTTGAGGAAGAGGCATTATCCGCCGAAGAGTGGGCCGTCTCGTGACAGGAGCACCAGCTGCTCCTTGCGGGGGATGGCTCTTTCCAGCGAGTCGGAAGAGGTGCCGACCAAACTGCAACTAAGCTCGACGGGTATAGGCCGGAAACCCTCAACCCCCTTCAAAGTCCCGTCTTTGCCCAGTGGCAGAGACACCGACGTTCCGCCCGCGCGAGAGCTCATGGGAGTTCTTGCCCGAATAAATAACGCCATGAAAGGTGGCAAAAATCTTTCGGGCAGGAAGAAGACCGTGGCGTCGCTCGTTTCCGACGCCCAAGCGTCACTCGACGAGTTCCTCGCGCGGAGCGATACCGCGGAGGAGGCCAAACTTAGGCGACAAGTGGCCAGTCTAGAGACCGACCTCGCGGCCTCCCAGAAGCAGCTGGAGGCCCTGCGACAGGAGGTCGCAAGTCTGACCAAGTTAGTCAAAGGGCCTCCAGTGAATCAGACTCGGACCCCGACGGTTGAACCGGCAACCAAGACCGCGCCCAAGGTTGCGCCCAACACGGTGTCCAACGCGGAGCCCGTATTACCGCCTCAGCCCGGGCCATCTATGACGGCAGTTTTGGTGGCGATAGAGAGGCGCCTCGCAGTCTTAGAGGACCGGGCGTACCGGCCCCCGCTGGCGCGACCCTCGTTTTCGTACGTGGCTGCCGCCAGTGGGACTCTCGCACCTGGGTCTGTCGCCCGCCCAGCTCTGCTCATGTCCGCCTCGCAAGCAAACCGGACACCGGCTAAACCGGGCACGACGGGAAAGCCGACGAAAAAGAAAACGAAAAAGGGGAGGCCTATTGCTACCCCCGCTGCCCCCGCGTACTGTTTCGCTCCGGCTGCACATCCTTCTAGAGAGGAGGGATGGCAAGTAGTTGGAGCGAAAAAGAAGCGGAAAAAGGCCGCCAAAAAAGCGGTTCAAGCCACCGCGGCGAAGGCGCCGAAGAGGCCCCGCCCCCCTCGCTCTACCGCCGTCGTCCTGACGGTGACGACGGCGGGTGCGGAGAGGGGTGTGGGGTACGCCGATGTTTTGAGGAAGGTCAAAACCTCAGTGGACCTCAAGGCCCTTGAGATACAGGGGGGGCTCCGGTGCAAGACCACCCGCACCGGGGCTCGCCTACTCGAGGTCTCCGGCGCCTCCAGCGGCCCCAAAGCTGACGCCCTTGCGGCTAGGCTAAGGGACACGCTAGAAACAGAAGCCGTCCGCGTCTCCAGACCCACTAAATGTGCAGCATTGCGCATTTCGGGCCTGGACGACGCGGCCACGACGGATAAGCTAATCTCCGCCGTCGTGGAGGCGGGCGGCTGTCCCCATGACCAGGTGAGGGCTGGAGAGATCTCCTTCAGCCCTACCGGTCATGGAACGACAGTCGTCCAGTGCCCCGTCGCGGCGGCACTTAAAATTGCGGACGGACGGAGCCTCCTTATAGGGGGATTCCTCAAGGCGCAGGTGCACCTCCTGCGTGCCCGGGAAATAAGGTGTTTCCGGTGCATGATGGTGGGGCACGTAGGAGTGCAGTGTGCAGTGGAAGACATCGTGGGTAATCGGTGCTTCCGCTGCAGCCGGCCCGGTCACAAGTCCAACGCCTGTGACGCACCGCCTCGCTGCTACAGATGCGAGGCGGAGGGCAAGACGGCGAACCATAGGGTCGGCAGCCGTTCCTGCGCCGCTTCGAGGCCAAAACCTCGTCCGTTCGCTGAAGGCAGCGGGGGTGTCGCTACCGCGCGCCCAGAATCGCGGCGGGATGCTGATATGGACGTCCATTAATGGACACCCATATCCGCATCCTGCAGACGAATTTGAACCACTGCCGCGCTGCTCAGGATCTTCTGTACCAGAGCATCGCGCAGTGGTCCATAGATCTGGTCGTGGTCGCCGAGCCGTACTACGCCCACCCGGGCAGCCTGGTGGCGCAAGACGGCTTGGCTCTTGGCTCTTGGTCTTTGGGGGGTCCGCAAGCACCTCGCACCTTGCAATTATTGCAAACGGTCGAGGCTGCGTTGCTGCGGAATATAAAGGGGTGGCAGTCGTGGCCGCATACATCAGAATCTCGCCGAACAACATTAACGACGCTCAGTATGAGCTATGGCTCACTGAGCTCGACGTCGTCTTCACTGCGTGTCGTCCTCGCCCTGTCCTTCTCCTGGAAGACTTTAACGCCTGGTCTACGGCGTGGGGCTCCCGGGTAACCAATGGCAGGGGGAGATTACTTGAGGACTGGGCCACTACACGTGGACTAGAGCTCCTCAACTGGGGGAATGTCGCCACTTTTTGGCGGTCGGGGGTCAGCTCGGTCGTGGACTTAACGTTCGCGACCCCTGCCCTCGCCCGTCGGACGAGACGCACTCGGACCACCGATACATCCGGTTCGAGGTCGTCCCCCCACCTAACCTTCCACAGCCGGTACCGAATCCCCCGGAACCGCGTTGGGCGCTCAAGAGTCTAGACCGGGAGGCTCTCCTGGAGGCATCCATCGTGCAGGCCTGGATTCCAGCGCCGGACAGGCCTGTCGACGTGGATGCCGAGGCGGAGTGGTTCAGGAGAGCCATGTCGCAAATCTGCGATGCGGCGATGCCTAGGGTTACACCCGGGCCGGCCAGGAAGCAGGTGTACTGGTGGTCGTCAGAGATTGCACAGCTGCGTGCAGCATGCGTCTCCGCCCGCCACCAGTACACCAGGTTTCGCCGGAGGCATCGACCAGACGACGCGGCAGCCCGGGAGGCGGAGCTATATGCGTCCTACAGAGAGGCTAAGGGCACCCTCCAGGAAGCGATCACGCGGGCTAAAACGACAGCCCGCGAGGAGCTCCTGGAGTCCCTGGACCCATGGGGGCGCCCGTACCTGCAGGTCAGAGGTAAACTCCGACCGAGGGCGCTCCCACTGACCCAGAGTCTCCAGCTGGATCGGCTGGAGGGGGTCTTGGGTTCTCTGTTTCCGACGAGCGCGGAGGAGCACATCCCTCCGCGCATGGCTCCGTCCCAGACGCCCAATGCGGATAGCAGCAGCGAAGACGACGTACCCGAAGTCAGAGAGGGTGAGTTAGGAGCCGTGGTACTTCGGCTCAGTCGCCGGTAAACCACCGCCCCTGGACCCGACGGCATTCCGGGCCGTGTATGGGTCCTGGCCCTCGAGGAACTCGGGCCTCGACTGAGGGGGCTCTTCAGCGCATGCCTCGAAAGGGGCCAGTTTCCCAAGGTGTGGAGGACGGGGAAACTGGTCCTGATCCGGAAAGCGGGGCGGCCGGTGGACTCACCGTCCGGTTACCGGCCGATCGTGTTGCTCGACGAGGTGTGTAAGCTCTTTGAGCGAATTATTGCGGAACGCCTCGTCGAGCATCTCACGCGTGTGGGCCCAGACCTGGCGGACAACCAGTTCGGTTTCCGTCGGGGACGGTCCACCGTGAGCGCGATCATGCGCGTGAGGACCCTGGCGGAGGAAGCTGTCTTGCGGGGCGAGGTGGTGTTGGCGGTGTCTCTTGACATCGCCAATGCCTTTAACACCTTACCCTGGAGTTGCGTTAAGGAGGCACTGGTATACCACGAAGTGCCTCTCTACCTCCGTCGTATTGTCGGGGCATATTTATCCGAGAGGGCTATAACTTACCCTAGCTGGCTCGGGCCAGCTCGGCGAGATGTGTCGTGCGGTGTTCCTCAGGGGTCGGTCCTAGGACCTCTCCTGTGGAACATCGGATACGACTGGGTGTTGCGAGGTGCGTTGCCTGAGGGTGTCAGCGTAACTTGCTACGCTGACGATACCCTCGTCACGGCGCGGGGAGCAACGCACCAGGAGGCAACACTCAAGGTCACGACTGGGGTTGCTGAAGTCGTGGGTCGGATACGGCGGCTGGGACTAGACGTGGCTCTGAATAAGTCCAAGGCTCTGTGTTTTCACGGACCTCGGCGCGGGCCACCTCCAGGATCCAGCGTAAATGTAGGGAGCGTTAGCATCGGCATCGAGCCCACAATGAAGTATCTGGGGCTCGTACTCGATAGCCGGTGGAACTTCGGACCACACTTCCGAAGTTTGGTCCCCAAAGTGACGGGGGCGACAGCCGCGCTTTCGCGACTGATGCCCAACTTAAAGGGACCCAACGCTTCCTGCAGGAGACTGTACCTGGGGATCGTGCGGAGTATGGCCGTGTACGGGGCCCCCGTATGGGCGCCGAGTCTGACGGCCAACAACGCTGCTGTGTTACACAGATCGTTGAGGACCTTGGCCGTCAGAACAATAAGAGGATACCGCACGATTTCCCTAGAGGCTGCATGTCTCCTAGCCGCGACCCCTCCATGGGACCTGGAAGCGAGAGCCCTTGCAGCATTGTTCCAATGGCACAAGGAGGCGCTGGAGCGGGACCACAGGCCTGCGTCTCGAGAAATCGAGGCTCAGCGGTCCCAACTCCGCCAGGATCTCATGGAGACATTGAAGGTGCGACTTCAGCAACCAAAGTGGGGAACCACCACCATCGCGGCGGTGAGACCGATCATGGAGGAGTGGCTGCAGAGGCAGCACAGTGGCCTCACGTATCGTGCGACACAGGTCATCACCGGGCACGGAAACTTTGGTGAGTATCTGTTTCGCATGCATCGTGAGGTCACACCCGCGTGTCAACACTGCGAGATTTCCGGCGTAGACACGGCATTCCACACGTTGGTGGAATGCTCAGCATGGGCGAGTCAGCGCCGGGACCTCGTTGTGGGCCTGGGCGTAGATACGCTCTCGCTGGAGACCATGCTACGAGCCATGGTCTCTAGCGAGAGTCAGTGGAACGCGGCCGTGTCCTTCTGCGAGCAGGTAATGCTCGTGAAGGAGGCGGCCGGTAGGGTAAGGGAGCGTACCCTCCCCGCTGAGTTCCAAAGTGTGCGGCGAGGGCGCCGCAGACGTGACTACGCCCAGGACCATCGACCTCCATGATCGAGGCCTGAGGACGATGGATTAGCAACCCACCGTCCTTACAGAAGCAGGCTAAAAGGGCTGCGTGATGTGGGGCTGCACCCCACGCACGCCTTCACTCACCGACGCGGGATAAAACCCGACCCCAAAGATGCGGGGTAACACCCGACCACCACGCAGTGGCCACGCCAGTGGCCACAGTTCGCCGGGCGCCACCGGGAATTCTCTCAGTCTCTACCGGAGGCGCTCGGCAATGGACGTAGGTGCGGCCGCGACCTTGGGCCGCGGATTAAAAAAAAAAAAAAAAAGGCTATGGCTTATAAGTTAATATTAAGACACCCTCGTGATTCAAATTATCCGTGGGAAATAGGTTCTGAGCTAATTCCAGCAACTATAATAATAATCGTGCCGACTGCAGAGATTCTACTTAGCACCTAGGTTATGTAACACCTCTCCTGGCTATTGAAAATTTTGTTTTGAATTATTGAGTGGTAATGAACTTTTAAAGTGCCGGATACCGGCAATAGGCTTACCTCCTATTACGTGGGACTATAAAATTACTGGCAAAGAGTGTGTGATACATCTTTGCCTAACCCTTCGGAGATACGGACGTTTATAAAGTATTAGTAGGTATAAAAGCTATCTTTAATTTCTAGTTACCAAATTAAATGATTAAAAAAACTTTTTCTACAAATATACACAGAAACTCGAAAATGGACATTGATTTCCAATTAAAGACATTGAAGGCAATGTTACTTGGGATTCACGCTCTGATGACTATGATGAAAATGTAACCTATTAATTAGATAGCCTCAGTATCAACATCAACATTTTCATTGTTAATCATCGTAATTTCCTCGACTCAACATCACGAATGGACTCTGTATAATACTCTCGTTATTTATCCCTATTGAAATGCTCAGTAAAGTCGACCAAACGATCGTAATTACAGCCAACGCAGCGAGCGCTTGCTAAGCTTTTATCGACTTACCCTTTATCCCCTTGTAGTACCTAAGTGTAAATAAAGCCCTTTACGCGTATTTTGTAATTTGCCATTATAAAATGAAAACAAACGCTTCTACAAGTGCTAATATTTATTGATACTTCAACATTATACTCTATTACTAACATTTTAAATGATTTAGATGTTTTTTTTTCACTTAGGAGCCAGCACTACTTCTATTGAGGCTGCAGGCTGAGATTGCAAGTTGCAACTGCCGATAGCACACAAAAACATGCACCAAATGCACGACCGGTCCTCTATATACGGTATAATTTGTATGGATTTCTGTCAAAACTGAGAACTTGGCCGCAGCTGCAAGATTAGAGCTTTAGATGTTGATGGAACGCTATTTACTTAAGTACCTACAAAGCTTTCCAGTTAGGTCCTCCAACTAAATAGTGTAAGTAAATACTTTTTTAAGTGTGGTGTGCCGTGGCGCCTATTCGAACGTAATATTTAGTGACGGCGAAGTGAGGGTAGTTGAACAAACCCGCACTTCACGAAGACGACGATGAGCTGAAGCCAGTCCACCTGTGACCACGGCTCTTGTAACCTATATATAAATACCTCAATAATCGCGTAAAAGGCCCGTTTGTCTTAAGTTTATAAAGTGTAAGCAGAAACTGAATTGTAAATAAAAGTTTGTTTTATTACTTACGCTCACGGCGTCGCCCGTGATAATTTATTACTTAAATATACTATAACCTTCCTCGATACCAACTATCCATCCGGTGCAGTGGTTTTTGAGTTTATCGCGAACAAACGCTGCGTAGGACTTTGTTTTATATTATGTAGAGATTAGGTAACACTAGTCAGCCTAATGGCCGGGTTTCATCACTAATAACGTCATCAGTAATTCATCTCATCATATAAGTGAAGAATACAATAATAGGTACACTCCAACACCATTTTTTTAAACGACTATTTATGAAAATGACTTTCCCGCGAAAAAGCTGAATGCGTACAACGTACATTAAAAGAGTTGGTGCTGCATTCATAATATTTGCATCGGCTTTGTTATGTAAAGCCCGCTTTAATATTCATTCAAATAGTTTTACGGTTTTGTAGTAAAAAAATAAAGGATTTACTTTATGGCCTCATCATACCATAAAGTACAGTCAGTTTAGGGTTCCGTACCCAACGAGTAAAACGATAACCCCGAACTGAGACTTCGCTGTACGTCCGTCCGTCTGTCTTGGGCTGTATCCCATGAACCGTGATAGTTAGATAGCTGAAATTTTCACAGATGATGTACGAGTGTGGATTGAAAAGTAATCGGCCTAACCAAGAAAATAAATACATAATAAATTAAATATATTTTTATTTTTCAACGTAATCACCATCAAGTTCAATGCAGTTTTGCCATCTTCCCTTCCAAGCCTTTAGCCCGTTGAAAAAAAATGATTCTTCCTTAGAGTCCAAATATACTACTGCTGTTAAAAAACTACTGCTGTTTTGAACTCGTCATTTGTCAAAAATTTTGACCTCCCAAGTGCTTTTTTAGGTTACAGAAAAAAGTCTTCTTGTTTTTATATTGGGTTCGCGAAATTGACGCCGCCCGCCTGGTGGTAAGACGTGACGACGTCTAGCGATTGTGGGCCACTCTCACAGCACACAATACTATAGAGGGTTACCCACAACTTGACGACCTACTGATGTGCCTCTTCACGCTCCGCTTAAAGAACCCAGGATTATATGTGGGAGGAAACACGTGCACAGGCAGGGCGTTCCAGGCCACTATCGTTCGGCAGAGAAACGAACGTTTAAAACGTTCGGTTCTCGCGAACATGCTATCCACTGTGTGGGAGTGGCATCTCTGCCCAGCACGCGTTGTTCGGGATCGGAAGGAAGAGGGTGGGATCAGATTGAGGAGCTCTTCAGAACACTCTTCGTGGTAAATACGGTAGAATGCGGCCAAGGAAGCTATTGTTCGGCGCTGAGCTAGCGGCTCGAGGCTTCCCGTAACCTCCGGACAATCTATAATACCGATAGCCCGTCGCTGCATAGCGTCGAGAGCGTCCAGCAGATACTTCGCGGAGCCGTCCCAGAGGTGAGAGCAGTATTCGACGCAGGGTCTAATCTGCGTCTTGTACAGCAAACACCTCTGGTCCGGTGTAAAGAATCGTTTTACCTTATTCAGTATTCCTAGTTTCCGCGAAGCTAGCCCTATACATATTTCGATGTAGTTTTTATTATTGAGCTCTCGACGAACGTCTATGCCAAGGATGTCAAGGTAGTCCTTCATTGGTAATAATGCATTCTGAAGAGAGGGTAGGGGATTTCTTCGCTGTAAATGCACACGCCTGTGTTTTGCGGGCATTGAACTCGACCAGGTTCTCGGTACCCCATTAAGAGATACTCTCGAGGTTACGATCGAGATCAGCCACGAGTCGTCGTCTCTCCTCAATTTCAGATCGCCCCGCCGTCGGACGAACCGAGTAACTCCCGTGCAATGTGCTGTCATCTGCATAGCAATGAATGTTCCCAAGGGATAGCATATCATTGATATGCAGAAGAAAGAGAGTTGGTGACAGTACGGACCCCTGCGGTACTACGGCATTCACTTGCAAGAAGCGAGAAGCCTGGCCATCGCAGAGGACCCGCACTCGGCGCTCGTTTAAAAAGCTGGCAATCCAGCTGCACAGTTGAGGAGGTAGACCATATGCCGGAAGCTTGGAAAGGAGCGAAGCATGCCAGACTCCATCGAGGGCTTTGGCGATGTCCAGGCTAATCGCCAAGGACTTGCCGTACCTTTCCATAGTCACATGCGTGACGAATGCCAGGAGGTCACCCGTTGATCGTTTTGGCCTGAAGCCATATTGTCGATCATTGATAGCGAGTGATCCTCTAGGTATCGCATTAGCTGCTTATTTATAAGGAGCTCAAGCACCTTGCAAACGACTGAGGTGACAGCTATGGGTCGATAGTTGCCTGGATCGGATCGATCCCCTTTCTTGGGGATCGGTTGTACGTTCATGTCCTTTCAGACCTCCGGCACGAGCTCTGTAGAGTATGACAGGCGGTACAGACGCGTTAATACTGGAGACAACTCAGCTGCACATTTTCGTAGCACCACTGCCGGAATGCCGTCAGGGCTACTGGCTTTCCGCGTGTCGAGTGACCGCAGCACTGCCCGTACATCACATTGCCTGATAACAATATCAGGCATAGTGTGGCCACAGTTGGCGATGGCGGGGGGCTGCAGGCCACGGTCGTCGACCCGGGAAATAGCCGCAAAGAGGTCTGCGAGCATATGTGGATGTACCCAGATGGAACACTGGTTCCATCTGGGTAACGCAGCGGTGGCAGCGAGGGCTGACAAAAGTTAGATTGCACGGCTTTGGTCAGTTGCCAGTGTCCACGGCTGCCCGTGGGATGGGGAGTGAGCTCCTGACCAAACCGCGCGACGCGCTAGGCATCCGCTCTCTTAAAGGCCCTCTTGCTGGATTTTGTGGCCCGGTTGTACGCTGCTTTGAGGTGGCCCACGTTTGGGTCGCGCATAGCCCGGGCCCTGATCCAGGCGCGATATGCCGACTGTTTTTGTCGAACAGCTTTGGCACAATCTCGCCCGAACCAGGGACGGGCTCTGCGGATACTGGCGACATCAGTGAAAGGGATGTAATATTCCATCCCTAAACTGATCTCGCCAGCAATCGCAGAAGCGCTATCCGAAGGAGCCTTTCCTACAAAGCAGCGCTGGCTCCAGGGGACGGACGCATAATAATCGCGTAGACCGTCCCAATCCGCTGACGAGTAGTGCCATAGTCGTCGTGACATTTGTACAGCACGTGCAGGAGGTGACACCTTCATGCCAGCGTGAACAACACAGTGGTCGGAACTACCCAATGGGGCTCCTACCGAAACACTGTACTGGGCTGGGCGACTCGTCAGCAGTAGATCCAGCAGAGCGGGCGCGTGATCTGACCTGTCTGGTATGCGGGTGATCCCGCATACCATCTGGGGCAGACTGTGGGAGAGAGCGAATGCGTGGGCGGCCCTACCCGCATGATCAGTCCTGAGGGACCCCAGCCATTCAATGTGATGGCCATTGAAGTCCCCCAGAAACACTAGGTCAGCGTTCGGGAGCCGCACCTGCGCATCATCAGCCGTCTCGCTGAGGTACTGGAAGAGCTTTGTCGTCTCTGGACGAACGAACATGCACACCCCGGCTTTATCTCGAAATTGTTCCTCGATGACATAACCGGGGTAACACAGGTAAGACGTGTCGTCAGAGCGGCTTATTTGTGTCTCCGTGAGGAACATCAAAACGGGCCGTACCGTCTCAAGGTGATGGTGGACGGCGTCGAGGTTCGCATGGAGACCACAGGTGTACAGTAATGAACCCATGTTTCGTCCATAGTAACAAAACGATTCAAAAAATCACATTCGTCAGCTTCAAATAACTCCAAACAGTCGCGTGCAATAGTCAATCGCATCCTTTTTTGCTCAACTGAAAGCAGTCGCGGAACCCACCTCGCAGACACCTTGTGGAAACCAAACACGTTGACTATTATGTTATGAGTACGTTCATAAGAGATTCCTATAATCACGGCTATCTCTCTAATTTTCAATCTGCGGTCTCCCATATTTAAGTCGAGTATTTATTTAACATTTTCGTCAGTAGTGGACGTCGAAGGCCTTCCAGAGGGGGGTTCGTCTTTCACACTCTCTCTACAACGCTTGAATTCTGCTATCCATTTTTTGACGGATGAATATGAAAGAGCGCAATCCCCTAATGTACTGACCATATCATCATGGATAGCTTTTGATGACAGCCCCTTCTTATGGAGGTACTTAATGACGGCACGCTGCTCGATTTGCTCCATTTACGGAAATGATGTCAGATTGCTTTGTTAATAAATTTATAAAATTAAAACTAATTATCGCACACGTTTCAAACTTCACACAATTAATAGGTCTGAAGTGAACTAAATAATGTGGGTAGATTTGATTTTTAGAACCGACTACTTTTCAATCCACTCTCGTATTTCTATTGCATCTATAACAACAAATACTAAAAAACAGAATAAAATAAATATTTAAGGGGGCTCCCATACAAAAAACCTTTGTGCTCTTTGTGCACGAGTCCAAGTACCTACATGGAACCATATCACACACACGATATGTATCTTCATCCCTGAAGAGTTAGACAGAGTCGTTTAATACACATTTCACCAGTCACTTTGTTGGTTTCACGTAATATGACCCTTAATTTTCGTTTCCGGACACCTGTTTTTTTTTTTTTAAATTCCTTGGCCCATGGCCGCGGCCGCTCTAACGTCCGTTGCCGGGCGTCTCTGGTTACAAGCACAACGTATTTCCAGTGGCGCCCGGCAGTTTTCGGACACGTTAGGTAATTTTCTAGTTTTCGGTGAAGTTGGCTATAAACCACAGGCTCGTAAATAAACCATCTTGTCTTTGGTCTGTACAGCGAAAGGTCCGTGTCCGTTTATTACTCATACAATGTGCAACGTTTACAGCATTTCAGCTCTTATTGGTGCATTAATATTGTTTTATGGATATTTCTTTACTACCTACAGTAATGAACTACTGTGAAAATGAATACCATTAAGGCTGAAGCCTCACGAGCGTTTTGGGTCCGTTTGCGGTGCGGTGCACCACCGATTGTGTGATTGTGTGATCCAGCGATTGAAATGATCATCATCCACCTGCTTTTATCCCAATTATTTGAGGTCGGCGCAACAAGTCTTTCACCTCCACACATCCCTGTCAGACGTCATCTCTTCAGTCACTCCTCTCCTTGTCATATCCTCTTTCACACATTCCATCAATCTTTTCTTTGGCCTACCTCTACTCCTTAAACCCCCTACAGTCATACTTTGCCCCTTTCTTACGACATTACTTTCCTCTTTTCTCATAACATGTCCATACCATGATAGCCGCTCGCTTCTCAATTTTTCGTTCACTGGCACAAATTTCAAACTTCATCTAATATACTCGTTCCTTACCCTATCCATTCTTGTCACACCACACAACGGACCAAAAACGCGTCAGTGGGGCTGGGTCCTAATACCGTGCAGGATGAGCAAAAGTGTAGAATTATTATTATAGTAGTAGGTTACTACCTACTACTATAATATACTATACCTAACTACTGTTAGGTATAGTATTTTGTTTTGTATATTACATAGTTATAAATACATACGCCTGTATCCCTGAAAAGGTAGTTTTGTTATTTAACAGGTAAGCACCAAACCAGAACTGAAATAATGGAGTAATACACCTTTAATACTAAGACTTATGAAACTTGAGACGTATGTAAGTACCTACTAATACTTAGTATTAGTATTAGTACTATGACTTAGTATTAGTAGGTACTTACATACTATTCACTATTCTGTGGTATAAGGTAGTAGGCATAATATGTATCAACAAAAATATCAGTCAAATAGGTACAACTCAAGAATTTACATTTAAAGCCAGATTCGCAAAGCAATGGGTGGAGCCAAGGAGAAAGAACCTGGCAATAAAAACTCCCGGCCACTCTTTTCCAATCACGACATACACAGTTAACACGCAACGCCGATTCATCAATCTGTAGCACATTGAACTCGTGTCGTTATTTTTTTTTCCTGTACATACTCGCAGACTCCCTTGTGACTGCCAATCATTGCAGTCTGCTATCAATCATTTTCAAGCGCTTGTCGCGCTCTCTAATTTGAATCGACGCATTATATTATTATGGTTCCTAAACTTTCTCTTCATTCAGTAAGTATAAGTATAATATTTTTAAGGCTCCGTAGGTACCCAAAGGGTAAAACGGAACCCTGTTCGTCCGTCCGACTGTCACTAGATTGTATCTCATTAACCGTGATAGGTTGGTAGTTTCTTTTGCATTTTATTGTTAAAAAATCGTAAATGGAAACAGTTCATGCGATACAGCTGAAATTTTCACAGATGTACTTATTTCTGCTGAATAAAATAAATATTAAAGGGGCTTCCATACATCAGACATGACTTTTTGGACCCAAAATACCTCCTGAAGGATCCTCAAAGTTTTTATAGACCTCTGTTAGAAGGTCCAATTCGAACTTGTCCGGATTTTACTCTAACGTATGTAACATTCTAGGGACTGCAG
Source organism: Nudaria mundana (assembly GCA_963556515.1). Classification (NCBI taxonomy): domain Eukaryota; kingdom Metazoa; phylum Arthropoda; class Insecta; order Lepidoptera; family Erebidae; genus Nudaria; species Nudaria mundana. Next base: position 15,487,403 of record OY748304.1, read on the forward strand.
CTTCGCCAGCTCCAATGACTATTGGGGACTTTAAAGATCTTCTAAAACCGATCAAACCACCATAAATATCAAAAACCTTATCTTCCAAAGTAAACCAAATCAAAATTGATATCACAATGACTATACAGATATAATATGCAAATATGTAGAGTAACTGAGGACGTTTACATTCAAAGTTATGTTATTGCGGTCACTGGTCGATTTGTGTGGCTGCGATAGCGAACCATTTACTTTAATGGTGTTCCGAGAGAACCAAATATGGCTATTAATTTATAACTTCGCTGTGAAGATGTGTTACCGATTACCGTGTGTTCTTTATTAGGATGTGTCCTACCTCTGCTTTTTTGATATTGAAAAAACAGAAGTGGTCTAGAATTAAAGTTTGGTAGAGTAATTTATAATTATCCTAACATTACAAAGTTTACACAGTCAGTCATTTCATATCTTTATAATTGTGTTTGGAGATAGATAGGAGCGTCAAAGCTGTGCGTGCATTCCCCCTGGTTTTTTTTTGGAATTTCATTTTGGAAGCCCATTCCAACTTCTTCTGTGACGCTGCCGAACAACAGAAGAGGCTCTAACTAACTTAGACTCGCGAATGTCCGCTGCCGCCGCCGCTGCCTTCGAAACCCGTAGCCGAGCCGCCTAGGCATTGATATAGAAGATGAATAGAATCCCTGCAAGCCGAGCATTGATGTGCAGTAGACACCTGATACCGTATCCATTACTATGAACTAAACAGTAAAGCTTCAGAAATACGTTATATTGAGGTAAACATCTGTATCAGATGAAAAAGTAGTGAGATAGAAACATAAAAGCAATTTTCAGACATGCTGATTGCGAAGGTGCCATCTGACTTTACTCGGACTATTTTACCGACCTTAATTATAATACATTTCTGTTTGTGTGAAGTAGGCAGAGGCATTTTATAGGCCCACTTTTTGCCAGTACCAGCCGCCATCTGCCGGTAACCGATTACTTTTACATTATCTTTGCACGAGCTTCGTCCGTTCATCGGCAAGAGTATGGTATATTTAGGTACCTAGGTACGAGCGCAAACAATTAAACAGCTTTTATTACTTTCTTTCTACACGACAAACATACTGAGTATGTATATGTATGTCTATCTTAGACTGTTTGCAACGTTTGTTTACAAATGTCTAGACACTATTTTTAGCTTAACTTTTTATTTTTAACTCTCTTTATAAGACTGATAATATTGTCAGCAAATTCTGAGGGACTATCTCTGGGGAGTAGCGAAAGATAACTTTGACCTGGATTTAAATAAACTTTGTCAGAAATTGTCATTTCAAAATTCAGATATCCAATTTATTATTTTTTCCAAAACAATCAATTACTTTCGAAATTCCCATCAAAATTGGTCTTCCGTTCGACAGTCATGATGTTAAAAATTTAATAAATATCTGTAAGCTCGCGTGATACAGCCCGAGACGCCCAGGACTTTAATTGGCGGTATTATAATAGCGACTGGCACGTAAGATTTTGTTGCCTTTCATCGCAAGGCAACGGGTTTCAATTTATTTTTCAAAATTACAATATTGCTGCTAGTTTTTACTAAATTCGTTCGGCCATTTTGGACGTAACCCATTATATGTGTGCCCGGTGGCGGCAATAGGCTTACCCACTATTACGTGGGACTAAAAATACTGGCAAATTGTGGGTATGTAATGCACTTCTGCCTAAAGAATATAGGCGTGATATGTGTCTGTCTGTCTGATACAGTTTTCTCGTTCTCGATTCCCGTGGGAACACATTACCGGGATAAAAAGTAGCCTATGTTACTCAGGGATAATGTATGAGTAGCTACATATCAGGGAAAGAGTTTCAAAATCGATTTAGTAAAGTTCACAAACAAACAATCAAATCTTTCCAGATATTGAAAATATACGTTTATGAAAGTTTGCATTAAGATCGAGATAAAAATTGTCACGACAGTTGTTACAAAGTCGTTTGTGTCTCAAAGCACGTTCTGTATTGGCTAGTGTTATCGTTCCCTAACTAGGTTCTACTCTATGTCTACTGTTGTTGAAAACTCGAAATAACCGACGATATATATATATATCATCATCATCTGCCTGCCCTTATCCCAATTATTTGGGGTCGGCGCAACATGTTTCCATCTTCGATGCATCCTTGTCACACGTCATCTCCACAGTCACTCCTTTCTTAGTCATATCCTCTTTCACGCATTCCATCCATCTTTTCTTGGGCCTACCTCGAGTTCTCAAGCCATCTACATTCAAACTTTGCACTTTTCTTACCACGTTACTTTCCTCTCTTCTCATAACATGTCCATACCAAGATAGCCGTTCGCTTCTCACTTTTCATTTACTGGTGCAACTTTCAAACTTCCTCTAATATACTCGTTCCTTACTCTATCCATCCTTGTTACACCACACATCCATCTTAACATTCGCATTTCCGCTACATGCATTACCTATTAAATTCAAATAACTTTCGGCAGAACATCTTTTTTAGGGTTCCTATCGGAACAGGATCGAGTGTCTATCGGACATAATCTCAACGTCTAACTAAACTAACAAACTTTACCTCGCTACAATATTAGTCTAGCTAGATGGTAGGTTAACCTAGTTTTACCTATAGTCTATATACTAGGGTTTAATTGCATTCAGAAAACACACGGGATAAACCAAACAGAATATAAAGAACATCCCGGGATGGGATCAAAGAATCATTTTCACTGTATATTTTAGGATGATGTCATTCAAAGCGATGTTCAAGCCTGGCACAGTGCCTTATTAACCCATTATTCACCAATCCGGTCCTTCAAGTCTGCCCTTCATGTTGTGAAACAAACACACCTTCATATCGATCCCAATACCCGTCAGCCCGTCGCCAATGTTAATAAATCGCCCACTTTCTCTTCTCTTATAAAGGGTATTAGATTACCTTTTCTTAATATCGCTAAGATGTCTATGCAAAAACAGTTCTTTGTATTTATATACAATACTGTCTCGTAGGTACGTAGTAAGGTACTCAATGAAAAGGCGATAATATTTCTGTAAATATTGGATGGAACCAGGCGTTACTTGGCGAAAATCCATGACAAAGCAATGGTAAGTAAAATATTTAAAAAAAAATGTTTTAAACTTATTTTAAATTTTTTTAATAGCACTATTTTTCGCAGGATTAAAAAGACAACAAAACGTCGACAATTGTTTCGCCTCTAAACGAAGCATTATCAAGACTGTCTCAGAGAGAACAGCAAAATTTGTGGTTAGAACATATTTGCTTATAAGTAAACGTGTGCAAATTTCATTATCGCGATGTAGGATTTTTCACAATAACTAACGTGGGTAGAAACCTCAGATCATGCTAACTAAGTACCCAAAAATAGGTATTCACCAATACAAGATAAGAAGATAAAGTCTTGTATTGGTGAATACCTATTTTTGGGTACTTAGTAAGCATAACGTAACGTAACAATTGTCGACGTTTTGTTGTCTTTTTAATCCTGCGAAAAATAGTGCTATTAAAAAATTTAAAAATAAGATTAAAACATTTTTTTTTTAATATTTTACTTACCATTGCTTTAATATTTCTGTGTTAACCAATATTAATAGAGACCTATTTTTTTATAAACTTAGGTAGGTATGAATTCGTATGAAATTGATTTTTTTAAGAGCCTCTGTTTCGACATACTACGCCCACTTATCGCCAGTAACTTTGTTAGTCCCACGTAGGTACCTACCTACCATAAGTGGCGGGCCTATTGGAGCAGCGGGAACTTTTATATTTGCCAATAACAAATGTTTAGTCCACGGAAATAGACAAACTTATCCACACGTACAGATCTTCATACAGTATTTACAATTAATTTGTAGGTAACACGTGTCGCAAACCGGTATGTCCACACGAAATGAGAATACAATTCAGGGCGAGGCAACAAAGCGTACCAACAGATGGTGGCATGAATAAAATAGTTGAAACCGCTTTGAATATTTCACGCGCTCACTGCTTGCTATAGTGACCTTCTAAACAATTTCTAACCTTTGCATTTATACTTACCTACGTATTGTAGGTGTGCTGTGTTGTGGGTCAAACAAATTATAAGAACAAAAATATCTAACCGAAACGTCGGGCACTATATATTATATACTTACCTATAACCACAGAATAGGGAATAGTACTTACTATAACGTACACCGTATATCGTACTCGTAGGTCATTCATTTGATATTTTCGCGATGATGTCTCGTTTAGATCTTAGTTCGAATGGTGATTCAAAGAATCAAAGAATCAATTTCATTTATTCAGTTTAGGCACATAAAGAGCACATATGAATGTCAAAATTTTACAATTTTATGTCAAGCACTATTATAAAAATACTAAATTAATTACATAAATAACCATTTGAAAATGATTCTTTCGCTGGTTCGGTAAGTTGGTTCTCCTGAGAAGATACCAGCAAGAAACTCAGGTAGATTATCCATTTTCTTTTTAATAATGTTTTGTTTACATTGTGTTACAATTTGTATTGTAGGAGTGGCTAACAACAGCAGATTAGGGTGACCATGCATTTTTATCATTAAGAGATTCAGTGCCTACCTTACCTATCTATAGCAGCTATCAGTGAGAATTATAAAAGTCGTTATATACATTTGTAGGCATCTACTTCTTTAAACAAAATAATATGTTTACTATGTTAGAGACTTCTCTCAGTATGAACATATTCTTCAAACAAAAACGAATTTTACATTTATCGAAGCCGTTTATTGTCAAATTACTTTCCGCTACGCAGTGTTCGTGACGTGACCGCAGTGCTCCGAGCAGTTAACCTCAGCCTGTCCTGCCAGCCATTAAAATTAAATACTTTTTGGGGCAAAACCTATTTGTACTCATAGAATATTCCACAACAGTTTGTTAACACGTAGAAATTTTGAATGACTAATTCCCATTTCAGTGATGTAGCCATTGGATTATGTAGACTGAAAGTCTAACTTTGAAAATCGTTTTATTATAATGTTGAACTTTAGATGAAATCTTTGTCCTTTAAGACAGAGGTTGACATGTGAGATTATTTAACATTTGGTTAATTAATTATTCATTCACTTTGTTCTGTTTATACTTACGTATTCATAATGAGAACTCAGTATCGTGAGCTTTTATTAATTTAATTGTAGGAAATATCTGATCTGATCTATATATCTGCTGACCTGCTATATAAATCAAACGGCTGGAGCAATTTTATAGAAAAGGAGCTGATATGTACTCTTGGATAGCACAGACTGCAGACAGTCTTAATAAGAAACGAGAAAAAAAATCTCATTCCATGGGTATTCTATAAACATTCTACATTATTTCATAGTTTTATTCCCCAAAATCCCTATTCATGGTGCATTTTCCTAGTAAATTGATGTGAATATCTTTTATCCCGGCAATGGAGCCTTACACCTCGACCCGGGTGTTTTGTTCGCTCTGACTTATTATGGCATCGGTGGAGGGTTTAGAATAAATGTTTACGAAAACACCAGCTGCTTGTGATTCGCTACAAGGCTTTCATCGAGATAGTAGACGACGTACCTTCGTTAGGCTTTTGTTGAGACAAATCGAACATACCATTAATAGAATAGGTAAGATAACTAAATACCCCACACATACACACATATATCACGCCTATATCCCCACAGGGGTAGGCAGAGGTGCATTACACACTCATAATTTGCCAGAATTTTTAGCCCCACGTAATAGGAGGCAAGCCTATTGCCGTCACCAGGCACACGATGCCCAAAATGGTCGAATGAATTTAATAAAAAAAAAAAAAATAGTTTAAAAAATCTAAAAAAACACGCTTTTATAGAGAATCCAACTAAAAGTAGAAAATAAATTTTAATAAGTTTGAATAAGAATAGAGTGGACTAGTACTACACTAAACCGCGAACTGTGTAGTTAACGAATTTTCATACAAACTCTTTAATATTTACCTAATACCTAATTGATTACAGTGATCTGATGTTTATTGTCGGTAAATAGTTTACATATTTCGTAATTATTCACAAACTAGCACATAATAGAAATAAATTCATCAACCGCCATTATGAATAAGAAATTGTTATTCGATTGTCATCGACAGCCCGACCAAACAAAGTATGCACCTCACTGGAATGCGGCGCTATCGACGCGAGGTGCCAACTTAGCTTGGTCGAGTTGTCGATGCGAACGAGCAGTAGGCACTGACCTAAGAAAGACATAGATTATGCACACAGATACGAAGTGGAAAAAGGTTTGTTTATAAAACATATCACACTGCTGCTCCGCACTTACTCATCATAGCGTGATGTTATATAGCCTATAGCCTTTCTCCATAAATGCACTTCTCAACAAAAAAATATTTTTTCAAATCGAACCAGTACCTACTTCCTGAGATTAGCGCGTTCAAACAAACAAATAAACAATCAAACTCTTCTGCTTTATAATTTTAGTAAAGATGTATATTATAAGATATACTACTGCAAATAAAACAAAACACATGGTTTGCAGTAATATGTACTGATGATGGAAATAGGTATTAATATGTTAATGTCGCTTTTGCGTAAGCGTTGCATAATTACGGCGATAAGATTCGCCGATGACGTCACCGGTCGTGTGTCGGGAAGACACAATTTTTATTCACTACAGCTTGTCTAGTAGTATACATATAAGTCAATGTATTTTATTGATAGATATGAGTAGAAGAATTATCATTTTGATAATATCTTAAAATGCACCTACAACACTGTTTTGAAACGTAGGTAATTACCTAAGTGCAAAATGTAAGCTGCGTCTAATTTTTTACCATTTTATGTAAAGTAGATATAGATAGGGAGGTACATTATTAGCTGATCTGGCGAAATCCGTACCGCCAGAGCACCGTCATCTATAGGGTCTAATTATTATGCATTTAAACCGTCCAGGGACCGATTAGAAAATACATACGAAATTTCATTTAAATCAGTCCAGCTGTTTAGTAGTTACGTAGGTACTACGAGTTATACTAACGACACGTCCATGTGCGGATCCACCGTAGTGGGCAGTACGGGAATGCCACTGCTTTAGAGTGTGACGTAACATCGCACGAATGAACTCAATTTACCCTTTGAAATTTGAAGACCGCACGATCAACGAACTTCTTCTTTTTTTAAAAACGTAGCTCCATCGATATTCATCGATGATTTCGCCAATGTCAAGGTAATGCTTGATTATTTAGTTGTTAGCCCCGCAGAGAAGAACTAGTTATTCCTAACTAGCTCCAGGTGCAGGACAAGAAACGTTGTTCGGTATGTGAGTGTCTGGGAACCCGATTTTTGCGAAGCGCCATAGGTAACCTCAAAAGCCACCCGCCACGCGCTCAGCAAAATCGAACTCCGATCAACGATCATGCTCGGCAATTATGTAGAGGAATGTAATTACTTTGTCATTTTTGATAGTGAATTTTATACGTCAAATATAGTTGCCACTGCCTGTCTATGAAACATCTTAAATTACACTCTCTTTAAAACTAAGTAAATGCTGTTATGCATTATTTATTTTATATTTTATGTTTAGTCATGCTGACTATGAAATTACACATAGTTTCATGACATTTTTACCTACAAGAACATAAAATAAACCTCAAATACCAAGTTATGAACCACACACACATAGGACAGTGGCACTTATATTGCCACCTAAAAAATTTCTATAATCTGTTATCAAAAAATCTTTGAAATCCGTGACGGCAACATACTTGCGACTAAAAGGGTTAAAAGATCTAAGCGAACAAAAAGTGGAAGCGTTCTATCGATCTGGAACACATTACAATAATAAAAAGTTGTCAATTTGTCATTCTGATGTATGAGTTATTGTGAAGTTTCATTAAAATCCGTTCAGTAGTTTTCGAGTGAAAGATTAACAAACATCCATCCAAAACTTTGCCGTGGTCGTGGTAGTCTACAATCTCTAGGTTTACGATTATTATACTTTACTATAGTAGGCACTTACTTCTCTTTAACATACGTATAACACTTACCTACAGTTTCCATGCAACACAAATTGTATGTAAATTATGGACTAATTGAATTCCAGTGATGTAGCGGTTAAACTAATAGTAGAGGAGACGTAGAACATCGACCTTCAATAACTGGTAATCAGATGACATTAACGAACTTGACTAGTGATAACTTGCCTTTTTTTTTAATCAGAGGCCGCGGCCGCTCTCACGTCCGCGTCACGCGTCGTTGGGGTAGGGTGGTATCCCGCGTCGGTGAGTGAATCTGGTTCCTTTGCCCCACAGCACGCAACCCTTCTAGCCTGCTTCTGTAAGGACGACGGGTGCCGATCCCGCCGTCCTCAGGCCCCGATCATGGAGGACGATGGTCTTGGGTGTAGATGAGTCTGCATGACTTGCTTGAAGGACACGGCCGCGTTCCACCTACTCCCGGTGGAGACCATGGCTTGAAGCATGGGCACGCCCCTCCACTACGAGGTCCCGGCGCCGACTCGCCCCCGCTGAGCACTCCACCAACGTGTGGAGTGCGGTGTCGTCGTCGGAAACCTCCCAGTGTTGTCACCGGGGTGTGACCTCACGGTGGATGCGAAACAGATAGCTACCGAAGCATCCATGTCCGGTAACGATCTGCGTCGAACGATACGTGAGGTCACCATGCTGCCTCTGCAGCCATTCGTCCATGATCGGTCTCACCGCCTCGATGATGGTGGTTCCCCACTTGGGTTGCTCAAGTCGCACCCTCCATGACTCCATGAGATTCTGGCGGAATTGTGACCGCTGGTCCTCGATTTCTCGAGACTCAGGCCTGTGGTCCCGCTCCAGCGCCTCCTTGCGCCATTGGACCAATGACGCAAGGGCTCTCGCTTCCAGATCCCATGGAGTGGTCCCGGCTAGGAGACATGCAGCCTCTCCGGAGATCGTGCGGTACCCCCGTAATGTTTTGACGGCCAAGTTTCTTAGTGGTCTGTTTAACAGTCACGTTCATCTTGACCGCCAATCTCTCCGCCCATACGGGAGCCCCGTATAGGGCCATAAGTGATAACTTTTTTTTTTAATCCGCGGCCTACGTCCATTGCCGATCTTTGCAATTAGAGAATTTCCAGTGGCGCCCGGCGGGTAAGTGATAACTTGCCTATCGAAATGTATTCTAGTTTTTAATTAACTTATTTTTAATCTTTTATCACTTTCACTTCCTTTGATACTTGAATGAATTTCATCTCTCTGATAACTTTTAGCACACAGAATATGCCTCGGTAGGCTGCCTAATTATTCCTGTTCATGGATACCTGGCAAGTAGATGAACAGGTAAGTTAATATAGGATATAGACTACACCCATCTGGTTACCAGATGGGTGAAGGTCCATGTTCTACGGCTCCTAGAATATAATACATATTTATTACACAAGAACTTGCGCAATGCGCTTGTCTTAAGACTGTTAATGCACTTACGACTATTCCATTAAATATAGGCAGGTTACCTAGTTTTAAAATGAGATTCATAGTTTTCCCCTTCCCAATTCCAAAAATGCACACCTATAAATGATATAGGGTAGGGGAAAAAAGAATAAGTCAATTAATATACTAATCATGTTTATTCTATCAGTCGTTTCAACATAATTCTTATACAAATATTTAACACAACAGTTTTTGTCATACACATTTGCTTGTCAAGCAACAATCATAAGTCACAATTAGAGTTAATTCAGGGTATATTTATGTAAGTTATGTAACAATTGAGAGGGCAGTAAGTCCAATTGGGTCATTTAAAACTCATTTGGAAATTATACAGCTTTTATTGCCCTTTATTAAAAAATACAACGCAGTACTGATTTACGTACAATTATGAAATACTAGAAAGACGACGGATAATTTATTAGTTTGACAAATATTCCAAGTTAGTTTAAAAAATGTATAATATGACTTACTGCCTCCTCCATGCTAATTATGCAATGGCAAAATATTTGTCGATGCTCAAATATGACAAAAATACCAAAGACATTTTTGTTTTTTTTTTTAACTATACTTTTTTCTTTTTGTAAGCATCAAACACGAAAAGATTTTAAGTTAAAGATAGATATTTTTCGAGCAAAAAAGCAGCTCCGTAAATGTAATTTAAATAGTCAAATTTTCCAGCACCGAATCGTACTTTCTAATTCTAACCGTTTCTATTGCTCACAACAGTTATTTACTACACCGAGAAAGAGAACGGGAATGCGAGCACACGGGGAAAAGCGCGGCAAAAAATCCACAGCTCTTTTTCGGTTATATAGACAAGATTAAAGTCGTCGGGTCAATGTCGGGGCGTATTTTTTTGACACGATAAGTTTTTACAAATTGTAGGCCATAAACTTATATTACCATAAATTCTTCAGAGGGTATCGGATAATTTGACTCAAACGGCAAAAAATACATTATCGTTGTTAATTTTTGAAACAAAAAAGTCTAGTCGAAATGTTTTATCAAAATATGTGAATAAATAATGTACTTAAACTTATTTTCTAATTTTGTATAAAACTAAGCACTCTGAAGCTTTATCTCTACACAACACATTATGACATTACTGATTAGTAGAGAAAGAAAAGATTTAAGATGCGTTTCCATTGGCCCGCGCCGGACGCACCGCACGCACGGCACGCAACGGGTTTTAGTTTGCTTTGTATGATTTTACACAGCGCTGCGTCCACTATCCGCACTGGCCGCATCGAAAGCATTTCTGAACAAAAAATGCCGTGCGTGACGTCACACAAATCAGTTCGCCACTGGCATCACCCTCTGCGCACGTGTTGATTTTATGTTCATGCAGTTGAACTGACACCGCACTCTATGTTTGCAGTTTGTTTCTTCATATGCCAGACTAGATTTAGTCTGGCATATGAAGAAACCCACGACGAGATAACAGAACGAGAACCTTTTCTGGTGGTAACAAACTTTTCCAATTTCATAATATTTAAAAAATAATGTTTTTTTTCTTTTTTTAATTTCCTTATTGCAATAAACATACCTTAAACATACTACAAGTTTTTCTTCTGAACCCACAACCTTTCTAAATGTCGTATTTTGTTTCGTTAAATGGAGTTTGAGTAAACCATATAGATTCATGAATTTAGCTCTTGACATGTGAATGTAATTAAAAATCATTCTTCGTTATGAAGTAAATCGGGAACAAATAATGAATGATACTCTCCAAATATTGGTCGCAAAATACGTCAACTCACGACAAGAAAACACTCAAAACTAAATAAAAAATCCGGATACAGTGGACGCATGCCATCGGCAAATCAGTTTAATCCGTTGCGTGCCGTGCGTGCGGTGCGTCCGGCGCGGGCCAATGGACGCACCTTTAGAAAACGGTTCAATTACTTAACCGCTGTATCATTCCAAAAATTAAAAAAAAATAATGGAATGGGACTTGCTATTTTATTCATTTGTGTAGTAAAAGTATGAGTAAATAAAACTCTGGATTGAAAATGTGAGAAGATTTCTTATAAAATGAATTAAACGTAAATATAACCTAGTTTTGCGTTATGGCGGTCTTCAAAAGTACCAACCTGCCAAATGTGTCAAAAACATGCATTTAGGTGTCGTAAACAAAATATCCTATAAATAAATTTCATTTATGAGAATTGAATGTAACAGCAAAGGACAATGCCATAAAATGTATAGAACAAAAACCCAGTCGATTAAAATAATTCATGTACTGTGAGATAGGCCAAATACAGTATGTTACAAATATCATATGTCATTTTCCATAAACAATCCCCAAAAAACAATTTTCTCATGGTACAACCCCTAAACGAGTGGGGATGATTTTTTTACAACCCCATCGTGTGGGGTATCATTAGATAGGTCTTTTACAACCCCATCGTGTGGGGTATCCTTAGATAGGTATTTTACAACCCCATCATGTGGGGTATCATTAGATAGGTCTTTTACAACCCCATCGTGTGGGGTATCATTAGATAGGTCTTTTACAACCCCATCGTGTGGGGTATCATTAGATAGGTCTTTTAAAAACATTGAGAGGTTCGCAAGAGAATTTTTTTATTTAAGTATTTGTTTGCCAGATATTTAAGTTTTAAGCGTATATTTTATTATCAAAACAGGCCAAGAATGTGTTTTAATACTTGAGGATTGTTTAGGGCCAATCGAATATGATATTTATACATAAATTATTTTAATCGACTCTGGGTATTTTTTAGCAATGTCCTTTTTTTCTATGTTTTAAGTAAGTACAATATATCTTATGCAAGAAACGAAACAGATAATAGGTATGTTTCTGTATGTTTATGTCATGTGAATATGGTGCTTGCTAAAGAACATATAATAATTATCCCCGTTTCAATTAAATATACAATATAAGGGCCTTCAAATTTGCCACAAAATGTCGTGCGGATATAGCCACGCGTTTATTTAAAAAACAGCGCGGTTGAAGATCATTTTTAAACTTCAGATAATTACTATACTCACTGTATAGTATATAAGCTTAAATATTGTCTATGTCTACAGTACAATTACAAGTATGACGTAATGAACAATGTTACAATGCAAACAATGCCTTGTCCTTTATTGTTACAGTTTAATTCTGAAACAATTCCTGATTCTGATTTTAGATTATTCGTAAAGCCAACTGTCACAGGCGGGATTAAAATTCGTGTCTTTCCTTAACAAGGTAGTATCTTACCTCTAGACCAGGGGTGGCCAACCGGTTGATCGGGGCTAATAGTCCATTTTTTTTTCTGAGTAAAATAAAAAATATCAGGCAGTATGTCATTGGTAGATCACAGTATGAGACACCAACAGTAGCAGGTAGTCCTACATCAAGGTTGGTCACCTCTGCTCTGGACTAGTGAAATTAAGACATTGAATTTTGTCTTCTCCACAGATGATAATAATATAATTCCTTTCTCATTTAAAAGTAAATGAATTCCACTGATTTGGTAACTGAAGTATGTACGAGTATATGAACCAAGGTACATTTTTTTTTTAAATAAACAATACATTCAACCACAGATTCAATGCGTTAAAAACGCTATGTAACTCATCTCTGTCACTCATCATTATTATTCGAGTTTCAGAACGAAAATACGAAACAACAGTATCGCGGTAATAATAACTATTTACAATTTTATTACTAAAAATATCCAAGTATAAATGTATTCGTACTTTCGTTCCTATTGTTTATTAAATGTCCGACTGTGGATATTATTGCACTACATAATAACGTCTAAATATGGGATTATAGAGCAAAAATACATTCTTAATTTTTTTTTTAATTTTATATCTGATTTTATTCCTCAAAACTACTTCACCTGATAGTAAGCGTGAAAAGGTCTCCTTTGACTCCAGAACGGTGCCCTAGCGCTTATACGGTTCAATCAAATGCTATCTAAGTTTATATTGCTTACGATTAAAATTTCACTCTGTAAATAAAAATAAAGTGTTTCGCTGAAACGACCGATTCCGCTAACTTTGGACTGAAAATTCATGGAAGTTCAGGGCAGGTTTAAAATGTTTTTTTTTATTTGAGGCGGTACGAAATTCGCCGGGACAGCTAATATTAAATATAATGCCTTCTAAACAAACAATATAATAATAAGACTATAATATAATATATTATGTATATTATAATCTTTAATAAATATATTGTGTCGCATCTCTGGTAACTTTAAAATCTGATTTCTGATTTCATAACAGATTTTTTTTGTTCTTATTTATATACATAGGTCAGTACAATTTACAAAAGTAGAAAAGTATAGGTATTTAGGTAAAACTATCACAGAAACAAAGTATTTATATATAAGACATCCACTGCCGGACAATTATCTATCTAACCATGATTATAATACACCACATGTCATATAAAACGCACAATACATAATGTTACACACATACACTAAACGTAGTCACACTACATTCGCGAGTCACAATAATATACAATATCGCGAGGAATCTAGCACCTCATGTCTCGTTACTCGAATACTTATCGATATACCTATACAGCTTGCCAAAGTATAAGTTGGTCTTCCAATGAGGGCGCCACGTTACATTGAAAAACGTCAAAACTGAGATTTCAGAACAATATAACTTCATGCAATTATATTAGTTCCGTTATTAGCCACGCGCCTACTTATACTTAGAGAGCTGTATTATGATTTCAATGTAGCGTCCGGTGACGTTTAGTATTTTTTTGTAATCCACACACTGGCGTTGAACAGTCAAGTCAGTCAAAATATATGCAGTTGATTTGACGAGAATAGTGGCTGAAGCATAACGTTCGTAACGTCAAATTTGCTTCGATGACGTCATACATCAAGCCTAGCCTAGCCGTGGTGTAGTAGCGCGAAAGCGCGCTCCCCGAACATAGGGAAAACGTCACCGGGATGCGACATTTCTTGTCTGAAATTGAGTTGTAGTCGTATGAAAATGGTTTATTGTGCAATGAAAATGATGTCAACATGGTAAATAATGAACAAAACAATAATCGAATAAAACTCCTCATCAAGGTAAAAAATTAATAACCGTTAATATGTACAATATTTAAATACTTAAGATCTATAAGTTATTATCGTAGTGCTATGACTGGAGTACTCACTGTCGCGTACGACTGAATCACAAAGCGTTACTATAAACTAAACGAGTCTCATTCCCGGCGCGTGCGCTTCCGTCTGGGATATTATGTGAAGTCGTTAAACTGGGCCAAAGCCGTTTTGACTCTGGAACAAGTATTACATTTTAAGAAAAAAAAACGGTCAAAGTACCCGTAACCGAAGCGAGCATGCATGAAAACTATACAAGCTGAGGAAGCGATGGCAAAATAATAAGCAAGTGGAAATTCTCTGCCTACCCTATGGGGAGGGGTGAATGTGGAACAGAATAAACTTTATTGTACACAAATATACATGAGAAAGCATCATATGAAAATTTACAAATGGCGACCTTATCACTAAGCAACGATCTCTTACTGGCAACCTTCGGATGAATATCACTATCAACAACCAACTGACTCGCATGCTGAGCATAGGCCTCCCCGAACGATCACCACAACACGACCACAGTCACCGGTGGCTGTTGCGCGCTAATGCCACTTTTTTATCAGTGTCAACCCACGGCGACCAAAAGTAGCAGCAAGTTGCCGCCATCAGCCGTCTGAGTCGAGTTTTAACAAAATGTATGCAAAATCGTTGTAGCTAACCGGTGGCTGTGGTAGATGGTCTGTTTTGAAGGAGCCCTTAAAATGTTGTGAGTCCACGTTGTGGCAGGCCTACCTATGGACATGAACAGAGCAGGATGGATGTGCATGATGGCGGGATGGTGGCGTGCATGGAGGCGGCAGGTGGGCGGCTCACTTGTCGTGCAGGTGGTGCGCGTCGTGGCGGGCGCGCAGCAGCTTCAGCGCTCGCAGCACGCCCAGCTCGGTTAGACGCGCCTGCCGCGCTGCAGCGCCCGCCTCACCGCGCCACACGAGGTTCCCCGCCACGAACAGCGCCGCCTCCTGCAGCTTGCTCTCCGGGTGCGCCTGGACCACACACTCACTAGAGACTAGAGGCTCTATAAGCCGCGCAACATGACAATGGGATTGGCGGCCATAATGATCACGTCATAGTCACGTAGATTAACTTACTATACTGTTTTCTTATCCGTGCTTTTCAGTGATTGACGTCAAGAAACGGTTATTTATTTATTTAATATTGGATACAAGCAAAGACACCAGATTACTTATATCATATACAACCAATTAAAGTACTAGTATGAATATTGAATTATTTTTTCATTGTTATATCACAAACACTCAACGTTACACAAAGAAAGATATAACTTATCTGTGGTCATGATAGCCACAAATGTAAAATTGACGTAAGTGACACGGTCGTGTCACAAACTGTCACAACACAAGTGTGGTTTGGTTTGACACTTATGAGTGACGTATGTGTGGCAGGAAATACGTGGGAATATATCTAAATCTGATGTCCATTTAGGCCCGTACATCACTGAATATAAACCAAAATTGTAAACCAAAGTTACGCTTTTAAACGGTTATTGCGAGGAGGTTCTATCGCACTCACATCGTGCGCGGCTTATATACCATAGACTATATAGGGTCTAACATTTACCCTCATATTTCTAACGCCAGCTTTTCTAAATATGGTGTTTTCCTATCACGCCTGTTTCATAGAGAGAGTAGGCAGAGAGTCCCAGGTAAAATGGAGGTGAACTCCAGCGAACCTATTGCCGGTAACCGATAACTTTTATGTTTGCCAATGCCTCGTGTGTAACCCCCTTTTCAGACCCCAAAATCTCATAGGACCAATAACACCCAAACTTTTTTTTTAATATTTTAGGAAAATTAACACAAAGCCATCTAGTCTCAAACTAAGCAGATCTTGTGATATGAGTACTAGATAAACTGATATAAATACTTATATACATTTTTTTTTTGTAAATACAAACATATTCCACTTAGGAAACATCCAGACTTCGGTACAAACGTATATGTCATCACACAAAGTTTGTCCCGACCGGGAATCGAACCCGAGACTCGGCGTCGAAAGCGAATACACTACCGACCACGCCACCGAAGCAGTCAAATTGGTAGAATGGTACCAGTTTGGCTGTTTTCTATTTATATTCTGTACTTGTAGATCTGGTGAAGTTCATAACTCTATATTTCATTTCGCACTTAAAACAGTTGTAATTTCTAGAATATTAGTTTCCTCGTTCCCAACTCCCACGTGGAAACAGTCATTACCGGGATTTAAACAACTTATAGCACTTAGGGATAGTGTAGCAACATATTATTTTAAATAATTTTCAAAATAGGTTCGGAGTTCCAAAATAATGGGAGGCTCTCAATTCGACTGTTTTTTTGAGTGAAGTGAGCGAAGCTCAATCTTAGGCGACTCATGTATTTCGTTTGTCCGCATACTCCTCCTAAATGCCTGGACCGATCTCCTTCAAACTTACCACAGTGATAACGTGAGGTGTGAGGGTGGTTTATAAGCAGCATGCATTGCATACCTAGTTTACTTTTGTTACCTCATATCTTCGACTGGGTTGAACCGATTTTGAATTATCTATATATTTAATACGACAAGTTGTTTGTGTCTGTCCGTCGGTCGCGTTTTTTAATTTACATACATTTGCATGAAATATTAAATTTTAATTGTTATTTTTTTTGAGGCGATACAAAGTTTGTCGGGATAACTAGTTTATTTTAACTGGAAGCTACTTCTTCCCAAGTGGTCCCAAACCGACAACTATTTGGTCCCATTTCGGTAGTTTGAAATCGGTTGTTGTATCAACTTTTGACGTGTATTTTTATTATAATATTACTCAAGATAAACAGCAACTTACCAAATAATCGACTAATTTTCTAAGAACATCTTCGTTGGCCATTATAAGATCCTTAGCTTTCTCACCGTCCCCGATGTTCCCCAGTATACATAACGCTTGCTCCTTCACCTCAACGGGGTATGAACCTTCTAGCACCACTATTACAGCCTGCAAATATTCACACGATATGTAATCACGCCTGTTTCCCCGAAGGAAAAAAGGAAAGTAAAAAAAAGGAAAGTAACGGGGAGCGAGTAGTAAGTAGGTCTATTAAGTAACCTGCATTCAAAAAAAATCAGTACGAATGCAGTTGCAGTTAAATTCTGTCCATCTGTCTAGATCCTGAGAGACATATAAGGACTTTCAGCCCTTATAGAGAAGGAAAACTCGACACAAACCCCTATACCAACCCGTCCCGCCAACGTGGTATATGTAGGCTAAATTCCCTCCTCTTTGGGGAAGGCCTATGCCCAGCAGTAGGTGTCAAATGAGCTGAGATGATTAGGCCCTTTGTGCATTTTGTTATTGTCAATAAGCTTCCCTGTCAGCTGTCCCACTATTAAGATACATGTTCGTGACTTAGAGTGAATGATGTGGGCTGTAGCTCTCCGTACATACAAACACAATTACGTACCTACAAACATACATTTCCTTAAAATCGTTTTTCGATTTAAAGGATCTAATGGATCATGGAAAACTCAAAATTTTATTTTTTTCCCCGATCTCAAAAATATATAAAACACTGACCTGCATAACTTGTGAGGAATATTCGCTCATAATAGCGTCAATATGATGCCTGGTGGACAATAAGTTCCTCAATAGTCCAAGAGTCTTCATGATAACCCTCGTGTCGCTGTCACCCAGTAACCTAAACATTTGTTCTGTGCCCAGGCTGCACAATATACGTTGTTTCACTTTTTGTTCGGCCTAAAACGTATACAAAATATTGATCTGTCTGTATATAAACAAAATCATCACTCATTGACTCCCAAATTGTAGAATAAGATAATATTTCTAATGAATACATGCATTTTTTTTAATGCATTTAACATCATTAATATTATAAGCAACGAAAAAGAATTGCCAATCCTCATCGATAGTACCTAGAGTCCAGCCATAAGTTTTGTTACAAATGAAAATGCAATTTTTTTTAAATGAAGTAATGTAATATTATTACAATTTATACCTACATATTTATTAAAGTCATAGCAAAAAAATAAAAATATATTTTATTCGAAATGGCCACCTTTGGCTTTTATACAGGCCTTTAACCTGTTAGGCCACGAATCTATGGACCATCACTGACGCAGGATGATGACCACGTTGTACCTTTCCGACGACTTGAGCAGCTTCCTTAGAACTGTGAGCGTACACTTTATCATTTTGCTTATTGTAGTGTTCTTCAATCGCGAAAATTTTTTCATTGGTAAAGAGGATATTTCTGTGCCTTTCACCTGTGTATCGCGACAGAAGGCGCTTTGATCGATCCGCTCTCTTTAATCGTAAAGATTGATTTAGGGCATGTCCTGTATATCGACGATTAGCACCGAGCTTCAGGTCTTGTTTTATAATACGTGACAGTCTTAGCGGGAATCTTCGTTTCTCGCGATAAGATTTTTTGCTTCCTTATGGGGTTTCGACGAATTCTGGCTTTAACAGCATTAATAGCCTTTGTAGTTCTACCAGCACGCGGCCGCCCCAATCTTTTCTGGTCTTCGACAGACGAAGTGTTGTTGTATCTATTGATAGTACGATATACGAACATACGGCTGATACCAAGTTTTTGAAGTGTCTGGAATATAACCGACGGCTCCATACCCACTTTGTGCAAGGCGATCACTGCGATCCTATTTTCTCTAACACCCCATTCCATGTTGTAATTCGATAATGAACACAAAAAATATGTGAAATAGCGCGAAATCGAAAGAAGTTTTTGAAATAATATACGTGTTCCAAATTCTAAATAATTAAAAAGTTGAAAAAAAGAAAAGTTTTAATGTAACAGTATTAATGGCCAGACTAGTTATTATCTAGGTTTCAAATATTGCTCATGAATTCAATTTCACCTATACACAATACACATTTAAGTTAATTCTATAAAGTAGTCTCATACTTTTTTTCCTAATACATGCACAATAATGAAAAAAAAAGTCAAGCTGCTTTTACCTGAAAAGCCATATTCATAAGCGCCCATATTCCATTCAATCTTAACGCAGATTCTGGCCTTTTCGTTAGATTACATAACATTTCTACTGCACCTATAAAACATTATCTATTTAAATAAATAAAAAAACACTAAACTTCGCTAAGCGCTAAACTTGAAAAGTGAGAAAGTAGTTAGTCCTTAGATTGGACTGGACAATTGGTATTGCCATACTAAATAATCTAAATAATATATTTTTTCATGTATGTATATGCTACCGTAAGATCCAGTTTTTAGTTATAACGCGCTGTAACTAGTAAGAAGTTATAACTAGTGAGATCGAGTTTTTTATTTATTATTTCAACAATACATCCATCCTTACAAGGTAACCCTAATGCAATGGATGTAAAACAATACCTCTAACATATATCTCATCATCTGCCTGCCCTTATCCCAATTATTTGGGGTCGGCGCAACATGTTTTCATCTTCCATACATCCCTGTCACACGTCATCTCCTCAGTCACTCCTTTCCTGGTCATATCCTCTTTCACGCATTCTATCCATCTTTTCTTGGGCCTACCTCGAGTTCTCAGGCCATCTACATTCATACTTGTCACCTTTCTTACCACATTACTTTCCTCTCTTCTCATAACATGTCCATACCATGCTATCCGTTCGCTTCTGACTTTTTCATCTATTGGGGCAACTTTCAAACTTCCTCTAATATACTCGTTCCTTACTCTATCCATCCTTGTTACACCACACATCCATCTTAACTTCGCATTTCCGCTACATGCAGTTTTCTTTCATCCGTCGCTTTTACGGCCACACATGAAAGTCCATACAGGAACTAACTATATCTATTATAACACTACACAATAAATAACACATGGCCTGTGTGAATTCACTCCACGAACATGAGAATAAATCAATCTTAGTTGTAACTAGTAAGACTCCATACTAGTTAACACTAGACAAAACACGTTATTAAGTTATGGTTTTTTTTTATTCAGAAGCATATCGGCA
The DNA here is from genome assembly GCA_963556515.1 of Nudaria mundana. NCBI lineage: Eukaryota > Metazoa > Arthropoda > Insecta > Lepidoptera > Erebidae > Nudaria > Nudaria mundana. Next base: position 15,507,912 of record OY748304.1, read on the forward strand.
ACTGCTTCGGTGGCGTGGTCGGTAGTGCATCGGCTTTCGACTCCCGGAGTCTAGGGTTCGATTCCCGGGTCGAATCAAATATTTTGTAATCCACGAATGTTTGTTTCGGAGATTGGGTGTTTTCTATGTATATTATTTATGTATTTAGAAATATATGTTTGGTTATCAGTTGTCTAGATTCTATAGCACAAGCTTATAGCTTAGTTTGGGCTAGATGACGTTGCGCAAGAAAAACAAAAAAAAAAGTGTTTAACATCAAAATTTAAATAAAATTATTTATTTATTTGTATAGGTCATTAAATGGCTCTTACAAACGTCAGTAAGTACTTAAAATAAAAATGATTATTGTTTCTATGTTTACATGTACTGCCAGATTCGCAAAGCAATAGGTAGAACCGAGAGAACGAACCTGGCGATAAAACTCAAGGTCACTCTTTTTTTATGACTGACAGGTAAATTACACATTACTAGTAACAACGCGTGTAACTTGCAGTTGCAACGCGTTGTAACTTAAAACAGGATCTTACGGTAACATACGCAATAAGTTTGTTCAATGTCTAACTATACATATTATTATAAAGCTTGAAACCCACCATAACAGCACGGTTACAACACTGCTCCAACCTTGTATTCAAATTCAAACCCTAAAACATGGATCGTTTAATATAATTTTATAATAACAATTTGGATGGCAATCAACGCTATTAGATTCGCAACTTTTTAAAAGACTTTAAAAACAGGAGGAGCTTCGACTGAGTTAACTGATTTAAAAAAAAAGCTACTGGTTCCTGAGTCCCCTTTTAATTTGCTACCATTGTGATAATTATTTCGTCATCATTCTGGTAATTCAAAAGTCAATTTATGTGACAATGTTTGCACGTTTTTTTTTAATTTTACTACACAATCCACGTTTTATAGCTCGTCTTTGAAAACAGGCTTGGAGCAGCGCTGTAGCCGCGCTGTTATAATGTTCTTCAAGCTTAAGTCATTCTATTACTTCAGCTGAAAATTGTTGGGTTCTTTTCATATATACCTTGATCCAACATCGGTTCTTTGGCTGGTGAGAATTCAAGCAAGAGATTGCATAGAGTAGAAGATGCAACAGTAAGTAATTCCGTACCCGGTGCGTCGTTCAAAAGTTGCATCAAAGGTTTCCAAACTGCATGGTCCTGTAGAATGTTATATAATTATTTTTTTGGTATGACTGTGTGTTTAATGGTAAGTACATGTATTTATTTAGAACCGTAGTTGTCAACCATATTTAACCATACCATATATTAACCGCATATTTAACCATATATTAACCGCAGTACCGAGTACAGCCTTGTATGTCTCCCGCCTACACTACACCACTAAGGCGGATGACATCGGACAGTACGTGCGCAAGAAGGCCAACTTCACGCCGAGAATGCAGCTGTTGGAGGCGAGCCGCAACGTCAATTTCCTGTCGTTCGTGGTGCGAGTGCCCAACACTAGACTGAGTCTCGTCATGGAGGAAAACTTCTGGCCACAGGGCGTGATGTTCCGTCGCTTCCGCGGATTGTTACCACCGGTACGCAAAAAGACCTAAGTGCGATAGTGAAGTGTTTACTAACAATAGTCTTAAGATTCTATCACTAAGTAATATCTATATGTATTCTTAGTTTTAAGGTATTTATCTATGGGCCGTAGAATAAGTTTATACCAACTGTAACTTTTCTATTTGTTGCCTGAAATAAAAATAAAACAAAAAAATATTTTGTCAAGAATAGATAGTTCTGTCTAATGTTCTAACCGTGCAAAGGCAGGGCAAACCGCTAGTTAACTCTCTGGCTAATTAAGTGTTCGGTGGACAGAAAATATGTGGGAAATTATTGGCGAAAATGGGTCTTCGAGAAGACAAGCGCGACTATTTGTATTTGATTTTATTTTGTCGTATAAATTCCGAAAACTGCTTTGACAATGTAGGTATTGCCATAATTCTAGAATGAAAATTTGGTAGATATAGTTTATAAATAAATACTTTCGACCACACTATGAAACAAACTTACTTGTACACATTGCATTGAATTTATTATTAAAACCGGGCAAGTGCGTGTCGAGCCACGCGAAAGATAGGGTTCCGTAGTTACCCATATAAGCCTCTATAACCCCTGAACTAACAGAGTAATAATATCCGTTATAGTTTTCCTTCGAAGTTTATTACATGGACTACCATTATGAACTTTTACAGGTTCTTCACACCAGCTGTATAGATTTAAAAAGGAAGGGGGGGGGCTGTTTTCGCAAAAATATGCTCTTCAAAGCTAAATATCTCGCAAACAGATACTTAAATCAAAAAATCAACTTAGCAACATCTAAATGTTTTTAAAATATCTATTTAAAGATACCCCACAAAATGAAATCGACGCGAGAAAATAACATTTATTTCACTTCACGTGTAGGAGACGGTACCCTAAAAAAAAATATTTTTCAAAATTTTATTTCACACTTTGTAGGCGTAGTAAATACATATACATATTCATGCAAAGTTTCATGTTTCTAGCACTCATCGATTAGGAGGAATACCAAGGACGGACGGACAGACATTACGAAACTATAAGGGTTCCGAGACTTTTACTACGGAACCCTAAAAACCGACCAACCTGACCGATTTCACCGTCGGCAGAAGTAATATCTTCAAGCCAATGGTAAACACAAAATTAGTCACCTGAAATGTGGTTCTCAGCTGTTGAACTGATCTTGACAGTGAGTGTAAACATCTGACCGCAGATAATTTTACCTACAATACAAAATTTACACAATTATTAATTTTAAAGGTACTTGGAGGCAAGGTAATCTTGTGAGGATGATTTAGGGTAAATATTATACTTTACTGAACAGTAAATTAAAAGACAAAAATCCCTACAGAAACCAGAATATTTAATCAAATCCAAATCACCCAAGCATTTCAGTTTCACGGGACCTTACCCGTTTCTACGGACGACGTTAAAAAAACGCGACGTTTATTAAACGCCAGCTGGACGTTGAGCGGGAAATTGAACTTTATGCTTAACGCCAAGCGCTTAAAAATCCGTCGCGATATAAGTCCGCTGCCTTGTGTACTATAGTCCGGCAATTTCGTGCGCGATCGTCCCGCGGGGTGACAGACGGTGGCGGGGACGAGGTAGCGCGTCGTAATAGCACACGGCTACACACGAAGAGAAGTTTGCCAGGATAAATCTTGCGATTTGTACTTACTTGTGACGTAAAATAGGAGTAAATAAAAAGATAGAACTACTTTTATTGTTTATATTTTTTTATTATGCTTGAGGACAAATTATTAGGAAAACTAAAATTATGATATATTGTTTTATTATAAATCAATTTCCATATCACTTTCATGTTCACTCTCTGTTTGATCTTCTTCATAACTTTCGTCGTCAACATCATCGTCGTTTTCCCCCAGTTTAATTATGAATCTAAAAAGACATAAATGTACTATAGAAATAATAAACAACTTCACGTACAATGACATGATTCCGAGATTATAGCTTGAGCACTCTGCCAAGTTAAAGCAATAATAATCGATTATGTTAATAAACAATAACGTACCTGTCCATTTCGTCGTCAAATACTCGATCTGAATTATAATATTGGTCCTCGTTTTTTATGACATGATTATCACAATCGCGCCACTGTTCAACCGAATAATTAGAAAAAAGCAATTCTAAATCTTTTAACTTTTTATCTAAGTTCGAATCAAGGGAAGTCCTTGCGAGCTCGCCTTTTACGTACCCCCACACGAGTTCAATTGGATTTAAATCCGGATGGTATGGGGGTAAGCGAAGCACGATATGTCCATTTTTGTGGCATTCATGTCTCCATGATAATCACCGGTCTTGGAATGCGATTTGAACATCAATAAAGCATTAGGTACAAAGCCATTGCGACTGCCAGCGTGTACAATTACAATACGAGGTCCTTTACCGATATTTTGCATAGCCCCGCGTTCTGTATTAGACTGCCAGCATTTTTGTGTCACGTGATTTTTATTCACGTAGGTTTCATCCAGGAAAATTATTGACTTACCCTCTCAGCGGTATTTTTTAATGTCTCTGATGTAATGCCACCGCAGGCGCATTATGTGGTGACGTTCAATTAATAGTTTCCTCTTTGACTGACATGTTAAATATTTGAAACCAAGCCTATGTATTGTCCGTCTCAAGTATTCAAGTGAGCAATGAAGAATATTGTCTTGTTTCAATTCCGCATTCAACTTTTTAAACGATGGGATAAATTTTTTGACAGTAAACCATTGTGTAATTTTTCTTCGTATGACACCTTCCGTAAAATTGTCGATTTCAATCCTTTTTTTAGGAAAACGGGTTTTTCGTGGTGAATTGAAAGTCGCTGTGCTGCCTTGTACTTCCATGATTCTAGCTTCTTTTATAATTTTTTTAACGCTGGTATCAGACAAACCTGTGGCTTCAGCAACAGTTTTTGCTAAATTAATGTCGTTTGCGTATTCGTCCGAGGTTCGGTCATTTTTTCGCTTTACAAAAAATTGGTACACTTTATGTACAACTTCCTTAACTTGTCTTGAGATAGCCTTACTCATCTTGAGATCTTAATCTCGTGTGCGGCGAACTCAAAGTAGTACGGAATATCAAGCACGTGTTGCCGCTTCGACTGCGCGGCCGAGACTGCCGTATTTGACGCGCAGATGCACGCGTTTCCCTTCCCCGCTGCACCACCCGCTACCCGCTGACATCTTTAGTACCTCGTCCCCGCCACCGTCTGTCACCCCGCAGGACGGTCGCGCACGAGCTTGCCGGACTATAGTAGGCAATGCACTTGATCTATTCCGACGTATTTTTCACGGACGTTTAAGAATGGATGAATTGACCATCAAGTGCCTCTTATATGCTGATGACCAGGTAATACTTGCGTCATCGGCGGAGGAGTTGCAGGTGATGGTTGATATTATGAATGAGTCTTTGAAAAGGAAGGAAATGAAAGTGAACGCAAGTAAGACGAAAGTAATGGTATTTGAACGAGACGAAAGCATGTCGAACTGTGCGATTGTTATTGAAGGAGCAAGTGAAAGAGTTTGTTTATTTAGGGTCCAAGTTTACAAGGGATGGAAGATGTGACGACTACATTGAAAGAAGAGTTATGGCAGGAAATCAAGTGAATGGGGCTCTGCATAACTTTATGAACAGTCAGAAGATTTCCCGGAGGGCTAGGCTGGCGAGTACACTTATGTATGGAAGTGAATGTTGGGTTTGGCAGAAGAAGCATGAAAGTAAAATAAATGCAGTGGAAATGAGAAGTTTGAGAAGTATGAGTGGGGTGACATTGGCTGAGAAAGTGAGGAACAGCGTGATACGAGAACTTTGCGGTGTATCAGAAGATGTAGTGAGCAAGATAGAAAAAGGAATGCTTAGATGGTTCGGGCACGTAGAAAGGATGGATGAAAGAAGATTGATGAAACAGATAAATACGGCGGGCGTAAATGGACAGGCAGGTAATGGTCGACCTAGGCGAACGTACTTCGACCAAATCGGAGATGTTTTGACCAAAGGCCAGGTCAAGAGTACCCAGAACCGGAGAGCGTGCATGAAGATAGTTATGAAAGTGGAAGAAGCGAAAGAAGTATGCCAGGATCGTAGCAAGTGGAATTCCATAGTCTCTGCCTACCCCTATGGGAAAGAGGCGTGACCATATGTATGTATGTATGTATTTTTCACGAGCGTTAAAAAATCGCCCGTGGATCGGCCTAATGGAGCTATTTCATTATACAAGTCATGCAAGTTGCAAGTGTGACGTCATAATTGCATGCATAAGCGCCTTAATACTAACAATGATGTGATAAAAATGTACATACCGAAGAATGTGGATTGTTCATTCCATTAATGATATGTACCATAAGTCCGTGGGTCTCTATAATCCTCTTCCTAATATCCTCATCATTGGCACCGAGAGAAGCAAAGCATTTAAAAGCCCCTTGTTTTGCACCAGCCGATGGACACGTTACTATATCTGCTAGGGATGTCATTAAATGATTTGATATTGCCGCTAACCGTTGTAGTGATGTGTCTACCTGCAAATTAAGAAAAAAAATTCAAAAAGTTTTTTTTTAACGCACGGAAGTTGGACCTGAATGATTTTTTTGAAATCAATTAGGTGGATGTTCGAAATTCTACCATTTACCAATATTCTTCTATTGTGCACTTGTTTGCCTGGCAACACTGTCAATGCTGCCGTCACATTTACCCGACTACTTTTGAGGTAAAAAGGCCGATGATCGAATTAAAAATAAAAAGTGTAATATAAAAATGTATTATATGAGAATAAGATGTGAGAAATTTGTATTTTAATGACTAGAGAAATTATGAAAAATACTGTAATTTAATTGACAAGTAATGTGAGTAATGAGTAGGTTCTTCAAAATAGTTTAAAGGGTCCCACCCATGAATAGTCCGTCTGCAGGCTCAGACCATTCAGACAGTCGATAGACTGTCTGAATGGTGAATGAAAGGTTTTGTTTACCAAGTAAATTTGTACAATATTCTATCAATAGATTCTAATCTATTCTTTCTAAGGTTGAAATTGGCTATAGATGTTAGTCGATAAGGCTGAAGACTATAGAACATACCTCTGCTAAGTAAGCTAAAGCCTCCGCGGCCGTCGCTCTGATATCTTCAGGCATTTCCTTCGTACAAAGCCGAGCTAAACATGGTAACGCACCAAATACCACTCTGGAAGACACAAATATACACAGTTGATGGCTAGCAATAACAAGACAGTAAGTCCGCCAAGTACTAACAATATATTTTTAAATAGCTGATTATCACGGCTCAACTCCATTGATTTAGTTTTCTCATACCCAAATCCCACGGGAACACATTACTATTATATTAGTGAAAGAATTTTCAATATCAGTTCAGTAAGTAAGTGTTCAAATTGTCAAGTGTTAGTCAGTTATCAAGCAACTCGATTCACATGATTTTGCCGCTCACATGATTTTGCCGAATACAATCAAGGATAATGAACCTACATATCTATATGTATATAGAAATGGTGAATGTAATTTTTGTCCCCCCTTAGCTTTCGAGAACTGCTTATGCTACAATGATGGTTGACCCCTCTATGGATATCCCTCGAACTGGAGGCAAGCCAAAAAATCGAAAATTTGACCTAGCCCTAAGGGGTCAAAAGTTATAGGCCAAAACCTATGGCGTGGTGCGGCGCGAAGCACCGCGCAAGACACAGTACTAGTGAATGAAAGAATTTTCAAAATCAGTTCGTAGTTCCGTAGCCTATACAATTCAAACAAATAATCAAATGTTTTCTCTTTATAATATTAGTATGTACAGTACCCGGCGATAAATATTGCACATCGAAGAATTATTAAAGGAATCAAATCATAATTGTTTTAACAGCTCCTAATAGATACCGGACTGTTTGTATTTCGTGCGACAGAGATAACGCTCTACGAAGCCGAAATTAGCCGATTGTCTCTTTCCAAAGGTCGATGTGCAATATTTATCGCCCGGTACTGTAAATACATTTAAATTATTTATATTAGTCGTAGGCTTTATTGTCAAAGTGACTGGCAGTTATCGAACAAGTCTGGATTGCTTTATAAGCCGCGCACGATGTTAGTGAGATAGAACCTTGTCACAATAAACGGTCCGTGACGTCATCAAGCGCTCAAAAGTACTGATAACAAAATAGTTATATAGGTTAATCTACGTCACCAACATGGCCGCTAATCCCATTGTCATCTTGCGCGGCTTATAAGTAAAGTATGACGTTATTATGTACCTGTTATCATCAGGTGCTAAAGCTCCAGTTCGATGCATAAAAGTGATACATCTCGAGGATCCCATCGCTACAACTAGCGGCTTATCTCTGGACATCATAGTCATCAATAAGTCTGGTATTGACTTGTCACCATGCCTACAAATACGTCAAACATTAGAAGTCACAAATACCAACTATAAAAGCGGGATAGGACCATATAATTGTCGGAATGGTACCAAATTGAAATGGGACCACTCGGGCTTTCAATTAAAAAAGAAATTCAAAATCGGTTCACCCAGTTGAAAGGTAGCAAACACAAAAAAATACCGTCAGAATGAGACCCATCGGACCAAATCGGTTAAAATGAAGAAAACTAATTTGTCAATTGACAGATTGGCAGATTCCGGAGTCGGCCAATTAGAGCCCGTTCAGTCGCGAGAATTTCATTAGTGTATTTCGTGAAGTGAATCTGCCAATACATATAATCAAACATTTCGCATATAAATACTAATATGAAACAAAACTAAAGATGTATTCTAGTGAATGGACGTCTGAGGGTAGACGAAAGAGTACCGTACTCTCATTGGCGGGGTCACTTCACGAAATACACCAATGAGATTCTCGCGACTGGACGGGCTGTCATTGGCCGACTCCGGAATCTGTCAGTGAGAGTTGTCCGATAGGTCTGAACAGTGCTCAGTTGGTTGGCTTAAATATAATAGCCACTCACCTTGTGTTGACCAGAACTTTTGCCACACTAGGGTTTTCAAAGCACATGTTCGCTATCAAATCTAAAGCAGGTAATGTGGGTTGTATGGGAGGTGCCGATGCCAGTAAAGCAGCGGACGCCTCACACCCGCCCGCTGTACATAGTGCCTCTTGCTGCGCTAGACCGCAACACCATATAGCAAGGACTCGCACTACACATGTACGGGATGTCGTGTTTCCTTCTATGCCTATCTCTGTGGACAATTGTAAATACATGTTTTTGGACATTCATTGCATGGGATCTAGACAACTGAAAAACATACATTTTTTCTAAATAATGTACATTTACACAAAAAAAATTATACATAGGAAACACCCAAACTCTGATACAAATATTTCTAGATCGCACATATATTTGATTTAACTCGGGAATCACGCATGGGACGCGTGCGCTATAAGCTTGAGAGTTGAGCACTACAAAATGTCATATCACTCCGGTCTGCACTTATTGCGGATATACGTCGTTGAGCATTTTCCACAAACACGAAATGTGTACAATACGGTAGGTGACAAAAATATTACATAGCATCACGCCTTTTTCCCGAAGTGGTAGGCAGAGGTGTGCAAACACACCCACATCTCGCCAGCTATGTTAGGTCCCATGTAATAGGGAGCGAGCCTATTGCCATGTACCGGGCACAAGTTCCAGACTCTAGGATAATTATCTGGGTAAAATTCTAAAGAGAATTATACATTATCCACCAGACCCGGGAATCGAACCCGAGACCTCGAGTGTGGCAGTCCGTACATAGTACCATTGTGCCACCGAGGTAAAAATAGCACATCGAATTTGTCAGTTCAGTAGTTACGGAGCCTATTCAATGAAAATAAACATACAATCAAATCTTTCGTCTTTATAATAATAGTATAGATAGAACAGATGACTACTAATTCAGCTCCATAGAGATTTCTCACGTGAATCAACTAGATATTTTTTGGTTTTTACATTTATTTCAAACATTATGTCACAGTATATTTTTATTTTTTAAAGCAATGAGTTTGCTTAAACTGTTCTTAAAATATTAAATTATGTCACAGTTCTATCAATATAGATATTGTTAGAATTTGAAAGTATCTACTTCCAAATATTTATATGATCCTTTTCATAAATACATATTACCATATTGAAACTGTGCGCTTAAATGCACACCAATATCAGGGAAGGCTCTGGTAAACATAGTTATTAATTAGAAGCAATAGGTTCACCCCTACTATGTGAAATCAAAAAAGTTACAGACGTCAAAAGTGAGCACACAACATGCTTGTGCCTGTTGCCTACCTCTTCGGGTATACAGGTGTGATTATATATAGTTTGTCCCAAGACCATGCCACATGCAGGAAAAGTACCTTAAACATTGTAGATAGACAATTTTATTTTGAGACATCCTGTATTCACATATGAGAGACGTTTTATATTGAGAGTTGTTTTACGATGGGCATTCAGTCATATTACATAACATAGATACATCATAATCATTTTCACCCACGAATGTTATTACCTCAACTCTCATTAATATTTTAATATACATCATGCATAAGGTGTTTATTTATGTTAAAATGTGAAAGCTGCTCACATTAGCTCACTGATTAAAAATGAAATCTTTTAAACTAGTTGCCACCTGAAGCTGAAATTTGGTATAGACACTGAATGTGTGCTACAGAAGTCAACGTAAACACTTTCTTTGACACTTTCTTTGACTTCTAAAATAAACTGCTTCATGTTCCAAGCTACAATTTTTTTTATTATACTACAATTCTATGCTACCACTACTGGTCTTTAAACTAGTTGTCTATGAACTAGTTTGTGGTGCGGGACAAGGAAACGTTGTTCGGTATTGTAAGTTTAGTGTTTGGATCTGGATTTTTGCCCAGCACCAGAGGTAACCTAAAAGCCTACTAGCCACTCACTCCACAAAAACCCAAATCCCATTGTGAACCTTGAAACATTATTTGTTTACTAATTGTCACTTGTCTACTAGCACAAATATTTGGTTTGACTAGGTGTTAATATTGATATTGGTTGTGACCTTAAAAATACTACTTATAGAAAAATATAAATTTCTTGCTGCTAATAAATTAAATATCTAAAAAAAATATTTTAAGGTAATGGATTCAAGGAAAATTACTTTCCACTGCCTACATAGTTTCCAATTCTATTGCTTTGGGGGTAGTTTTGATAAATATAAAAAATGTTTCACAACTGTACATGAATTTAGTCTATTGAGCCATCACCCTCTATTTTAGACTATGCATTGCTTTTGAAAAATATGGCTAACATACGTACTTGTTAATCTAGTCAATAGGTTCATATCTGCTGGCAATGATGAAACTGGCGCTGGTGCATGTAAGAATATACTTCGGAGGGCACATAATGCCGCCTCTGTGACCTTTGTGCCCAATGGTGCTGTTTTTAGAAGATTTATTAAACATGTAGCTGCACCTTGCTCTACAAGATCTCTGACATTATGCTTTGTGCCTTTTGCTAGAGAACCTGATTAAAGAAAAAATATGATTAGGAATTATGAGAGTTGATCTGGTAACATTTAGGTACTAAACTAAAAACAAGTATGTATGTGTGTACAACATCAAATATTTTGTTGCACAAAATTCCCTTTACCTGGTTATTTTATTAAATAATATTGCTTAAATTATACTTAATACACAAGTATAATTTAAGCAATATTAGATATATTATAATAATTTACCAATAGTGATGGTAGCTTCAAGTTTTATGTTTGGATCCAAGGCATCGTCAGACATCAGCTGTAGAAGTCGCGGGACGACTCCTTGTTGTATCACAGAACTCTTCTGTCTATTGCTGCCAATTACTGAATTCTTTAGCATCACCAGTGCCTCCACGATTCTCTCTTGATCCGATGAATACAATTCATCGATGTAGGAACGTGAACTTTCGATATCCTATCGGCAAAATGGTATAGGTTAAGAACTTGACCACCTATTGTAATATAATACAAAAGCGTGTTTTATAAACTCACCATGAATACTGTTATTTGTTGCATATTTTTTGTCTCTAATTTACGCAGTATTGGTGGTAAAAATAACGCAATGAAATTTCTTTCGAGGCCGAATACGCTGACGCTGTCAGTCACAACTCCTGTCAATAGTTTTTTTTTCATTCGCCCTCCTGTCAAAGATTCACAAAGATTGAGGATTTTTCTTTTTTGTGTTTTATGGTTTGGTTAAAACAAATAAAATTTGTTTATTTTTCTATCTCAATTAGTCGATACTGAGTACAAAAATATAACAGAGATTAGGTATTACAATCTATGTGAGACTGGTTTCCGTACTAGGATATAAATACCTGTATTACAGCCCTTCCTAATTCTGGGCGGCAAATACCCAGGTATATTTATTGAGTACTAGCTGACCGCCACAGCTCCACCCGCGTGATTTAGTTTACTCGTTCCCGGTTCCCTTGGGAACACATTACCGGGACAAAAAGTTATGTTACTCAGGGTGAATGTAGCTTTCCAATGGTGAAAGAATTTTTGTGAAGAAAAACAGTAGTTTTTGAGTTTATTCATTATAAACATACAAATCTTTCCTCTTTATAATAGTAGTGTAAATACATATCAAACTTAAAAATTTGTGCGAGGTAAGGGTTTTATTATTTTTACTAAATAGGTATTAAAATGGGAGTTTGTGTGTGTGTGTGCGTGTGTGTATTTGACTGCGGTGTGAGTAGACATTATTATCATAATCGTCTGAACGCCCAACAGTGCTGAGGCTGAAGGTCAGGGACGTTTTGAAAGGTGCACCACCCCGGTTTGCGGTGAGGTACGTCATTAGTACCACACTATAATTATTTAGTAGCGAGATGTAAATACTCAAAACTCAATTGAGCAGTCTAAAGTAGGTATTTAGTCACACCGCCGCCTTAGCAGGCGTTCCCCTCGCTCACATGATTATGACCTATAGGTCATAAGTTAGAAATAAAACAAATTGGCGTCTTGACAACTTACTAGACTAGATCTAGTTGCGCGTGTGGCATAAAGAATAAGAGTAGCTTTAGCCTATTCGTAATTAGATGTCTTGTAGGTGAATAATCTGAGTTACCTACCTATACTATTAATAGTATTCTATGTCTTACATAACATACTGTTTGTTGGTTTTTGGAATAAAAGACAGGAGCTCGTAATGATACGTGTCGTGTATTTCAGTCGGCCATGTTACAAAGTGAGGAAGGAAGGAAGTGAACATAGACAAGACAATATTGATATAATCTAAGCATAGACTAAACTAGGCTATGGCTTACAAGCTAATATAATATTATGACATCTTCCCTTTAAGTAACTTTATTATAACTTATATTTTAGATTCTTATATAAAAATAACAAAACGCATTTTAGTGTTTTGACACGAGACAATTTGACGTTTTAAAAGATTCTGACAGTTGACATAATTTGAAGTTGTCAATTCGACGATTGTTTCTAAATGTAAACAAACAATGGTTTACAACATTTTAGTTTACTAATTAATTACTTATAACTAAGTACATGACAATGAATACGAAATAATGTTTATAAGACTGTGTCTATAAGACGTTGTGGTTGCCTTATCTCTCTTCCTGAACTAGGATATTTCTTAATTGGTTGACTGCTAGTACGTTGAGGAGATTGACTATGAGAAATTTTAGAGTAATCATTTGTATAACAAGGAGTATAACTGATATAAGTTTGATTGGAATTGACTGGTTGAGTGTGAAAATTATTAGTCTGTGTGTTATGTGAATGAAAAGAATATTGAGACTTTGGTCTAAGTGTTATGTATTGTCTATTGCGACGATATGTACCAAATTTACTTTTTATGATATGCGACTTAGGTTCAGGACCAACTTGTTGTATAATACCTGGAAACCAAGACGATTGTGGATGTTTTTGAAACATAACATGACTATTTACCTCCAAGGGTTTAAGATCTTTGGAATTTTTGTTGTAATACTCTTTCATCTTATGTAAATTTTGATTATTGACTTGTTTAAGATGTCTATAGTTACACAATTTTGGTTTTAAAAGTTTTTCTACTATAGGTAGCTTTGTACGAAGTCTACGTGACATGGAAAGTTGTGCTGGTGAACATAAATTGTTTTTGGGAGTATTGCGATATTGCAGTAATGCTAAATATGGATCAGTATTATCAAGTAACCATTTTCTAAGCATATTTTTAATTATGCCTACTGTCCGTTCTACCATACCATTTGAACGGCTGTGATAGGGACTGGAAGTGACATGGTGAATATTCCAATCTTGTGTGAAATCATGAAAAGATTTGGAATTCATCGGTGGACCATTATCTGACATTAATGTATGGGGAATACCATGACGAGCAAATATTGATTTTAGCTTGGTTATGACTTGGTCTGCACTGTAACCATTACTTAAAATTGCTATCTCAACATATTTTGAGAAATAATCGACTACAATTAAGTATGTATGCTTGTTGAACTCAAAGAAATCTATACCAACCTTATGCCAAGGAATGTATTTGTAATCATGTGGTAATAAACTTTCTTTAGTGTTACTCTTTCTTAAAGTGAGACAAATTTCACAATTACTGATGTAATTATCTATATCTTGACTAATATTAGGCTAGTAAATTGTATGTCTTGCCAAATTTCTACAACTATTCAAGCCTTGATGACCTTCATGTAATAGTTTTAAGAAATCTTTTCTTAAAGAAATAGTTATAATAACTCTATCTGACAAAAATAAAAGGTTATTAGCATAATGTATATCATCTTTAACAGGAAAGAAAGGTTTAATACAATCTTCTACTTTATGCTTTGAATTTGGAAATCCATTTTTACAGTAATTAATAAGAGTTTGAAGAGTTTGGTCAGACCTGGTAGCTTGTTCAATTTGTTGTAACTTGAAAGGACTAAGTGACAAATTAGCAGTGAGTAAATTAACATGAAGTTTAATATCTTCATCCAATTCTACTAATGCATTTTCTGGTAATGCAGCACGGGACAATGTGTCTGCGACATATGAAGAATTAATTAGAGACTTTAATTTATTGAATTCTTTGTCATGACTGTCATTCCATGACCATATTGTGTTTTTATTAAGTAACTGTCTTATGTTTGATGTTTCTTTTGATAAATCTTTTATGAATGAGCCAAGAAAATTAATCATGCCCAGGAATCTCTGGACATCTGTGACATTCTTAGGCTGTGGCATGTTGCAAATTGAATTTACTTTAGATGGATCTACAGACACTCCATTTTTATTGAATATAAAACCTAAATACTTGACTTCACTTTGACAAATGTTACATTTATTACTATTAAATGTTAGACCTATATCTTTTGCACGACAAAGAACTTTTTCTAGGATTTGATCATGTTCTTGAATGGTTTTAGCATGTATAAGAAAGTCGTCCATCATTATTTTAATGCCTTGTATGTCACCAAACCGGGAAATCATTTCTTTATGAAAGATTTCTGGAGATGCATTGACACCAAACGGTAGCCTTAAAAAACGAAATCTGCCATAGGGGCTTATAAAAGTACATAGTTTGGATGATTCTTCATCTAAGACAAGATTCCAAAAGCCTGACTTAGCGTCTAAATTTGAAAAATAACATGAACCATTTAGTTCTGCTTTAATTTCATCAATATGTGGAAATGGGTAATGTGAACGTTTAATAGCTTTATTTAACTTACGTGGATCTAAACATAATCTAATGCTTTCATCCTTTTTAGAGACAATTACCATAGAGTTGACCCAATCAGTTGGTTCATCAACTCGAGCAATAATACCAGTGACTTCTAACTTATTAAGTTCTGCCTTGACTTTATCCTGTAATTTAAAAGGAATTTTTCTACTTGCGTCTACCGACGGCTTGACATTTTCGTTGAGAGTTAAATGACATTCATAGTTTTTAAGAGCTCCTATTCCATTAAAAACCTTACTATATTTCTTTAGTATTGACAGACTGTTTGACTCTGCTGGGACTTTGTGACACATTGACTGTGATATGACTTGACTTTGACTGTTAGACTGACTTGACATTGACTGTAAATTGTTGTTCTGGCTATGCTGACTAAGTGTGTAGTTTGGACTGTGTTCAGATATGTTTTCATCAAAGGTTACTGAATGTATTCTTTTTATGACTTTTAACTGTTGACATGACTGTCTACCCAGAATATTTTTGCAATCTAACTGTGTAATATGGAAACACAAGTTGTATGATTTGTCATTATACTTACATGGTAATGTACAATAACCGATTGTAGGTATACTTTGACCTGTAAATGTTGTCAAGTTAAATGGTGTTTGTATAAGATTTATCTCTTGCAACGCTAGTTTTTCCAAATGCTTTCTTAGACATCAAATTCACATCTGCACCTGAATCAATAAGTAAGCAAACAGATTGACTACAGATACTTAGGGTTATTGACCATTGGTTACTACATTTTACAGAATTACATTGATAAACAGCACCTAAAAAAGCTTGATCATCATTAGAAAAATCTTCTTGCACATAATTAACATATTTTTGCTTGGACTTACACATCTTTGAATAATGATTAAGTTTTTGACAGAAATTACATTTTGCACCAAGAGCAGGACATTTAAAACGATGTGTTTGACCACACTTTGGACACATTGAGTTATTCATAGACTGATTGTTACCTTTATAACCATTGGGACTGCTATAACTCGATGAATGGGATGTATTGTATGACTGGTTAGGATTGTACCTTGACTGTTGACTGTGACTCTGACTTCTTGATTGACGATCCTGTGACTGCGGATTGTACCTTGATTGTTGACTGTGACTCTGAATTCTTGATTGACGGTCCTGTGACTGCGGATTGTACCTTGATTGTTGACTGTGACTCTGATTTCTTGATTGATTTCTTGACTGACGATGTTGTGAATGACTTCTACTGGACTGTTGACTACTTCTGTTATGTATACTATCTATACTAGCTACAGATGAATTGGGATTTGTGCCTGATAATATTTGAACTTCTTTCCGGGACGATTCTAGTGACTTAGCAATATTTATAGTGGCATCTAAAGTGGTAGGTAATTCTTGCAAAATTTTCTCTTTAATGTATTGATTCTGATCATTTAGATTCCAACTAAATATATCTTTTAGTAAATCGTCTTGCAATTCACCAAAATTACACTGATGGGCTATATTTTTGAGATCTGTTATATAACTGTCCAGCTATTCATTTTGCAGTTGCTTTCTGTTAAAAAGTTTATGCCTTATCATGGTTATATTGAGTTTTGGGCTGAAATAACCTGCAAATCTGTCGATCAACACTTGTAGCTTGACTGTTTCGACATCTAGGTTGAAAGAATAAAATATGTGAAGGCAATCTGGTCCTATATAATGTAATAAAAGTGCTACTTGCCTATCTTCGCTTTCTTGATCATATTTAAATGCTTTGAGATATATTTTGAATTTGGTGATCCAATTTTTCCACGTGAGCGGCATGTTGGATGCATGAACGTCCATGTGCTTGAGGCGACCCGACGACGTTGAAGATTCGTCCATTTTTTTCTTTTGGTTGATCCAGTTCTTCCTAAGACACGCCAGTTTACACCACACCTGATGTTTGTTGGTTTTTGGAATAAAAGACAGGAGCTCGTAATGATACGTGTCGTGTATTTCAGTCGGCCATGTTACAAAGTGAGGAAGGAAGGAAGTGAACATAGACAAGACAATATTGATATAATCTAAGCATAGACTAAACTAGGCTATGGCTTACAAGCTAATATAATATTATGACACATACAAAGCTTTATTCTAGTCAGGAAGCCCAAAATACATCACGTCTATATCCCACAAGGGGTAGGCAGAGGTGTACCTCACACCCACACCTGTCTTAGTACCCGATCTATAATTACTAATATATTCACACTAGGTATTATGTAACTATGTTACATAACTCCATAAGAGTCCAGGTACCTACATTTATAGGATGACTATACTGTAGCTAGAGGAGTACCTCACATCCACACTTTGTAAGTACCTAATCTTGATGATGGTGAACTACCACCAACATAATAATTAATATACTTACACTATGTAACTACGTTACATAAATCCCTAAGCAGATCCCAGGTACACCACCAACATAATAACTAATATACTCACACTATGTATTGTGTAACTGTTACATAACTCCCTAAGGTTCCACATAGAGGATCATACTGAAAGCTATTCTCTATAGGTAGCTTTGTGATCGTATAATCGTATGTCTAATCATGATGAGTATCGCTCCGATATCTGGCAGAAGAATACTATTAGGTACCTATACCCCTAAGCAATGAAACACTAAAGTCAAGACTGATTATAATATCTTACAAGTATTTAAACATAATAACAATACAATACACTTATCTTAGTATAGAAGCTCCTCTGCTGAACTAGGCTTTAGTACCTATGTCCTACATAGGTATAGGTACATACTTCTGTAATAATTTGTGATTGTGAAATACATTAAGCAATACTTGTAAATTCGTAGACTAAAACTGAACAGGAACTGAACAGGATCGTACTACAACACTGCCTTTTATAAAAGACTCAATGGTGGGAGTCGGCAGACATTGACAGTGCGTTTTAATATTTAACTACCCTACAAATATTAACGTATAGGTACAGAACCACTTTTACCCACAAGTATAATAATATTTCAAAGAATTATGACGAAGCATCATCTACATATTTTACATAAATATATGTATCCGACACGCGCCTATTGTCATCCCCAAAAATGCCAACCTGCTCAATTTTTTGTTGCAAAAAAAGGTCAGGCACATCTAGTTTACAAAAAGATGGTATTACCTTCCATAGGTAAGTATTTTTAATCAAATAGTAATACAAATTTCTTTGTTTAAAATAATCAAAGTCTCATTATTTCGGATTTTTCTATCAACACGAAGTCGGTCGTTTCATACAATTCGCAAATCAGTCAAACATGTCAAACGACTGACATGGGTGTTGCCATGGCAACAAATACACAGTTATAGTGTCTGTATCGGAGTGATGTACCAAGTTAGGTATCGATAAAATACCTTGAAAATGCAAAGAGGTGCAATCTAAATTACTGGTTTGAATATTATTTAAATTACGTAGGTCTGTATATTATGATCTTGATTTTAATAAAGGTTTTGATAAGTTTAATAGGTATAATATTAAGTCTTGTTGTATAATTTTTTTATTATACTTAATACTGGCATTCGTAACGCATGTCTGGGGTGGGGCTATGGAAAGGCACGGCGAGTCCTTGGCTATTAGCCTGGACATCGCCAAAGCCTTCGATAGGGTCTGGCATGCTTCGCTCCTTTCCAAGCTTCCGGCATATGGTCTACCTCCTCAACTGTGCAGCTGGATTGCCAGCTTTTTAAACGAGCGCCGAGTGCGGGTCCTCTGCGATGGCCAGGCTTCTCGCTTCTTGCAAGTGAATGCCGGGGTACCGCAGGGGTCCGTACTATCACCAACTCTCTTTCTTCTGCATATCAATGATATGCTATCCCTCGGGAACATTCATTGCTATGCAGATGACAGCACACTGCACGGGAGTTACTCGGTTCGTCCGACGGCGGGGCGATCTGAGATTGAGGAGGAGAGACGACGACTCGTGGCTGATCTCGACCGTAACCTCGACAGTATCTCTCAATGGGGTACCGAGAACCTGGTCGAGTTCAATGCCCGCAAAACACAGGCGTGTGCATTTACTGCGAAGAAATCCCCTTTCCTTCCCCTACCCTCTCTTCAGAATGCATTATTACCAATGAAGGACAACCTTGATATCCTTGGCATAGACGTTCGTCGAGAGCTCAATAATAAAAACTACATCGAAAGATGTATAGGGCTAGCTTCGCGGAAACTAGGAATACTGAATAAGGTAAAGAGATTCTTTACACCGGACCAGAGGTGTCTGCTGTACAAGACGCAGATTAGACCCTGCGTCGAATACTGCTCTCACCTCTGGGACGGCTCCGCGAAGTATCTGCTGGACGCTCTCGACGCTATGCAGCGACGGGCTATCCGTATTATTGGTTGTCCGGAGGTAACGGGAAGCCTTGAGCCGCTAGCTCAGCGCCGAACAATAGCTTCCTTGGCCGCATTCTACCGTATTTACCACGGCGAGTGTTCTGAAGAGCTCTTCAATCTGATCCCACCCTCTTCCTTCCGATCCCGAACGACTCGTGCCGGGCAGAGATGCCACCCCCACACAGTGGATAGCATGTTCGCGAGAACCGAACGTTTTAAACGTTCGTTTCTCTGCCGAACGATAGTGGCCTGGAACGCCCTGCCTGTGCACGTGTTTCCTCCCACATATAATCCTGGGTTCTTTAAGCGGAGCGTGAAGAGGCACATCAGTAGGTCGTCAAGTTGAGGGCCACTCTCAATAGTAATGTGTGCTGTGAGAGTGGCCCACAATCGCTAGACGTCGTCACGACTTACCACCAGGCGGGCGGCGTCAATTTGGCGAACCAAATATAAAAAAAAAAAAAAAAAAAAAAAGAATTACATTAGCTAATAAATACTTCGACGATATTTTTGTTCATTTATTTATTACAGGTTTCCGAAAGATCCGAGAGTAAGGGAATTATGGATATTGTTTTGTAACAACAGACGTACCTGGATGCCTCCTAGAGCTGGTGTCATTTGCTCGGAACACTTCAAGATCTTTGATTTTCGAGTGTTGGCGAACAAGAGAAGACTATTGCTTGAGGGCACTATACCAACTCTAATACCACATTGTACTTGTGTTGTAAGTTTTAACTGACTTCAAAAAATAATGAGGTTCTCAATTCAACTGCATTTTAGTACGACCGGTAACATAATTGTTATAAAGTATATTAGTATGTTTAGTTCTTAAAATACGCGTATATTACTCCGCTTATAAAAATTATAATGTAAAATCTATTTTTTCAGAGCCATCAATTATCCTCCGCTCTATCAGATGACCAACAATCACCTTGCGATGTCATTAGTACTTCTGATCCGTCTATGAAACCGTGTGCATCATCTACTCCTCTACATGTGAATTTCCTTTTAATATTTTATCGTAGACTAGCTGTTGCCCGCGGCAACATCCGAGTGGAATAGTTTTTCAGATCCAGATTTCCATGGAAACACGTTAACGGGATACCTATTCCCTACATATATCATCTTATTTTAAGATATGCACGCCTACTAGCTGTTGGAGAATGGGAGTCAGGGTTATGGCGCCAGTGGTCCAGGCGCTCCCATCGCCCAACATCGGTACAATGTTGGACGACACAACTTTCCGCATTGCCACTTGCCTTCGGCTGGGTACACCTTGTGTATCCCCGCATCATTGCACCTGTGGAGTAGCCGTCGATAATCTGGGACACCATGGTCTTTCTTGTAGCAGAAGCGCAGGTTGTATACCTCGGCACGCAATTCTAAACGACATAATTCGTAGGACTCTTTCCACCGCAGGTCTTCCGGCCGTACGTTTTTTTTTTTATATATTTGGTTCGCCAAATTGACGCCGTCCGCCTGGTGGTAAGTCGTGACGACGTCTAGCGATTGTGGGCCACTCTCACAGCACGCAATACTATAGAGAGTGGCCCTCAACTTGACGACCTACTGATGTGCCTCTTCACGCTCCGCTTAAAGAACCCAGGATTATATGTGGGATTATATGTGGTTCTCGCGAACATGCTATCCACTGTGTGGGAGTGGCATCTCTGCCCGGCACGAGTTGTTCGGGATCGGAAGGAAGTGGGTGAGATCAGATTGAAGAGCTCTTCAGAACACTCGCCGTTGTAAATACGGTAGAATGCGGCCAAGGAAGCTATTGTTCGGCGCAGAGCTAGCGGCTCAAGGCTTCTCGTTACCTCCGGACAATCTATAATACGGATAGCCCGTCGCTGCATAGCGTCGAGAGCGTCCAGCAGATACTTCGCGGAGCCGTCCCAGAGGTGAGAGCAGTATTCGACGCAGGGTCTAATCTGCATCTTGTACAGCAGACACCTCTGGTCCGGTGTAAAGAATCTCTTTACCTTATTCAGTACATTAACATTAACATTATTTACATTAAGCATTATGATATAAAAATAAACTGTATACATAGTCCACTGTATACAGCTATAGATATACCCTGTATACAGACTCTTCGATTTTATTTAGTTGTTTAGATTTATATGATGTATAGGTTTGATATAATACCTACCCTAAGTTACAAATAGCAAATAAAGTCACACTTTTATAAACAACATCCACCTTGGTATCATTTTTGAAAGATGATTTTAATAGTCGATTTTGTAAAATTTATCGATAAAATGTATCGACACTGTTACATCAATAGTGGGCGGTAACTTTTGGTAGTGTCATTATAGTGTTATGATATAAAATGTATATGTATGTGTTTGTGAAAATGTTAATGTGTTATTCTTATTGTCATGTGTGAGTTTCGTAGTGGCACCCGATTGGGTTTGAGCGTCTGAGAATGTGTGCGTGTCGATGACCCCCCCCCCGCACCAAGCATGCTAGACTTTTATGTATCGGGAAAATGCATAATGCCTTGGCCCGTCATATACGGCGACAGCGTATACGACGACCGCGTTGGTCTATGTATTTAGTTGAATATTCTGATCTAAGCATTTCATTATACCTACTCAAGAGACCGTGCCAGCGTCATACGTCACCGGCGTCAACTGACTGACTGACTGACGCTGGCTGTCATCACATCGCTTGGCTCGGGTGAGTAGAGGCAGAATAGAAGCACTGTACGATATTAATATACTGCACCGCGTAGCAATATCGTGTATAGACGCGCCAATGTCGATTTATTAATTTTTGTATGAAAAAAAATAATTCAACATTTTGCAAACTTGTAAAACAAAACTTGCTACATGTGACCGGTACCTTAAAGGCCTGAGATACTTTTAAAATAACACTTTATACTTATATTATAATTTTAAATACATACACTGATACATAAAGAACTCCAAGATATGAGCGATGTGGCAACCCTATACCGCGGTTTCCGCGGGTCCGATTATCCAGCGCATCACCCCTTCCTCCCCCACCTCCCCGTCTCACCGCCATCTCCACCGCTGAGTCCATCGAATCTTGCAGTTTGACACAGTGATTTGTATGTATACACCGCGGCACACCGGACCAAAAACGCGTAAGGGGAGCTGGGCTCTAACCTAGCAGGCAATTACGTATTTAAGACTGTAGGATGTGGGAAGGGAGCGATGGCGTGCCAAATAGCACAGACAACAGCGCATCGCTCAATTATATAGCGTATAGCAAACACCGAATTATAAAGTTTAGGGCACTGTAAACGTGTTTCAAGGTAAATTAAATGTATGGTGTGCGATATTATATTGTTGTGCTATTTGCAATGATGCGGTATATTATATCGTATTCTTAATGATGCTTTATACGGAGTGGTGTTTCTTGTCATAGAACACTATTTTATTGACTTGGCAGATGGCAACACTGCTCTGTTTATCTGGCACAAAGGCTTTTGAAGCCATGCCAAAAATTCTCAAAAAAACAAAAATCAGTCAAAGGTAATGGCACAAAGGCCAAACATTCTCAAAAAAAAAAAAACTGTCAAAAGTGTCAAATAATAAGTGTCCTCAAAGAAAAACTTTCCTTTTATTCTTTATTTCATTCGTTCCATCCACTGTTCGTTTATTTGTACCTATGTAATAATAACATCGATTGAAATCGATTCTCCATTTCTGAAGTGACTTTATTTGGTATTAGAGAAAGAAACGTTCTTTCGGTGTATTTAATAATTGTGCACCAGCTTTCGCACCATTATATCGTAAGACAATGACCGACTCAGGGGTAGATACAAGTAATGAGAGCAGCGATAATCCAATATTTGATCACTGTATTTTAGAATTCAGTCCGCCTGCTATTCCTATCAATTTGGCTGGTCAATCAATGCCTGTGGAGTTTTTGGCTGAACCACACGATCATGTCGGTAAAATAAAATGCTCTACCAAAGCAAGACACTGTAGATTGAAATATAGATATGGACGTGCTATTTGCTCCTCAAGAAATCATAAACTTCGTTTTGCTGCCTCCACAAACAATGTGGAACTTGTTGACAAACTGTTGTTAGCAGGAGCCGACCCTAATTCTTCAGATGACCATAAAAGAAGTCCTTTACATTTGGCTGCTTGCCGTGGCTATGTTGAAATTGTAAGATCACTATTGAAACACGGCGCGAATCCAAACATCAAGGACACTTTGGGTAACACACCTTTACACTTAGCTGCCTGTACTAACCACATACCAGTAGTCATTGAACTGCTAGATGCTGGCACTGATGTAAGCTCTCATGATAAGAATGGTCGAAATCCAATACAGTTAGCCCAGAGTAAACTAAAGCTAATACAAATGCGTCCAAGTGGAGCTGGAAGTTTTGAAGAGACTAAACAATTAATTGGAGAAATATGTTTAGTGGTTAAAATGATGTGTAAATATTTACAAATACAGAAAGCTGATGCCGGTGATTTGGAGTCAGTCCGTCAAAGATTGGAGAGAGTTAGCACTCGTGAACAAGTAGATTCTGAAGTACAAAACTTACTTGACAGTTTGGATTGCTTAAAACTGAGATAAGTTTTTTTTATATTATATCTACTCAAGTGATCAAGACTGTTTAATGTTAAACTTCTCTAATATTTAATAGTAGATAATATAATCTACTTTATAATGATTTTGATAAATTTAGAAATCTTGTTGATTAGATTAATATAATTACTATTATTTATCAGTAATCTATGGACTTGTTTATGATTTAAATGAAGGATATTGTATTATAATAGGTACATATGAATTATTTCGTAACACTCAACTTTATGCATTTTATTGAGTTTTCAATATAAGTATATTTTCAGTCTGTTACAATAAGGTTAGTCTTTAAGTATATTCAGCTAATTATGAGTTGGTTAAGTAAATAAAATTGGTGATTTATAACACAAAATGCTAACAGTTTTTTATCATTTCTTTATTAACAGTTTCATAAAATGGAAAAACAATACATACATCTCTTAATTAATGATATTTGAAAGTATGCCAATAATTGAGTAAGTATTAAAAAGCTCAAAAAAATCTATTAAACATCTACAGAATGTATAAAATTAAATGGATAATCTCTGGAATGTATACTATAGTCTGGCCAAGCAAAGGAATGAACTGGCAACACCAGGGAAAGACTAGTATAGCAACATGTGTCTATGAGTTTCCTTGTAAAGCTTTCTATTAAGACTTTTGATCATTAGAATTTTGAATTGTATAATTTATTGCCTAAACTCGAAATTATTATTATTTAAATTACCTTTTTTTCTAAAAATATGGCCTAGTATCAGTAGTTCGGTAATTTATGGGACCCTTCTCATATGGGGGTTTAAAAATAGTTAACGACCGATTCTCAGTCCTACTTAATATGCATGTTCACGCGGTTTCGGAAGAGTTTGGCAACAAACCCTCTGACACATGAATTTTATATATTAGATGGAACTTTAAAGGATGCTTTGTTCGCTTGTCAGCAAACAACCAGCAGCTTCGTTGTTACCAAACAATAGAGATGTATTCTTGAGCTTAGTCAACTCGATAATTCTGGTTACTAGCTGCTACTAGCTCTGCTGCGGTAGTAGAAATATCAACTGATGCTTGCCGTTGACATGCCTGCAGTATAGAGAGGCTTGTCTCTCGATTTTCTCTGTCTGCATCACTTTATCCCTCGAGTGTCTTATGTGATGCTTTCTTTGCAAAGTTAGCTCACACTACCAACATTAATAAAGCAACTCCTAGACCTAGACTTGAGAGAAGCTAAATTACCATCCGTTTTATGGTAGCAGAGAAACATGTTTTAGTCACGGTTCCTTTAAAATTCCGTAATTAAATATCTAAATATACATTTTAAGTAATAAATGTTTTTATGAATACATTTTAAGTAAAAAAAACGGGTTGGAAGGTTCTGATTTACAAAGCAAAAATCAAAGTATCAAGACTACACAAGGTCTTTGCAAACTTAGCCTGGCCAGACTATATATTTTATCAAGTTCATTATTACAAAATATAGTAGTAATAGTAGAAAAAGAAACAAGATCACAGCACAATAAGAAATATTTTAAAACTTATTATTATTTAATAATATATATTTTATGATTTGTAATACTTAGCTATAAACATCGTTTTAAATTTATATAACTTAGATAATATTTATTTTGTAAACAAATTTGTGAAACAAATATTAACTCTATGATCTGATATTTGAACTAAATATAATAAGTACCATATCACAAAGTAGGCAATATTATTGTATTTCTTGATTTCATACATTTGGGGTTTCAACTCGGAATCTGTTACATAGATAGTATACTTTCGGTCTTAGAAACGTTTTATGGCATGTTATTTGTTATTATCACAGAAATAAACTATTGCTAAATATGTTAACTAATACTGCTATACTATTATTAAGTTTCACATAGTAATGCCAATATTTCAAGATGTATTTTAATAAATTATAGAATTAATATACAGGTGAATTTTTCAAGTGGGCTTGGATGGCCAAATCCTAAACTATAAGGAAAAGCGAAAAATGCTCAAAGGAGTCACGAGCCCGATTTTGATGAAACTTATATAACCCCATCATTGGATTTTTGAAAAATCGAGTGTCCTAGCCGGTAATCGAACCCGTTACTTATAGTTTCTGATTTGGAGGTCCAAGCCCACTTGAAAAATTCACCCTGTAATATAATTATTATATTAAGTATTACTATTTTTTTAAATCATTTTAGTACACTTAGTTTGGGCAAGTTGATAGTATCCATGTAATAATAAAGAAATTGCAGCTTATTTTTTTATTAATTACATACTTAATCGATTTTCATAAACAAGTAGGAGCACTGCTATCATATTGTTCTTAAAATGCTAATATAATTAGTAACTTTTATTAGTATACTTTGAGCTTAATTAAACACTTCATGATACATGTACACATTTCCTAGTACATTTATTAACATGAAAGTAATTCAATTATTTACACTGGAATGTGAGCAAAATAAGAGCATAAATCAATTCCTTAGTTTAATAAATTTTAGAGTGCAATTTGGCACTAAATATTTTTTTATTGCAAGCCGTGACTAGTCTCCAGTAAAACAATTTTAGGTTTAATTTACTTAAAAATTTATTATCACATTTTCAGTTATGGAACCAATTGAAATTATATTTTATGGAATGCAACTTATACACTATTTCAAGTACAAAATTCTTGAAAGTAAATAACTTAATTTAGGTAAAATTAGTGGCACAACAATCTAACCACCCCCTGATATATTGTAATCTCAATATTGCACTTACATCGGCTCTGTTAATGGCTCAAAAAGGTGTATCAGTCAATTAAAAATTATTTCTAAGTTACGAACAACGTCACGTTATTTCATATCTGGCACCATTAAATTAACTATATTGGGGAATATTTCAGCCTGGATGGGACCATAGTCCATGCGTTCGCCATCCACAGTCAGATAACCACTGGACCCCTCCTCTGGGACTATCCTAAATGCGCTAACAGGTATCATTTTAATGTACTCATTATTCATATCGACGTGCGCGCCGTGCCCTATGCCCAATAGAAAGGATAAAAGTTGTGACCTGGATATGCCAGCTTTGATGATCAACATCCAAATTACGCCGTCAGAAAGCTGTGAACGCGGTGCGAACAAAAAGTCCTCTCCTATATACGGTTGATACGAGACATGGACCAAAACGAACTCACCAGATTCGTGTACCCAATGTGAAGGTAAATGAGACATTAAAGATGGCAAGTGTGAGGCAGGTCCATGCATACAAGTGTGAACAGGTGACCGCATTTCGGAACCACTACTCGTTACACTGTGATACTCAGAGCCCCTGGTACTGTAAAACGCACTCCTTCGAGAATTTACAGAATACCATGAATCAACTCTTTGATGTTGTTTTCCATTGACTGCGTTTGTAAACACTTCACTGTGTTCCTCACAATCAATGAACGCTTCCGCATCGGGGGAGTCGAGCGTACCGTCATGGCTAATACTGTGACTGAGGGTTAACGGTTGTTTTGCTTTAGGCAGATTGCCGACATCCTTAATCTTCGCATAACTTATTACACCTTTGTACGTCCTGAGGCCAACGAGTCTGGCAATCGCCCAAACGGCAAATCTTTGGGATCCAATAGCTCGTAGCCTTTCGCTCTCGATATCGATGTCTGATAGAAGGCCCCAGCCGACAGACAGGAAGGAGAACATTATCTATGAAAAAAACATGGTTAGCAAAAAAGGTATAAAAGTAGTTGAATAATAAGTAGGAAGATTTGTTTTTTTACTACGCTTTTTCGAGCATGCAATCAGTCTTGCGACTATAAGCAGCTTTTTGCAACTGAATTTTTCATGTTAGACAGGCCCCTCC
The DNA here is from genome assembly GCA_963556515.1 of Nudaria mundana. Classification (NCBI taxonomy): domain Eukaryota; kingdom Metazoa; phylum Arthropoda; class Insecta; order Lepidoptera; family Erebidae; genus Nudaria; species Nudaria mundana. The sequence continues at coordinate 15,535,890 of OY748304.1, forward strand.
AGTTATGAGCTGTCTTTGTAAAGTAACCCTTTCTTATAGTTTGTCCATGTATGGCTTCTTTTCAGCCTTCTTCTTTTTTAGTAGGAAGATAAACTTATTATGATAGTGGTACAAAATATCCACAATGGATTATATTAAGTACAGTCTCGAAATATAAGTTATTAAAACAGTTATTAAAAAATGAAATTTAATATTAAACGTAAATTAAGAGAAGAAAGTATAATTAATAAAGTACATATCAGGCGTGTGATTGAAACGAAATAATTTGTATCAGTTAGACGGCAACTACTTGTTTGTTGTGGCGGACGTGCTCAATTGAAAAGTGTAAATGTACTATTTCCACCGTCGCGGTGGACGGGGCTACGATAAGACACCTATGTATACCTACTCGTCAAGGACAGAGACGTAAAATATAGCAGAATGGACCTGATGGTCAACATCCAGATGATCGTAATAAACACGGACTTTATAATAGTTTTAAACAAATAAAAACCGACTTCGAACGTAAACTAAAAAGTTGGGATATGTAAAGTTCTCTTCAATACAAATTAATCAAACCCAAACAGAACGTTACTGCTGTAAATCGTTGATGAGTTCCCTCTGACTGGCTTTCGGCTCCCGCATCAGATCGACTCCAAACCTTCATTAAATGATTATTACCTAATGAAAAAATTAACAAACGCACTATTCGCCCTTACAATTTTTGAAGGTTCCCCACTATTTATCAGTGATCCGATCAGCAGATCCAGGTGTCCTTATAATGGGACCCCCTTGAAAAAATATCTCCTTTCCAACAAAAAAATAAATTAAAATCGGTTCATAAACGATGAAGTTATCCGCGAACAAACATAAAAAAAATATACGGTCCAATTGAGAAACCTCTTTTTTATTTGAAATCTGTTAAAAATTAAATAGGTTTCATTTTGTAACCTTCTCTGGGACATAATAAGTGATTACTATTACTGATTAGAGAATCAAGTAAATTGTATTAATAATCATCATCTACTGAGCCTTTTCCCAACTCAGTTGGGGTCGGCTTTTTGGTCTAACTGCGATTCGGCTGATATTCGATATTTTCCACACAAGTCAAGACCACAAGCTTCGAAGGCTTAACTTGGAAATGTGAAAGGAACTGTACTGGAGGATTAAAAATCTGTAGGATGGTATACTAAACTTACTTTAGTTTTGGTTTCGATGCGGACCACATCCATTGGCACTGTTTGACCTCTCACTATGCCCATTGCAAGGCCAGTCAGATTCTGTGGAAAGTATGGTTCACTGAAAAGAAAAGATAACAAGTGATTAAGAATATAAAAATCTTCTACTGCTTAATTAAAATACCGCGGCTCCGCCTGCGTATGCATATGATTTTGTCGGTCCCAATCCCTCGGGAACACATAACCCGGTTAAAAAGTAGTCTATAACACTGAGGGGTATTACACATATTGGCTGTGAACGAAAAAAACATAAAAGCATAACGTCAAACAAAATCTCTAAATTAAGGTCCCTCAATATATTTGTTTTCTATGAGCTAGATTACTAGATTACTATTACGAAACGAAATGATGGTTGGAGGAACGCATGATTGGAGCGAGAAATGACAGGCCGACTACAAGAACCCAAGTATACACCTTCGCGCAAGATTTGCCTAGCAACGGCAAGATCTGCGTTGGGTCATTTTCGAGAGCGAGAAATGCTCTGTTTTTTTCCGTTCACTGCATATTATTGAAACATTTTTTTCCAAATTGGTCCCGTACTTACGAGACGTATTCAATGCAAAGAATCACATGTTTTCTCTTTATAATACCTAAAGATAATAGTCGTATGATTATTAGCCTCGCTGGCGCAGTGGGTAAAACTCCAGTTACACAGCTCTATCTAGTGTATCAGTCGTTGAAAATGCAAATTTTCTACGGTCCAGTATAATTACCTTACAAAATTGGCTTTAAACAAAGTAACTAGCTATTGTGAAATCTGGTTTACGTTGCAAAGTAATAGTTAACTAATCTTAGGTTTAATTGACGTGTGTATTGTGTACTTGGCTTCCACTTGAACTTGTGTTGAACTAAAACACCATGTAAATGAATTTCGTCAATTCTTACTTAAGTGATAGGGTCCAGAAAGTAGTGATCAATGGTAAACAGTCACCTGGTTCTCCTGTAGCAATGGGGGTACCGCAGGGTTCAATTTTGGGACCTTTTCTTTTTCTAGTATATATTAATGATCTCCCTCACCTCATAAGAGACGACCACGAGGTAGTTTTGTTTGCTGATGACACTTCTTTAATATTTAAAGTTAAACGTGGACAGCGCGAACTTGACGATGTAAACATTGCCCTCTCTAGGATAGTCCACTGGTTTTGTGCTAATAATTTATTATTAAATGAAAATAAAACTAAATGTGTAAGATTCACCTTACCTAATGTAAGACTTGTTAAAACCAGTGTTAAGGTTAGGGATGATATAATAGAATTGGTCGATGACACTGTCTTTCTGGGCATAACGTTAGACTCCAAATTGCAATGGGGGCCTCATATCGAGAAAATTTCGGCCAGGCTTAGTTCAGCAGCCTATGCTGTCAAAAAGATCCGACAACTTACAGACATTAAAACGGCGCGTCTTGTCTACTTCAGCTACTTCCACAGTATCATGACATATGGCATACTACTGTGGGGTAACGCTGCCGATATTGAATGCATCTTTGTGTTGCAGAAGAGGGCTGTCCGGACTATCTATGGAATGGGGTCTCGGGAGTCATTAAGAGATAAGTTTAAGCATATTAACATCCTTACAGTGTATTCACAGTATATTTATGAAATTTTATTGTATACCCACAAGAACAAAAGTAAATTTGTGAAAAATAGTGATAATCATAATCTAAACTTAAGAAATAAGGATAAACTGGCTGTTCCCAAATTTAGGCTTCATAAAGTGAGTAATTCTTTTGCGGGGAACTTTATTCGAATGTACAATACATTGCCAACCAAAATAGCAAATTTATGTGTTAATAAATTTAAAAAACTAATAAAACGTAAATTGTGCCATAAAGCTTATTATAGTATTAATGATTTCTTAGATGACAAGGCTGCCTGGTTGTAACACGAATTGCTCCTTTCTAAATAACTCTGTATTAGATTTAAGATGAAATATTTTGGAAAAAAGCCGAACTGAGTTTCTTGAGGGCTCTTCTCAGTCTCGTTGCATTTTGGAACCCTCGGTAGAGTCACACCAACTTTTGACGAATCTAAATAATTTTCAAAAAATTTAAAGATAATAAACGTTATTTTATTTTATTTTAAAAGTACTTTTCCGCTATATTTTTGTAAAAAAAATAAAGCTATATAGTGGAAAAGTATATTATGTATAATATAGTATGATTTACCTACGCAAAAAGGGTTGGTGTTAAGGAGTTATTGAATTCACACCGGGAGAACGCAAAGACCAACCCCTTGGCCTTAACCACCGACACTTAACTAACCTGCAGTTATTTTTTTCTGTAATAGTTTTAGATTATTAAAGTTAATGTTTGTGACGAATGTGAATAAATTTGTACCATAACGAGATTAATGTCAATCGACGTTTCGTGCAATATTCCTTATCAAACTCATACAAGGCCGTGAAATCTAGTAGTTGCTTATGAATACTTCACCATATTAAAGAAATTTTATTCAGAACTAGTTAGTTTTGTATACGTGGAATGATTTTGCAACATTTTTCATTGCGGTCATATTGGGTGCAGCGTGATGTTATATACCCTATTACAGTACAGCTTTCCTACATAAATTGACTACTAAACACAAAAAGCATTTGTCAATTCGAACGATTAGTTTAAAATTATCTCTTTTTATTTAATAGTGTTTAAGTTTTACTATATGTAGGTATATCTTCTATAATTACTATATTCAGTTTATTCCATTACTTTTCTTTTCAGAACTTTTCCATCTTTCTTTTCATAATATATGCCAATACCTATCCACTGTTTACTTCACTTCTATCTACTTATATCCATCCAAAGGTTGCCTGTAAGAGATCACTCTTAGTGATAAGGCCGCCATTTGTACATACTATTTAAATATTAAGTTTCTGTTTCATTTGTATTTTTGTATTGGTGTACAATAAAGTATAATCTAATCTAATTAGTTCCTGAGATTAGTTCAACCAAATCTTCACCTTCATTTTAATATTACATAACAACACACTAAATCACATCTTTATCCCCGAAGGAGTAGACAGAGGAATTTGATGGGCCCACATTTTATTAATTGAGCTGAGTTTACGAAGCTCTTTCTTAGGCGACTCGTGTATTTCGTTCGTGATCAAACTCCTCCTAAACGACTGGACCGATCTTTTTGAAATTTGGCACGGTCATAGTGACCATCACCGTGAGTGCATATATATCTGAATTCATAAAGATCGGTCCAGTCGTTTAGGAGTTCGACCCGGATCGACAAACTCAGCACAATTATTGCAACAGCAGAATGTATTGCATACCTAGTAACTTTTAGATAATTTGTCGTAGAATGCGTCCGTTTGTCATCAGATGAGATGCGTGCCGGTAAAGAGGACGTCGGTCATGAAGATGTTGATAACATCCGGAATATGACATCAGTATAATAATTACATGTTATTAGAACAAAAGTATGTAATACCAACAGTCTTAAAACCTTGCAAACGTGATATACCTCTGTATAGTATAAAATACCTAGTATCAAAGTAATGTGTTAATTTTGTTTGCGGTGCACTAATAATGCACTAGCGACCCAGAAAGTCTGACACAGCTAATAGTAATACACAATGATACGTATTAGGTACTAGACTACTGGGTACATGTATTACGTACTAGCCATAATTAAGTACTACACATCAGCAGCGACAGGTATTCATTTATTATTTGCGACCGGCACATTTAGGACTAATATTCTTACCAAGGTCTTGGAGGGTCAGGCTAACTGTACCCGGAAGTGCACCTGCCTATTAACGGATGAAGCTCTTGCAAATAAAAAAAAAGAATGCCCAGTTAGCTTAGAGTAGATAAACTTTCGCGTTTTACACCATACCACCGGGACAAATACTTTAAAGGTTACGATGTAGGTAAGTTTTTATGAATTTTGTTTTAAACATAAATGGACTAATGCTGCGCAGACGAACTCGTTGGTAAAACCAGCAAACCAATTAAAAAAACCCGCAGTTGGTGTGTAATAAATAAGGTCGTGCTACCCAAAAGGAAAACGATTTGTGACGCAACTGTTGTACATAACTTGTGTTTTCTTATGATAGCAGAGATATTTCATCATAACATAGTATAAAATCAAGTCGCTTCCGTTGAGGTTACCGGAGACGTAAGAGCGGCCGCGGCGTTGGGCCTGGAAATTAAAAATAAAAAGTCGCTTCCGTTCCCTATGTATGCTTAGTTATTTAAAGCGGACTTTGATGCGGTTTTCACCAATGGATAGATTGGTTCTCGACGAAGGTTTCTGTGGTTTTCGAGCGGGCGAAGCCGCAGGCGACCACCAGTAATATTATAAAGCAGAAGAGTTGTATGGTTGAACGCGCTCATCTCGAGTTCGAAATCAAAAAATATTTTTGTGTTGATTATGCAAAAAAGAAGAAGGCTACCTGTATACGCTATAACATCACTACACATCAACTATGACCAATAGGAGCGGATCAGCACTTCCTTTGAGAGCGAACGCCATCAGCTAGTATTTCATAAGTGGTATAATTCGAGCAGGGGTTCATGGGGCTCCCACAAAGAATTTGGGGTCCCAAGCGGTCGAGGCTACGATACTTAGATCTTTAAAACTACGGAACGGATTTTGATGCAGTTTTTTAATAGATAGAGAGATTTATTTAAGAGGAAGGTTTAGTATATATACTTTGTCAAGCGGGCGAAACTGGGGGCGTGCGCTAGTAAGTAATAAGTTTATGATAAAATACTTATTTTAAAAACTACTTCAACTTTGGATGATAAGGTCATGAGTTTTAAATCAAAACAAGCATGGGATTTAAAATGATAAGAATCATGGACGAAGTATTAAGAACAAGCTAATTGATGCCTACTCCGAAATCCCACAATAGGTACATACCTATACATTACTAGAATAAAATGTTTGTAACTTTCACGTTTGTTATTTAATACTAACTAAGTATCTATATATTAGTAGGAAGGGAGTATTTATTTAGCCTTTGTGTAAAATCTTATCTTTCGTAACCTACATTCACCACAGTCAGGTTCAGCCTCATCGGCATAGGTAATTGCAAATGTACTGAATCTTTCTATGAACATAATTATTCGTATAAGGAATGAAGTATGCTAACTTTTTCTCAAATAATTATTATAATCATAATCATTTCAATTGGACAATATAATCGCAAAAACTATAGTCTTGGGCTGGTCTTGAACCAGCGACTGTTCCCTTTACAGGAGGAACGTTCTGCCAACTGACCAATACACCACTAGCCCTTTTATATTTCTCTAATACCGCCCTCCTCTTGAGCCCTATGGCTGTGTCTAAACGTAATTGCACTAAACACTATTAGTTAGATCCTTACTAACCTTAATAAGCTAGTAGATGGGACATTGGCGATGCCGTAAATCGCGATATTGATACTCGTACAATAGTGATCGCAATATTAGAGGTTTTGGGCTAGTGGTGTCGTGTAGTGCAGTGTGTTTGTGTGATTTATTTTATAAAATTATTTGAATCTTTCTAGTTTATGATTAATCAAAAACTATATGTAGATATTTTCCGATCATTAAGTTCGCTATATTAAAATACCAAGATCCGGGTTAGTGTTTACTTTAAACATAAACAATGACGTAAGCAGCAAGTGTAACATAACTATGTTAGTGTTCATATTTGATGGTTCACATAACTTGCTCTTATCCAACTCGCAATACAAATTCCGTATTAAATTTCCTTGTATTTTGATTTACTTTAATTCCTCCATTGACTTTCCTTAACTTTGACATGGGGAAATACAAGCCATAATGGAAAAAAAATATCATAAGATGTATGACGTGTTTGACAAAACCAGTTCTTGAGCAATATTTCTTTTCAATGTATGTAATAGATTTTATTGTTTTTATAAATGTGTATGAGGGTACCTACTTTTCTATAAGTATAGCCAACCTAAAGAGACTTAACAGTTCATTGTTAAAATAGACATAATATGCAAATGGAGTTATTAATAACACGATTAGTAGTGTTTTAAAAATAATTGACTTTATCAACGTATTATTTTAAGTGTAGCTCGATAATTTTATAACAAGGCGAACATGGCATATCATTATATTAATGTAGGTATTCGAAGACGCGCCCAGCGTGAATTATAAAACAATCTCTAAAGTACATGCCGGTATGAGCCTTTTTACCAGTTGGGATCTGCTTTCCATGTTCATTGACTTCCGTCCCGTCGTCCATTATTAACGGGGCAGTCCTACATAGGCGGGCCCTCCAACAAAACGAATTTTCAAAATCTTCAATTGGTTGAAGATATTTGCTTTAAAATTGTGTTGCAAGATTCCACCCGCACTTAATACATTGCAAGCAAAAAAGTTTCAAAAAAAAGCTATCATAGAATCTATTGCAAAGTAAGTATGCTGGTTGTATCATCATGTATCATCTTCACGACATCAGGAGTAAAATAGGTATATTGGCCTAACCGGTGAGTATCTCAGTCTGCAGACTCATTTTGCGGACTGAGTTGGACTCTCGGACTTTACTCTACCGCATGTGACCTAGTAGTAAATATTTTTGTAGCACGTGTTGATTGTTTGCAGCTGCCCCCCCCCCCCCCCGTGCCTAAACCCGTTTGTTAATATTTTGAAATAAATCTAAAAATAAAGGATAAGAAAAGACAGAAGCAAAAATCAATAATAAAAGCAACGCGGCAGTATCGCATTTCAAAATGTATTCACTTCCTGGATTTTTACGCAGGATGGGATGGCTATACTGCACTTTTTGTACGGGTCACCAATGGTCACCACCTGGTATAGCACCTTGTGTCGAACAAGACAGGCGAGGCTGGGAAGGGTAGTGCAAAAGTGCAAGCGCATTAGTTGAAGAAAAAATCTAATTCCTTTCTCATTTTCATCTGTTGATTCTGTGGTGCAAGTGTCGCCCGTTTCGTACCAGCATCATTGTGCAATTTCTGAAGAGCAGTATTAATTAAAAATTGGATAGGTATATGGCCATCATCAGCCCGCGAGGAGCTCCTGGAGACCCTAGATCATAACCCATGGGGGCGCCCGTACCTTGAGGTTAACTCCGACCGAGGGCGCTCCCACTGACCCAGAGTCTCCAGGCGGATCAGCTGGAGGGGGTCTAGGGCTCTCTGTTTCCGACGAGCGCGGAGGAGCACATCCCTCCGCGCATGGCTTGGTCTCAGACGCCCAACGCAGATAGCAGCGGCGAAGACGACATACCCGAAGTCAGAGAGATAGGAGCAGTGGTACTTCGGCTCAGTCGCCGGAAAATCACCACCCCTGGACCCGACGGCATTCCGGGCCGTGCATGGGTCGTGGCCCTCAAGGAACTCGGACCTTGACTGAGGGGGCTATTCAGCGCATGCCTCGAAAGGGACTAGTTTCCCAAGGGCCATTAACTTCTCCTAGCTGTCTCGGGCCAGCTCGGCAAGATATGTAGTGCGTTGTGCACTCACCGATGCGGGATAAAACCCAACCCCAAGGATGCGGGGTAAAACCCTACTACCACGCAGGGGCCACACTGGTGACCAAGGTCCGCCGGGCGCTACTGGAAATTATTTTTAACTTAATATTTGTGACTCGCCCTACCCCGATTTATTTCTGGTCGTTATATTTAGGCCTGCCCCCCCTTGATGGAATCCTGGCTACGCCCTTGGACGTGCAACTTTACAATAATATAGCTCTTACGAGAAATTGGGTTACGTTTGTTAGGTCTATTCCTAGCAATGGTCGTCAATGGGCTTGTTTTTTTAAATCCGCGGCCGAACCTACGTCTATTGCGGAGCGCTCCCGGTAGGCACTGAAAGAATTCACAGTGGCGCCCGGCGGACCTTGGCCACCTGCGTGGCCGCTGCGTGGTGGTCGGGTGTTACCCCGCATCTTTGGGGTCGGATTTATTCCCGCATCGGTGACTGAAGGCGTGTGTGGGGTGAAGCCCCACAGCACGCAGCCCTTCTGTAAGGCCGGTGGGTTGCTAATCCATCGTCATCAGGCCCCAATCATGGAGGTCGATGGTCCTAGGCGTAGTCACATCTGCGGCGCCCTCGCCGCACATTTCGGAACTCAGCGGGGAGGGTACGCTTCCTCACTCTACCGGCCGCCCCCTACACGAGCATAACCTGCTCGCAGAAGGAAACGGCCGCATTCCACTGGCTCCCGCTAGAGACCTCGTCTCCATCGTCAATGGGCTGAGATGATTGATTGATTCATAGATAAATTTGCCTCGAGTCTTTGACTTTCGCAATTTATATTGTATAAATATAGCTCATTTATACTAATATTAAAAAGAGGAAAGATTTGATTGTTTGTTTGTTTGAAGCGAATAGGCTCCGTAACTACTGATCCGATTTTGAAAATTCTTTCACTGATAAGTAGCTACATTATCCCTGAGTAACATAAGCTACTTTTTATCCCGGTAATGTTTGTAACGGGAAAGGAAACTATATCAAGCGCGGTATAAATTAATATACAAATTTAAAAAATTCTTTCGCCAATAGTACGGTGTCTTGCGCGGTGCTACGCCCCGCACCACGCCATAGGTTTTGATTTTTTGGCTTGCCTCCAGATCGATGGCTATCCATAGAGGGGTCAACCATCATTGGAGCATAAGTAGTTCTCGAGGGCTAAGGGGACATTCCCCATTTCTATACAGGATGAATTTTTGAAAAGGGCTTGGATGGCCAAATCCGAAACTATAAGGAATAGTGAAAAATTCTCAAAGGAGTCACGAGCCCGATTTTGATGAAACTTAAAACCTCATCATTAGATTGTTTAAAAACCCTTAATCCTAGCTGGGAATCGAACCCATTGATTTAGAAAAAAAAAATCACATCCTTTATTATTACACCATACGATAGTGTTGCTGTTAAGGATCAAATTCTGAGAAGTAATGATATACGGCAAATTTAAGCAAAACTTAGAATTTTCATAAAATTCATATTTTATGTTAATTTTGTTCGTAATCACAGAACTGACTATTTCGTCTTCTAAATGATGCTCGTGGGCAGGTAAAATTTGAAAGTAGAACGTAATGTTGTATCTCGCGTATGGAATTAGTAAGTACTGCCGTAATCTCGCGTTTAATACACTATAAGAAACAAGCTGGCAAGTATGTCTGTCTCTTATCACACTGGGCGGAGGCGGTGGTAGCGCGCGCGCCTCTGCCCAGTGTGATAAGAGACTAAGAGACAGACAAGAAATATGAATTTTATTAAAATTCTAAGTTTTCCTTAAATTCGCCGTATATCATTACTTCCCAGAATTTGATACTTAACAGCAACACTATCGTTTGGTGTAATAATAAAGGTTGTGATTTTTTTTTCTAAATCAATGGGTTCGATTCCCAGCTAGGATTATAGGTTTTTAAAAAATCTAATGAGGTTTTAAGTTTCATCAAAATCGGGCTCGTGACTCCTTTGAGCATTTTTCGCTATTCCTTATAGTTCCGGATTTGGCCATCCAAGCCCTTTTCAAAAATTCACCTGTAGATAGATTAGAAAACTGCGTTATGCCGTAACATTGACTATGTTTGTTACTAGAAAAAAACCAAACGTGCGAATCCTAGACGAACCGCTAGTATTAGCATATTAAAGAGGTCAATGAAACAACCCACTTAATAAAAAGTAATTAGTTATAAAACTAGTGATTTAGAACAATGTTCGGTTAATGTTACAAGTTAAGACGGAAAACCACAATATAACAGGACCACCAATCTATTGGAACACTTGGAACATAGATATTGAAGAAGAAGAACTTGGAACATGGATATTGAAGAATAAGAAGAAGATTGAATAGATTGTAGATTTTAATATTACGTAATATCTAACAAGCACTATTCTAACTACAGCCGTACCTTAATTAGCTATTGGCCTTGTATTAGATACTTATTGATGAAGATGTTTCTTCGAGTAATTAATTTACTAGTATACCTACTACAAACCCAGTTAAACTATATAACTAAGGATTAAATATTAGATTTGGATTTGTCTGTCTTTAATATTTAAAATTAACAGCTTTTTACTCACCGCCTATTTATGATAGAAGGTAGGTACTAATCGTAAATTAAAAAAAAAATCATGTGTTTGTTCACGAGACATGAACTCATGACTGACATGAATGTATTTCTAAAACGGCTGGATTCACTGGCCTGATGTGATAATGATTAATGAGTAAGTTAGTCTATTTTTTATTCCAATAACAATTTACCCTCGCGGTCGGGAACGAAGTAGGAAAAAGGTGAAACTGCATGCGTTTATAAAATACGAAACAAGAAAAGATATCTACATTGTTTAGCATTAAGCAATAGTTACTGACTTCGACAGGTGTATACACAATACCCACATTTATGACACGTACATCGTAATATCACAGAATTTTCGTATAAAGATAAAAAAATTACAAAACATAGATTAAGTTAGTGATTAACATAGATACCTATATCATTTTCTTTTACGTTCCTATACTAAATTTGTTACAAAACGTAAAGAATTTGATTGAATCTGAAGAACTACATGTTCGAATCGAAATATTCTTTCGGGGCTAGATAGCCCGTTTACCCAAATAGGTTACCTATCACGCTTAGTTAGAGCACAGTAGCAAATAAAATATGCATGCGCTGCGTAAACGGTTAAAGTTACTCAATAATTGTATAACAAGCAAGCACCAAAAGACGGCTAAGTATACTGTCAATTGATGGTATGTTCTTGGTTGAACTTGCTACACATATTGAACAAAAACCGGTCAATGTAAACAAAAGAAAAACTAAAGGCTTGGGCAAACCAAAAGCAGTTGCAATGCGGTAGCAGTGCGTCTAGGTTAGTAAATAATGTAGTTATATGAGGGATGACACACTGAACAAACGCGGGCCCGCTTTTTTCAGTGTGTCATCCCTCATATAACTACGTTATTTACTAACATAGACGCACTGCTGCCGCACTGCTACCGCAATGCAACTGCTTTTGGTTTGCCCAAGCCTTAATAGAATATTATGCGTTCCGTTTGACGTTCGAAGTCCCTTTTATGAGAGTACGTCACTTCCTTCGCTTCGCTTTGTCGTTAAATGTCGCTTCCGTTTCCGCTATCTAGGCGCGCCTCCAGCGCCCTCTACCGCTCTCCCCACCTAAATTACCTTTTAAGCACAAGCCGTCATCTTCGTCATTGTTGTGTCGTTTTAAGAGCCGAGCGCATGGTCTTTACGAAAAACTAATACATTTAGTAGATTCAATTTATGTCGCAAGTTTTTAAAACTTTTATATTAATTTTCAACTTTCGAGATTTAAGTAGAAAGTAAAATCAAACTGATTAGTTTGTTTTCCGTTATCTTAATAATAAAGCGATAAGGAGGGTATAATTCCCTAGATAAAATGCGTTCAAAGTGAAAGTTCTTCGGATTGCCTTTCGGATCCAGAAGGGCCAAGAAAAGGCCACAAGCGGATTAGTGCGTGGTATCTGGACGAAAGGTTTGACCTATTGTCACAGTGTTGATGAGTCATTTGAATAACATTTTAAATGCAACTTAGTCCGGTCAATTTAGACATTCGAAGGTGCATAAAGTCCCAGCAAGCTGAAAATCAGTAAAATTGTTCAGAACATAATTATAAATAAAATTTAAAAGTTCCCCATCATTCCCGTGTGGAAAAATTTTTATTCGAGGTCAAAGGTCCAAAAAATGACTTTTTCGCAATTTTCAGCAAAACGGTAAGTTTTATCATAAAAGTACACTAGACAAAAATTGTAGATCTTAAAATTACATATAAAAATGTATCAATATTTTTTTTCCTACGAGCCACCGTTTCTGAGATATCTATATATACAAATGGGAAATGTAATTTTTGTAATTTAGTTCTAAAAATCAAATGTAGCCACATTATTTAGTTCAGTTCAGACCTGTTAATTGTGTGAAGTTTGAAACGTGTGCGATAGATAGTTTTAATTTTATAAATTTATTAACAAAGCAATCTGACATCATTTCCGCAAATGGAGCAAATCGAGCAGCGTGCCGTCATTAAGTACCTCCATAAGAAGGGGCTGTCATCAAAAGCCATCCATGATGATATGGTCAGTACATTAGGGGATTGCGCTCTTTCATATTCATCCGTCAAAAAATGGATAGCAGAATTCAAGCGTGGTAGGGAGAGTGTGAAAGACGAACCCCGCTCTGGAAGGCCTACGACGTCCACTACTGACGAAAATGTTAAAAAAATACTCGGCTTAATTATGGGAGACCGCAGATTGAAATTAGAGAGATAGCCGCGATTATAGGCATCTCTTATGAACGTACTCAAAATAGTCAACGTGTTGGGTTTCCACAAGGTGTCTGCGAGGTGGGTTCCGCGAATGTTTTCAGTTGAGTAAAAAAGGATGCGATTGACTATTGCACGCGACTGTTTGGAGTTATTTGAAGCTGATGAATGTGATTTTTTGAATAGTTTTGTTACTATGGACGAAACATGGGTTCATTACTGTACACCGGAAATAAAACAACAATCAAAACAGTGGAAAAATCCTGGTTCACCACCCCCCCAAAAAGGCTAAGTCGATTTTGTCGACAAGTAAGGTGATGGCTTCAGTATTCTGGGACTCGAAGGGTGTGATTATGGTTGATTATCTTAAAAGGGGTCAGACTATAAACTCTGATTATTACTACACCTTACTATGTAGTTTACAAGAGGAAATAAAAGAAAAACGTCCAGGAATGATCAGAAGAGGTGTAAATGTGCTCTACAAACATCTTTGGGGCCCCAGCGACCTCACCTGCTAGTGGCGCACCTACTGATCAACGGACGAGGCTCGTTAATTTACGGTACCTATGGAGTGGCTTCGGCCCCTACGTGAGACCAGGTGTTATAACAGTGTTGGTCCGAGGGGGTACCACCGTGCAGCTGTGCTAAAGCCCCCCAAGTAACCCAGCCCTGGCCGGGTTGCGTTAGGGGTTCAGCAGCTGCACCGCCGGGCCCGGGGCGATGTATGGTGCAGCAGGCATGGGACCAGTGGGGGCGAAGCGGAGTCTAGTGTGGGTGATGTGGGTCGATTCGCCGGCCAGGGAGACCCTTAGCAACGGCGTTGCCGCGGCCGCCCGCAACAGTCATGGGGCCCACCTGGGACCAACCACCCCAGGAGGCTGCCCCACATGTTGCGCATAATCCTGATGTGGGATCGCCGCTCCGGGTGGTAACCAGTGTGGGGTAGTGGCGGCCTTGCATCAGGGGGGTTTGGGAGCCCTTCCGTCCGGCGAGTCGGCTCCGACCTAACCACACGGTTCTAGACAAAGTTAGCCCCTGCGCTTTGTCACTTACTGCTGCACCAAATGTCGCCCTGTCTTCACGCTTCTTCTTCATATACATTATGGCAGTGCAACATAAAAAACGTAAACGTTCCACAGCGGCCCCAGGAAACCCCACAACTTCACTTTTCGAGGTGGAGTTCACTAACATCCGTGGACTCCATGCGAACCTCGATGCCGTCCAGCCATCACCTTGAGACGGCACGGCCCGCTGTAATGTTCCTCACGGAGACACAAATACGCCGCCCTGAAGACACGTCTTACCTGTGTTACCCCGGCTATGTCATCGAGGAACAATTTCGAGATAAAGCCGGGGTGTGCGTGTTCGTTAGGGCGGATGTTTGCTGCCGCCGGTTGCGCTGCCTAGAGCCTAGATAGCGGAAGGCGGAAACGGAAGCGACATTTAACGACAAAGCGAAGCGAAGGAAGTGACGTACTCTCATAAAACGGACTTCGAACGTCATAGGAAGCATAATAGAAATTTTATTCGAAGGTAAAATTTTTATATTACTTGGTGTTTTTGACGAGGTGTCTGCCAGTATGCATTACGTATCTGCTACAAGTGATACTAATAGGACATAATTACGATAATAAGTAATTCACAAGATTGCTTATGATTGATAAAAATAATAATCTAACTATCGTCACTTTTGTCTCATTATATACATAAGTATACACGTATATATACTTCATGATCGACTCTTCTTAAGACCAGAAGGCTGGTTACTTTTTAGCTCAAAGAATAAAACCGCTAACAGACGCTCCGATTTGGTCGGCCCCGACCAAATCGCGGTCGACGGAGCAACCAATCCAACATTACTACAGACGTTCCGACGGTCGGCCACTCGGCCATCCAACCTTCCCTGAAATATTTCCTCCTTCCCGAATATTTTAAGACCCAAATTAGCCAAATCGGTCCAGCCGTTTACGCGTAATGTCGTGACCAAGGGAAATAGGGATTCATTTTTATATATAGAGATATAACTATTGTAATATATAATTATACTAGTGGTCACCCGCGACTTCGTCCGCGTGGTAATTTGGATTTTTTCACGTTCCCGTCGCGCCGCGTCATATTTTGAACAATTCACACAATATCTTTATAAATTGTAGCCTAAAATCCATTCAGTAGTTTTTACGTGAAAGAGTAACAAACATCCATCCATCCATACATACATACATACTCACAAACTTTCGCATTTATAATATTAGTAGGATATTACAACTAGCGGACCTGACAGACGTTGTCCTGCAAAAAAAAAAGAACCAAATTGTGAATCTAAACCGTTCTCGAATCCCCTTGAACACACACACAAAATTTCATCAACATCGGTCCAGCCGTTTAGAAGGAGTTCAGTGACATACACACGTACAGTAAAATCCTACTAATATTATCAACGCGAAAATTTGTGAGTATGTATGGATGGATGGATGTTTGTTACTCTTTCACGTAAAAACTACAGAATGGATTTTAATGAAACTTTACAATAATATAGCTTATACATCAGAATAACACATAGGCTACAATTTATAAAGATATTGTGTGAATTGTTCAAAATATGACGCGGCGCGACGGGAACGGGAAAACATCCAAATTACCACGCGGACGAAGTCGCGGGCGACCACTAGTTATATATATATAAAGATAGTTCTTGTGGGTTAAATCCCACAGACAAGGAAAGTCTTTATGTAATTCCAAAATGTTCACTATTATTTCGCGCTCTCCGCGTCGTTCATTTGACGTCCTCTGTCGGCTGTGTCGCGAATGCGACTGAGCTGCATTATTGGTCGGAAGGAACGCTCCACACGTACCAATTTGGTTGGATGGTCGGCTTGTCAGATGCGTCGGCGAGCCGACCACGTCTGACCAGTATTAATAATAATTATGTCGGGCCGACCGCCCTACACACGTTCCAATTTGGTTGTGGTCGGGTGGTCGGGCCCGACCAAATCGGAGCGTCTGTTAGCACTTTAAGCATTGCCATATAACGAAGCTATGCTGCCATGCCAGCCTTCTGGGAACATTGCCAGTCGGCGACGAAGCGGAGGAGTTCTTTGACGCCTGTATATGGTGTAGATTTTAGTGTGTATAGTATAGTTTTAAGTAAGTGTAAATAGTATTTTCATCTACTGTTAATTTTCTTTCATACATAAGTATATAATGAGCAATAATAGAGCAATAATGAGGATAAGTATAGCAAAAAGTAGTACAGAATAATCTGCACCACTTTTTTGCTATACGGACTCTGATCCTTTAATCATATTACGTAATCAGGCTTAAGCAATTGGTTATAAAATCTCTGTACTATTTCACCTCGTTGTTCAGCGATCAAATCTAATTGAGACGTTTTATGTCCTAGAAATTCCTCCCAAGGTCGTACTTGGACTGCAGTAATTTTGATTAAGTCAACGTAAGCAAACTTCATATTACTCTCTCAAAAAGTTTATTATGAGTAGTTACAAAATGCCGTTATATATTTTAGGTACGCTGCGATCAGGCAATTGGAAATTAGCGCCGACTAATTTACGCATTTCAATTATTTATCGTTATGAATATTTTAAAACATATTTTATAGATAAGCATTGTAAAAATAAAATTAAATTGTTGAATGAGATAAGAAATTAAGCACTACATTTTTTCTGCACAGATTGTGAAACTATTGTATTAAATATTATCTGCAACGAATATTACGAGTATCTGTTGTAAACACATCAAATATTATCAAGTTTATTCAACTTTTATTCTTTTTAATTTGTACATATTATTTAAAACAATTTAATTATTTGCGTTCTTTAATGATTCTAAAATTGTGATGTGAATAATCGCCAGCTTTGGTGTAATCTTCGGGGTTCAAGCTGATCTGGCAAATAATGCACTGGTCTTAGTTTTAACTTTTAAGAAGTGACCGACCGAAGTTTCAGTTTCGGCAGAAAAATCGAGTTGCGGTTTCGGAGGAATTTGGTCGAAAGTTTCAGTTGCACCGAAACGTGTTCGTGAAATCTAGACGGCAGTCTACTTTGAAAAGACTTATTCATGTCATGACTAATAAAAACCAAGATACGTTAAAAGTGCAAGGACTATTAAAGTCTTTAATCGAGCCTTATTATAATATTAAGAAAGAAATTATAAATAGATCACAAAAACTGATGTCATCGGCGGGATTCAAACCCACGGCCTTTCCCTAACAGGGGGACTGCTCTGCCAACTGAGCTACGATGACCACTACCGACGACATCGAATTTTTGCTTCATATCATATTCATAATTTCTACATCGCGCTATTAAGGTTAGCCCATAGATAACCTCCTAATACATTCCGCATTACTGTAATTTTGTTCCTTACCGAGTTCACCTGTTTTGGCGGAATGCGAGGGGCGCGCGGAAACATGTAAGTGCGCCATGATTGGCTGTTTCAAGGTCAATCTTCGAAAGCACCGAATACTAGAGATGGGATAGGGATGAAAATGTGTCGAAAAATTTTTAATAGGTATATTATAATTATATTTTTATAATTTTATTATATCGTTTATTCCTTTATATTCTTATTTTATACATTTTTAAATACATTTATAAAAAACAAATACATTAAAAAAAAAAATATTTATTATTATAAATTTTATAGGAATAGGTATCGGGACTTAATCAAGAGGGACAGGTATTATCAACTCTCAGTTCCTATTTCCTCAAACTCTAAGTAAAAATTTTCTACCTATTCCGATCTCTGATGATCGCACATCTACCGAGCCTTTTCCCAACTCAGGATCAGCTTTCCAGTGTAACTGCGATGCAGCTGAACTTTAATATTTTCCGTGGAGCGACTGTCATCATTCTGACCTCCGCAATCTATGGCGCAATCAAAGCTCTGTAGTTAGACCAGTTGGATTTTGATTTAAAGCCCCAAATACCCGTAACGACTGCCATAGATGTTCGTATAATAACCGGGACCGACGGCTTAACGTGCTCCTAGAGACACGGAGGTCTCAATTTCTAAAAACAACCGTCACCGATCCTAAGACCGACCTGGTTAGATGTTGCTTAACCTTAGCAATGTGTTAATATACACGGTTACCACTAAGCCACGAGCCCCCCATCTCTGATGATGATACATTATAATTTTATATTTTTATTCAGTAGATGTAAAATAATATAATTTATATTAAGAAAGAAATTATAAATAGATCACAAAAACTGATGTCATCGGCGGGACTATGATTTCTTTCTTAATATTTTACGTTGTTATTGGTGGGAAACCAACTCTCCCCACGAGATGTTGCATCTACCCATTTCTTTTTCCTCGGGGCATCCAGGAAACCTATAAAATAATATATATCTCAGTTACATTGCTAATACTAAATCACATTAGCTGCGAAAAAAAATTTAATAATGCCAACGCACAAATTGGTCCCAAATAAATCGCAGCTTACCGAAATTCAAGCGGGCGCAGTCGCGGGCGACAACATGTTGCTTATTTATAGGTACTACTTTTTAAAGCATCTACGGCAAGAATACTGCAAAATATCGATGACGTACTATATCATACCGATACCCCATCACTATCGATTCAAGTGCTATTGTAATGTATTGTTAGAAAAGGATAGCTATTATAATTTGGCTAATGAGTGAAAGAGTAATTTCAAAAAAAACCTCAACGGGTTCGAAATTGTTTGTGTTTATGTTCTATTCCAACCAGAATAAATTGAACTCCGGTGCCTAGTCAATTTTATATTTACATTTATGTCTAATTTACTTACCGGTGAAATGTAATGCCATCTTTTTGGTAATTTGATGTCTTCGCCGACTTGCCACACCATTTTACGGAACAGGAAGCCATTTAAAATGTAAAATGCTCACAAAAACATTTTTTTTAAATTATAAAATCGCACGTGGTCATAGGTCGCGAAGTTGGTTGTTACTGACGTCGTGATTTTAGGCATAGCTTTATATGCTTGCGAAATCAAGTATGAGTGGCGCGCGTTTGTTGCCCTGCATGCGGAATCTATTAGGAGGTTATCTATGGGTTAGCCTTAGTTAAGAGCCTTATTATGTCGAATATTGAAACTGTTTTCTTATGTGTAGAAGAGAGAGGTAGAAGTACAGATGTTTAGTACATATAGGGGGTGAAACACACCGCCGCCATAACAGGCGTTCCCCTCGCTCACATGATTATGACCTATGGGTCATAACTTAGGAATAAAACAACTTAGCGTCTTGAACACTCACTAGACTAAATCTAGTTACGCGGCTGATATGACATTACACTAAAATGTTCAGTTTTTTTGCTGTAAAAACGATCTGCTACAACAAGTTTACAAGAAGATGTTTTTACCTTTAATTTCTATCTAATATTTAATCAAATTATATTATTAATTTCTTTATAAACCTATTTATTTGCAATAATCACAGTATTATATTTGGATGTTTCTATCAACATGGTGTCTAAAGTCCGCTGATCGGTCGAACGACTGACATAAGTGTTGTCACTCTCCCTTACCATGGCGCTCGGAAGAGTTTGTCGTTATCCAATAATATCGCAATAATTTCCAAAAAATGTGTTAATTGAGTCACGCGTTCGGAATTTTCTGCGATATCATTGGTTATCGACAAACTCATCCGATGCCATGCTAACAGTAATCCTGACAATTACTTTGTTATATGTCGCCATGACAACACGATGTACCAACTTAGATATCGATAAAAAATTGCAAATGCAAAGAGGTTCAATATAATCATTATTGTAATCTTAACATAGTATAAAACATGTCGCTTCTTGCCGTATGTACCTATGCCTAAGCATAGATCTTTAAAACTACGCAACGGATTTTTATGCGGTTTTCACCAATGGATGAAGTGGTTCTCAAGAAAGGTTATTAGTACCTACCTACAAAGCTAGTTAAAGGTATTTTTTCTGATCTGAGAATAACGTAAATACCCATAATGTTACTTTTATATCATTCATTCATACCTATTAATAATTGTGTCTTTTTGATCTAGCGCGACTTTGCCGGCGTGAACATTTTGTTAATACACATTAGCAATACGGACCTAGGCCTGATAAACTCAGCCCGCTATTTTTATATTTCAAACTTACAGTTAGGTGTCTTTTCCATTGGACTATGGTATTCTACTTATCAGCCTGTCCATCAACACCCGCCATATGTACTGACCTGTTTCATCAACCTCTTTTCATCCATCTTTTCTACTTGCCCGAACCATCTAAGCATCCCTTTATCTAGATCAGTACACACCGCATAGTTCCCGTATCACGCGGCTGTTCCCTTTTTAGCCATACTTTTCAAACTTCTCAGTTTCACTCCACACTGCATTTATTTTACTTTCATGCTTCTTCTGCCACACCCAATATTCACTACCGTACAAAAGTGTAGGGACAAGCACTCCTCTACGCACAGCCAACCGGACCTTCTGGCTGTTCATAAAGTTATACAGTTACCCAATCACTTGATTCCCTGCCATAACTCTTCGTTTAATATCCTCGTCATAATGCCCTTTACCCCTTGTAAACTTGGACCCAAAGTGCACGAACTCTTTCACTTGCTCCACTTTTTCTCCTTCAATCACAGTCACACATTTTTATATTATATCGTACAAAATGTTGAAACTGGTCAATACTCATACCAAAATCCAATCTTAATAATTTTTTTAGCTAGAGATATAACCAGGGAAATGTCCCTCTGAATAGCAACGGGTACAGTGGCGAGCGGTGTTTGCGATATTAGAACTTATAATATTTGCACAAACCAAAATGATCCTACAAAAGTTTTGGATACAACCAAGGTTATGAATTTTACTGGTGGTTGCAGAAAGTTCTGCAGTAGGCGTAAGGAACCCACAGACAGTGGCGGCCTTAGGGGGGGGGCGAACGGGGCAATCGCCCGGGGCCTCGCGCTTGCAGGGGCCTCGCGCAACGATCCAAACAAAAACAAAAAAATTTAAATATAGCTTTTTTTTCAAGTTTTCATTATATTCTTAATTATTTAAAATTATAACATAACAGTAAATTAAACTTCATTTATTCAAAACATACCTAATTGAATTTATTTATATTGCTTGCAATGACTTCAAAGACTTAATTCCCCAGTCCAAGGCTGGGGCCACTCCCACGTCCGTTGCCGGGCGTCTCTGGTACGCACGCAGAAGGTATTTCCAGTGGCGCCCGGCGGACTTTGGCTTTCTTCGGGGCTTGGTCAGGATGAGAATCTCGCGTCGGTCGGGTAGGGTTTTATCCCGCGTCGGTGAGTGAATCTGGTTACTGCGGGGCCTGAGCTCTGCAGCACGCGACCCTTCTAGCCTACTTCTGTAAGGATGGCGGGTGACTATCCCGTCGTCCTCAGGCCCCGATCGATGGTCTTGGGTGTAGATGAGTTTTCGGCGCCCTCGCCGCTGACTTCAGAACTCGGCGGGGAGGGTACGCTCCCTTTCCGTCTCGGCCGCCTCTCGAGCATGACCTGCCTGCAGAAGGACACGGCCGCGTTCCACCCACTCCCGCTGCAGACCATGGCTTTAAGCATGGTCTCCAGCGAGAGTATATCCACGCCGAGACCACTTTCAAGAAAGAGAAAGGTCCTCACCGTATGTCCCGGGGTACGGAGTCGGATTATGGCCTTAAACGCCCTAGTATGGGCGGCCAGATTGACGGCTAACCCCTCCGTGAGACCTGGAAGCAAGAGACTTTGCGTCATTGTTTCAATGGCTCAAGGGGGGTTCGGAAGCGGGAGACCACCGGGAACCACCACCATCGCAGCGGTAGAAACGATCATGGACGAGTGGCTGCACAGGCGGTACGGTGACCGATCCATCGTGAGGTCACGCTCCAGTGTCAACACTGCGAGGAGTCCGGCGAAGGCACCGCACTCCACACGCTTGTGGAGCGCTCAGCGTGGACGAGTCAGCGCTGGGACCTCGTTGTGCGTCTAGGCGTGAATACCCTCTCAGTGGAAATCATGCTATGAGCCTTGGTCTCCAGCGGGAGTAGCTGGAACGTGGCCGTGTGATTCTTCGAGCACGTCATGGTGGCGGCTGAGAGGGAGAGGGAGCGTACCCTCCCTGCTGTCCGAAGTCGGTGGCCAGGGTGCCGCAGACGCAATTACGGTCAGCTGCAGTGCTGAAGCCCCGCAGAACGCACACTTACTCACCGACCCTGGATAAAACCCGACCCCAATGATGCGGGATCAAACCCCACCCAACCCCAGAAAGAGGCCACGTAGTTGACCAAAGTCCGCCGGCGCCACAGGGAATATTTTCGAGTGCGTACCTGGGGCACCCAGCAATGGACGTAGGGCCGAGGCATTGGGCCGCGGTATAAAAAAAGAGGCCTCGCAAAGACCTGCCGCCCGGGGCCTCGCAATGGGTAAGGCCGCCGCTGCCCACAGATGTTAATATTTTGGTCTTACTTCTTGAACGTTACTTTCCAGGGTGGTCATTGCTGCCAGCATTCTGGGAAGTATTCAGTCAGTGACGACGTCAATGAATTGTTCCACGAACTTTGTAAATATTGTAATTTTACAAAATAATACTTTTTTATATGTTTATAAATAGTAAAAAGGTTTGTTTTTATAAACGACATCCACGTTTGTGATATTTTTGAAACCTGATTTTCCTAGTCGATTTATGAAATTTATCGATATCGTGTATCGACACTGTTACATCAAAAGTGGGCGGTAACTTTTTGTCTTGTCATTATAGTGTTATGATACAAAATGTATATGTATGTGTTTGTGAAAATGTTAATGTGTTATTCTTATTGTCATGTGTTAGTATCGTAGTGGCAGTCGATTGGGTTTGAGCGTCTGAGAATGTGTGCGTGTCGATGACCCCCCCCCCCGCACCAAACATGGCAGACTTTTATGTATCGGGAAAATGCATAATGCCTTGTCCCGTCGTATACGGCGACAGCGTATACGACGACCGCGTTGGTCTATGGGGTGAAAGTATCAAATTGCCGTGGTTATAGTAATAGATACTTTTAATTGACATAAACCTTCTTGGAGGAGTGGCTGGAAAGGCGACACGGTGACCTCATCTACCGTGCGTGACAGGTGATTACCGGACACGGGCGCTTTAGTAGGTAAGATAGTAAACGCTCCATACAGTGTCTGCACTGCGAGACCCTAGGCAAAGACTTGGCGCTCCACATGTTAGTGCAGTGCACAGTATGGGCGAATCAACGCTCGGACCCGGTTGGATGTCTGGGCGTGGAAACTTCTTGCTTGAGACCATGGTACGGGCCAAAGGTGCTCCAGTGGAAGCAAGTGGTGGAACGTGATTTCGCCCACATGCAAGCAAGTCCCGAACTGAGACATGGCCATTGAGGGTACCGTCGCATGCAGAAGCTCACTGTCACCCAAAGAGCACTGGAAAAAGCTATGAGTGAAGTGTCACATCGCGATCGAATTCATAACCAGATCCGAAAGAGGACCGGGACAGTCCCAACTCACTGACATAGCCCAAACAGTAGCCAAGTTTAAGTGGCAGTGGGCAGATCGTACTGATGGCCGATAGGACAAAAAGTCCTCGAGTGGCAAATCCCCTCTTGACAAAGTCCGTCTGTGCCCGGGAGTATCCTTCTGATCTATCCAAATTGTGGGTGTGTGATGCACCTCTGTCTGCCTTTTCGGGGATATAGGCGTGATATTTACCTTGTTTGTTTGTGACCTGTTCACGGTCAAACGACTGGACGGCTTTGGATGAAAGTTGGCATATGGATAGTTTTGGGAACGGAGAAGAAAACAGGATAAGTACTTTAAAACTATTCCATACGTATACATATACATAATATTTAATTTATTCTGTTTTAGGTCTTGTTGTTATATCATTTACAGACGTTGCAAGAAGTTGACGTTAATCAATGCGGTACAAATCCACGATGCTGATAAGTGATTATTAATTTATTACATAAACTCTGTGAACTAATTTAAGTTTTTTAAGGTGGACTTGTCTTAATTAAGCAGGTAACAAATATGGTCACTAATCTTAAACTAAACAAAGCGTAAGTTATGAACTTATGAGTTATTATGACAACTAGATAATATACAAATTCTTGAAATACTTTTTGTAACAAAAAAAAAATACTTATAATAATAATTATATAGATCCCACACCAGAGCTTCAATATCGCCTATGGATTGTCGAGTTCAGATGGCAGTCGCCCCACGGAAAATATTGAAGTTCAGCCGCATCACAGTTAGACTGGAAAGCCTATCCCTACCAGGTTGGGAAACGGCTCAGTGGATTATGATAAGGATCCCACAAATATGTGTTCGGGCTTAGGTTGAACCGTCAGACTTGGCTGACGGGCTGACGTACCTATACACTAAGCTACCGAAGCAGCTATACAATTTATGACCTCGAACGGTTATTTGTTACCTGCATAAATTATATATATACGGAAACAACTGAAATGTTTTTCAAAAACCTTGAGAAGTTTTTTTTAATATACCTTCAAGTGAAATCTACCGTGTCGGATGCACTAGCAGCACTGGGGTGTTTCTTACCCTTTTGATCGAGTTACCCGAAATGCGAGATGCCAATGAAAGTGTTATACCTAAAAACAAGATTTGCCTAAAAAGCTGTTTGCCTTAAGCCAGAAATGCCGATGAAGCTGCATGTCTGAAATGTGAACGTGACTAAAAAGCACATTGCCTGAATATATTTACCTATAAGGCAGTTTGCCAGAAATACAAGATGTCTGAGAGGGCTGTTTGCCCTAAACGAGAGATGACAATGAAGCAGCATGCCTGAAATGTGAATTGACTAGGAAGCTGATTGTCTGAAATGCAAAAAAAAATTAATGTCTGCATAGTCTCAGGAAAATTGGCAGCGAAGAAAAGAACATTCCGGAACATAATATTGAATTCTCTTATTGTTGAATTCTCAAAATGTTGCGATTCGCAAAATATTGAATCTCAAAATAATTTTTCTTAGGGGGGCTCCTAAAATAGATAATTTTTTTTATTTATTTCATTATTATTATTATTTCCAACGGGGACACCGGTGACCGGACGGAAGATCCACCCGCTATGTTTGCGGGCCATTTCGTCCATTTCCCCAGTTCTCCCCTTGGGGAGAGTATAGTTGATCCAGCTTACGGCGCCCCGTCGAACCTTCCTGTGCCCTTTATGAATCTTATCATCTGTTCCACCTTCAGATTGCTTATATCTTCTTCGTTCAGTCTATCCGACCCCAGGATTTCCCATCTGATCAGTGAGTACATGGGGCATTCAGCCAGCAGGTGGAAGCTTGTTTCTTCACTGTCCATGCACTCTGGGCATTTGGGGTCGGTTCTTACTCCTATCACTGTCAGGTGTCTGTTCAGTCGGCAGTGTCCTGTTATTATTTATTATCTATTTTAGGAGCCCCCCTAAGAAAAATTATTTTGAGATTCAATATTTTGCGAA
This sequence comes from Nudaria mundana, assembly GCA_963556515.1. Lineage (NCBI taxonomy): Eukaryota > Metazoa > Arthropoda > Insecta > Lepidoptera > Erebidae > Nudaria > Nudaria mundana. The sequence continues at coordinate 15,561,789 of OY748304.1, forward strand.
TCGCAACATTTTGAGAATTCAACAATAAGAGAATTCAATATTATGTTCCGGAATGTTCTTTTCTTCGCTGCCAATTTTCCTGAGACTATGCAGACATTATTTTTTTTTGCATTTCAGACAATCAGCTTCCTAGTCAATTCACATTTCAGGCATGCTGCTTCATTGTCATCTCTCGTTTAGGGCAAACAGCCCTCTCAGACATCTTGTATTTCTGGCAAACTGCCTTATAGGTAAATAAATTCAGGCAATGTGCTTTTTAGTCACGTTCACATTTCAGGCATGCAGCTTCATCGGCATTTCTGGCTTAAGGCAAACAGCTTTTTAGGCAAATCTTGTTTTTAGGTATAACACCTTCATTGGCATCTCGCATTTCAGGTAACTCGATCAAAAGGGGTTTCTTACGAGATCGTACCCGTGACGCCCGGCAATGGGTTACAGCCGCAAAGTAAAAAAATACGCGATTTCCATTGGGTATTAATTTTAAGTAAAAGTTAAGAAGCCACATTAACAGCCGCCCGCTGTTATGGTGAAATGTTATGAGAAGAGAGAAAATGAGAAAACTAATGTAGTAGAAAGATGCGAAGTATGGATGTAGAGGGCTTTAGAAGTGGAGGTAGGCCCGTAGGCCCATTAAACAGTGGATGGAATGCGTGAAAGAGGATATGACAAGGAAAGGACTTATTATTATTATAATGTTACTTTGGACGTCATGGATCAAAAATACTGCTTTAACCTTTGGAAATATTTTTATATAATTTAATATTGTTTTATACGTGTTTAGTAACTTTAAAATGAATATATCTGATGATACTTTCTATTAATATGTTTCATTGAATAACAGCCAGACAAATTTTATTCCGTAAGTAGAGGCAATATCTAAAATGTCATCGCTTTTATAAAAACCGGAACAGCAGAACGCAAGTTACGTAAGTACTTAAACAATAACACAAGCTCGCGTCTCCGCCCGCGGACTTGTGATACCAGAGTGTAATTTAATATTCTGGATCTCAAAACAATATTCCAGAGGTATCTTTTTTTATCATCTGTACTTTACACTATGTACCTTATCACATTTAATTGCACGGAAGAACTTCGTAATGAGAAAACAATGGGATATTACAGACGAGATTAATCATCGCCCGCGGTTAGCCAAGCATGAAGCGGTTTTTTTTTTCGCCATTTCGAGGAAAACGCTCCTGCAAGTTAAAAGCTGATTGTTAAGCCTTTAGCAACGAGTTACGTTAAGTCCCCAGGGTTGAAACATTCAGCACCACTATGAGGATGGTTATCGACGCTTTACTTGAAAAACTCGTGTAGTTTTAAGTAGGAAAATAATGATTTATACTCGATAAAATCGCTACGCGCACTATCTTACCATCGCGACGTAATTGCGCCACCTTCCTTCAAGGACATGGGATTTTTACAAGGTAGCCAGCCACAAATACTTAAGTAATATGACACTTTCGTAATCTCGTGGTAGGTATTCTTTTTTATGTAGTCTCGGAGCGATGAATAACCATAAAATAATGATAGAATAACCACTTTTTATCGGCTTAGACAGATTTTTCTGGAAAGTTGCATACAGTAGAATAATGACGAAAAACACAAGGCGCGTCCTAGAGACATATAATTAATTGCAAGTGGGCGGGGTCACGTCTGTATTACATCTCATTGTAAAATTGAAAGAATTTTTGATTATGTACTTACCATCAGAGATTCATCTCTACTAGAATATAGTACAGGGTATCACTAAAGATCTTTCAATAAAAGAGAAAACTGTCACTGTTTCAGGGAGCCAGACAAAACTTGTTAAGTACATAACACAGCATTGTGATACTGTTGGTGTGGTGGTCTTCTAGAAGTTGCATTGCCACAACAAGATATCTGATCCTTGTTACTGGCAACTTTCATTATAAACCTGACTGACTTTAACTTTTTAAAGGTTAATAATTTATTAAGATTATTCTTATTATATTTAAACATAATTTACAACCAATGTTAAATTGAGTGAAGTAGGGAAATAAAAAGATAAAGATAAAATGTGGAAACTTACTTGTATAGATGGCAGACTGTTCTAGCTAGACCATTTCCTGATCCACAGGGCAATATTGCAAGTGGCACCTCTGCAAGTGCCTGTTGCCAGTCCAACCGCTCAAACATACCATTCAGTATTTCAAACAGGACTCCATCACCTCCAATAGCTACGATAGCTCGCCATGCGTATACGTTACGCGTACGTACAAACTCACGCGCATACTGTGCATATTTTGTCACGTGTAGGTCATAGGGTACCTCTGCCTCCTGCAATATAGGTACCACTTTAGTCTGGAAAAGCTCTCTGGCCTTGCCTGGCCCTGATTTGGGATTTAGAAGTACGAGGATCTTCTTATCATTGGTCGGTGGCGAATATGTAATCGGCTGACAAGCTATCAAACATTTGATAGTCGCTCTCCATTTCTGTGCCTCCTTGTTGTTATCCTCATATTTATCGAAAGATCTGAAACGCAGTGTTATTGTAGTTCTCTCTCTTTTCAAAGTTCGGCGACTTCGTTTTAGGATATACGCATATATGTAGAGGTAGGCACTGATATCATTTTCATCTAAATCACCACTATTCTCTTCGACCACTTTAAGCTGATTATTACCAACCAGAGAGCTACAGACACAGGAGCCGGCACCAGGGCGACGTCGCTTACTCCTCATGCATTTACTACCTATGATATCCCTCAAAAGAATTGTTTGCTCCTTTGAATTTCCATCTGTTTCTTTTGTTAAAGACAATCCTTTAGAGGTAAGCTGAACACGAAATACTGAATTCTTCTTTGACAGAATGTAGAATGTTTCTTCAAGATAAACAACATCTTTCGAAATAGAGTCACCCTCGGCAACGTGTGGCACGTCTGCTACATTGTTTGGATCCGCCATGACTGTTTTTTTACTTTTTTTACCAACCAAATGTCACACACAGCTGTCAAAAAAAAAACGATTTTTTTTGATAATATTTCTGACATGGCTATAAAAACTATAAAAACTAGTGGTTCTGTGAACCGTAGATTTCGGGAGCGGCTTTGTTTAGAAAATTTCTTCTTCAATTTTCTTTATTACTCTTTCATTTGTCATCCAATCCAAAAATGTTATTCATTGTAAGCAAGGATTGTGTGTGTAAAGTTTCATGCAAATCAGTTGATAAATACGGCCTCAAACATGATTTGACAGAACCCGTAGATGTAGAAATGTAGATGTACAGACGAAAGAAAATCTCCCCAGTCTGCAAGTTGAAAAGGAAACTTCGATCGCTTCGCTCCCTCAGTCAACAATAATTAGCTAAATGTGACTTTTAAATTATATATTATGCTGTCATCACACATCAGACACTAAATTAACAGCATAGAAGCAGGAATAAATATTTTTTAAGCGCTGTTCATACCTTTTTTGACAATAAAAGTCTCTCCTACACATGTACCTACCGATCGGATCGTGCGTGCCTCCTGCCTGGGTCGGCTTTACTACAAAATAAAACAAAAAACGGAATTTTGTTGTTGTTGATGTTACTGAAGTAATTAAAAAACTGAAGACAAAAATATTCTTCTGGAATTATATAACTAATGACTCGGCGCGGCGGTATGGTCGAAAGCCTGCACATAATTGGGCGAAGAGGAAAAAAAATCGTTAATTTGTTTGATGATGATTGTGAATTTGTGATGTCGAATGTCGGTCGAGTTTAGTAGAAAAGAGAATACCTACAATACTGAGGTTAAAAGATAATATGATTTTGGATTTTGGTTACATATAATTTTATGCTTTTATTTTAAAATATTTCATATTTTTGCGTCATATTGGCTCATATTTTGAATGTTCTTTACTTTGGTTTGTTCAATATCCCATTTAAACCTCTTAGTAAATTACTATAACTTAACTATTCTTTGAATCTTAAAAACTCTATTCTGGAACCATGCGTCATACAATTTTGGAACTGTATAGTGGTATTGGGGGCATGCACTGTGCATGGAATGGTTAGTATTTTATTATATTGTGATGGTCCACATATTAATTTGCAAGTAAATAGACCTATTATTTAATATCTCTATTCCATTCCAGAATCAGAATTACAAGGAACTGTGGCTGCAGCAGTGGATATAAATACAGTTGCAAATGAGGTATACAGACACAACTTTCCAAAAACTAACTTACAATGTCGAAATATACAGTCAATAACAGTAGAAAATATCAAAGAACTAAATGTGGACACTATACTGATGTCACCTCCGTGTCAGCCATTTACAAGAAATGGAAAATATCTTGATGAAATTGACCCTAGGACCAACTCATTTTTATATCTCATAGAAATTCTTGACCAACTCGATAATGTTGAATATATTCTCATGGAAAATGTTAAAGGTTTTGAAACTTCAACTGTGAGAAATTTATTCATAAACAAGTTGAAAGAGTGTAATTTTGACTACCAAGAGTTTTTGATTTGCCCATCTGCAGTGGGAGTCCCTAATTCTAGACTTAGATATTATTGCACCGCAAGGAGGAACTCTCTTACATGGCCTTTTAGGAGGAAAGATGTGATTGTAAGTATATAAATCAGACGGGATTAGGTGCATAATGACAAAAACACAAAAGGACAGATTTACAAAATGTCAGATGGTGTGAATTGCCAGATTCTCAATAAGATCACATAAAGACAGATTCTCAAAATGACAGTTAGCAATAAGACAGATTCGCAGAAAGACAGATACGCAAAAAGACAGATTCTCAAAACGACAGTTTCGCTAACTGATGTAACCATGTGAATTCAGTCTAAATTCATTCAATCATTACAATAAAAGATATAAAATAGTTTTGTTTTATTTAATAATGGATATTAACTTACAAACGAGGTTATACAGAGAAAATCAGTAATATAATCACCAAAAAAAAAACATGTAACGTATTTAGTTACTAGCAAGAGTTAAAAAAAATCTGTGTTTTAATATAGTCAACAAAAAAGGTATGTATCATTAAGGTTATTACCACATATAAATGTGAAATAACCACTCTGATTTCCATAAAAGTGATAATATTTTATATCAGTGAATAGTTGTTTACATTCTGTGTTAACAATCTGGCATTCTGCGAATCTGCCATTTTGTGAGTCTGGCGTTCTGCGAATCTGGCTTTTTGAGTTATTTACATTTTGCGACAATCTAATATTGTCTGTCATTTTACGAATCTGTCCTTTTGTCATTATGCGCCTAATCCATCAGACAGATAGACAAACACAAAGCAAATCTTTATCCCAAAGACTACCCCACAGACGTTTATTATGCCCATATTTCACCAGTAACTTAAGTTAATTTAACATATTATATATATAATAGTTTCTGTGATTGAGTATTACCAGAGCCTAATCCGCATGTCAACAGGTGCACCATGTGTAGGTGAGGAACACTTGGGCCCAATGTTGGTATGGTCCTATTATTACTATTACAAAATTAAGTTGTTATTAGTGGCCCTTTACAAGTTCTGTACATGCCAACTGTGAAGTTTAGGGTGTACCACATAAATTCCCATTTCCTCCTAATTTTAACAACTCAGAGCTGTTCTGTAACTCTCACTCTTGTCCACCAAAAGGTAAATGGAGCTTGGATTTGTGTTCTTTTCAGATAACCAGTCTTCCAACAGATCATGGCACACCATACTCAATAGATAGTATATTAGAAGATCAAGTGCCTGAATCATATTTAGTTCCTGATAAAACACTGAAATGTGGTCGAGTATTGGATATATGTTATAAAGATTCAAAAAGGTCAAACTGCTTTACAAAAGCCTATACACACTACATACAAGGCATGGGTTCGGTATTTACTGTTAAAAGTCCAGATTTTGTGAGGACATGTTTCGATAAAGCAAATTCATATGAAATAGGGAGTGATCTATTTATTGAATCTTTAAAAGAATTGAAGTTGAGGTACTTTACACCCAGTGAGGTATTGATGTTAATGGCATTCCCGAAAAGCTATAGTTTCCCATCAACCATTACTAGAAAACAGTGCTACAGACTATTGGGGAACAGTGTCAATGTGAAAGTTATATCGGAATTGCTAAAAACATTATTCTTAGAATGAATATAATTTATTTAATATTTTTACAGGGTTTTCTTTAGTGTATGATTTATAATACAAAAATGCTATAATTCAGATACCTACATACTACAGTGAAATAAAAAATGGAATTTTTTAACAAGCTCAAAGCCAAGCTCTATATGACAATACCACCAAATTTTGATGGTTCTTTTTTTGTGTTAGTGCTCGTGTATCGAAAAAGATACATAAGTGTTGGTTTAGACAGTGTGTCACACTGTGTGACACACTGTCTACTACTAACACGCCAGCACCATTGCTGAAGTGTTAAACCAACCAGGTAGCTTCATGACATATTATGATCAATTAATCAGTAGTAGTAGTAATATAATATAATTTCCAATTGTCACATGTTTACACATGGTCATTTTCAAATTAATACCTGGACTGTGAACATGTTAATAATGCCACATACTTTACATTATGGGTCAACTAAATAATTAAAAGTTGCATGGTTTATCCCACTGGACAATAATATTGTTGTAGTAGTAATATTCAATACCATATCGACAGCTTGGCATCAGAAGAGTTTGTCAATAGCCAATGTTATCAGAAAATATCAATTATGTGACCAAATTTTCGAAATTTTCTCTAATCATTGGTGATCAACAAATGCTGCAATGCAACAGCTATGGTAAGGGGACTGGAAATATTAATTGCATATTAGGGGATTTGAATTGCATTTAAAATGTTAATTAATAGCACCATTGCTCAGAACTTGTCTCGCACGTCGTTTTGCTCGGTAATTTAGAATTCTCAGTCGTAACATCACAGCTAGTGAAGATGCTGCTCCAATCACAAAGGACCATATAGTGAACTTCCAGTATGCCCTCTCTTCTAAGTAGGCAACTCTGTCGCAGCTGTAACAAATAGCCTCAAATAAGACAAATCAATCTTAGTACTAATAATATTTTATTTTAATTTGTACTAATGTCAAAAGCTGAAGAGTTTGTTTGGGTGAATGTACTAATCTCAGGAATTATTGGTTTGAATTGGAAAATTATTTTTGTGTGTAATTTATCGAAGAAGCCAAGATTAGGCTACGACTAATAGGTGCAGCAGAGCAATGAAAAGTGTTGCACTAGTCTCTAATAATTGCGCTGTTCATTTAGTAGTTCTTCCAATCCATACTCGAAAGTTCCCGGAAGGGGAAATAGAGGAGGGAATCGTCTCCTATTACATAGGACCTATGGAGTGACTTGTGAAAAATGTGAGTGTAATGAACGCCTACTGTCTACCTCTTCAGGATCTGGTTCTGCTCGGGTTTGCTGTTAGGATTGAATATGGTGTTGCACAATTTGTATAACACCATACTAACTCTTCTAGGGGAATGGATGTAGTAGCAAGCATTGTCGGTGGATTCTCTGTCCGGCTGCCGGCGTCCCCATTGGAAATAATAATACTAACTTCTCTAATAAGAACAAAATGGGATGAATTTATACCTACCTTCTAGTAACAGTTTCTCCATTCTCACATTTTAATATTTCTTTGAAACTTGTGTGTATACATACTCCTATACTTTTGCTTCTTATTTCAAAGTCTGAAAAAATAATACATACTTACATAAAATTTGAATTTATATATATGCTTTCAGCAGGGTTAGCATAGCCACTGTTTATAACAAACAGCATCATAGAATATTTAGAAAAAATGTGGAATATATGACTGAGATTTACTGTTTAATCATTGGTTTAATAAGTCAACTGACTATATGGGTAGGATAAATTAGTTTCATCTTCATAACATAATCAGTACATATTATAAAACAAAGTCGCCCATTCTGTATGTTTGCTAAGATCTTTAAAACTAAGCAATGGATTTATATGCGGTTTTCACCAATGGTTCTCGAGGAAGGTGTTAGTGTATATAATTTGTCTAGCAGGCGAAGCTGCAGGCGTTAGCTAGTGTATTATAGAACAATCAATTTTAAACTTACCAGAACAAGGATGACATTCATTTATAATTGTATAAGGTTGGTGTTGCCAACAAGTGGAGTTATTTTCTGTAGGAAATGTTTTGTTCTTCCTGTGACTGCCAGACAAAGAGTCTGCCAAATGTGACTCCCATATCAATACTACTATCGTCAATCTGCAAGATATTTGGAAAATTAAACAATAATAAATTCAAACTAAGTATCGGATAATTCTAGGAAGTAAAACTCATATTCAATGTCATACTTTTCATGCCTAAACTTAAGATGGACTTGGAGGTTCCCTGTAAATTAAAATAATGGTTAATTTAGTTGTCTTATTTCTCTTTACTAGCAATCATATGCATTAATGATGAACAATGAACTATCATAACATTCATAACAGTTTAAGAAGAAAACAGATTCACATATATTGTTAAATATCGCTTTGTATTGTACAAACACTAATATATTATAAAAGAAACTTATTCACATACACTCCTAAAAAGACGGTTCCCAATAACATGCATCTTTTTGAGCAAGTCTCAATCATCATAAATATTGAATTTCTCTGGGTAATCTTTGTCCTACACAGTTCAGTGCATTTGTTATGAAATAACAACATATAACACTAGTTGGCTATAAGTATATATAGTATAGATAGTTCACTATGCTTTGGGTTGGACTGATTTAAGGAACAACAATAAATATGATAAAAAATTGCACTTCTTTCTTGACTTATAAAAATAGGGAGGAAATCGCAAACACACAATACAACTTTTGAGTGACAGTGACAGTGACAGGTAAAGTGACACACGTTTCATGTCATATTTTGTACTCATGTTTGTGTCACAAAGGCTACATGTGCAGTACATGTACATTGTGCAGTATTTCGTTATGGAACGCCGCGGAATCAGATTCTGAGTGTCAGTTTGTAAAACATATCTACAATCTTTGAGTAGAGTAACTTCGAAACTTAAGGGGAAAATTTACAAGACTCGTCAGACCTGCCGTTCTGTATGGACTTTCATGTGTGGCCGTAAAAGCGACGGATGAAAGAAAACTGCATGTAGCGGAAATGCGAAGTTAAGATGGATGTGTGGTATAACAAGGATTTTTTATTATTTTCTGGCCCAAAGAATAAGTATCGCCATCCAACGTGGCAACACAGCCAGCATTCTGGGAACCTTCCCAGTCGGCAATGACGCGGAGAATTTTTTAAACGATATTTTGTAATGTAAATATTTTTAGTCTATTATTAATATATACATTAAATATATATATATATATTCTAGAGAGATATATATATATATATATATATATATATATATATATATATATATATATATATATTCTAGATAGATAGATATATATATATATATATATATATATATATATATATATATATATATATATATATATATATATATATATATTCTATAAGGGAAGGTTAACATTTGTTCCCAAGCGCTAAAGGTATTTTCCCGGACTACTTGACCAATGCAGGAGACTAAACATTGAGCCACAGAGGGTCTCGCACCTCGGGGGATTCTTTTTAAAACCGGAATGGAATTTTTCATGGTACTTAACCTTTGCCAAAAGGGAATTTCGATATAATCAGAAATTTCTTGTTGATTTAGAAAAAATTGGGATATCGTAGACACGTTTGAAGATACATTTTGTACTTTATGAATTTTTCCAAAATGTACTTTCAATCCACGTTCACCTTTTAAAAAAACGGGCTTGGGGACAATGTGGGCACCGTACAAGACCACTTGATGCACTTGCAAGCTCACCTGAATTTACATCCGCATTGCCACATCCATTATTTTTTGTCTATAATTATGTTTATTTTGTATATTGTAATTCTTATTGTAAATAAAGATTTTGTACAAGGATGGATAGAGTTAGGAACGAGTATATTAGGGGAAGTTTGAAAGTTGCCCCAGTAAATGAAAGTGTGAGAAGCGAACGGCTATTATGGTATGGACATGTTATGAGAAGAGAGGAAAGTAATGTGGTAAGAAAAATGCAAAGTATGAATGTAGATGGACTGAGAACTCGAGGTAGGCCTAAGAAAAGATGGATGGTGGAATGCGTGAGGTGAAAGAGGATATGAAAAGGAGATGACGTATGACAGGGACGTATGGAAGATGAAATCATGTTGCGCCAACCCCAAATAATTGGGATAAGAGCAGGTAGATGATTAATCTTTGAGTAGAAAAACCTACCTTGGTTTCTCTACTCAAAGTCTACAATATACATTTTTAATTTTGATAGTTATTGAGCTGAGTTTACGAAGCTCTTTCTTAGGCGACTCGTGTATTTCGTTCGTGATCGAACTCCGCCTAAACGACTAAACCGATCTTTTTGAAATTTGGCACGGTCGTAGTGACCAAACCGTGAGTGCATATATCTGAATTCATAAAGATCGGTCCAGTCGTTTAGGAGTTCGACCCGGATCGACAAACTCAGCTCAATTATTGGAACAGCAGAATGTATTGCATACCTAGTTTATAGTAGAGAGGAATATTAAAAGTCATAGTAGAGAGGTGTTTCAAGTGTTGACAATGGCAACACTTCTAATCAGACAGAAATTGACGAACTAGCGCGAGAGCGCCAGCGCCATGTTTAGTTAGACCAAACGGAACGTAAAACAGAAGAAAGTTAGTTGACTGGCTGTGGTTTTTTAAGTTTAAAAGTAAGAGTTATGTGAAATATTTCAGTTTTGTAATTCAATTTCTAAGGACATTTTTTTGTTTGTGAGTGGTATTTTTTCTAATATCGTCTGAAAATGACTCAATCTTCAGAAAGTCCTAGGCCTTTTCGGCTCTATGTGACCCACGTAGATGGAGAAGCTCATTTTTTGAAAATAAGTGGACAAGTAGATCATCAATCTTCTTTAATGGTTGAAAGTTTATTCGAGGTAGCACGCGAAAAGCTAGAACTAGGTATCGGTAGTGTAGCACCGGCCGCTATACATGAAGGTGTTGTATGTGCCGCGAAATACAAAGACGGTACTTACTACAGAGCAAAAATTATAAACATTTCTAATTTGACCAGCGGTTTAGTTGGCGTACATTTTATTGATTACGGAAATAAGGATATAATTTCTTTGAGTGCTATTAGATTTTTGGACAAGTATGATCCTATGTTTGTACAGTTACGTGGTCAAGCCACCGATTATTACTTGTCAGGAGTTTTTAATCCTAACGGACGATGGGAAGAACCCCTTTTGTTGAAGCTTCAGAGTCTACTATGCTATTCAGAATATCCTGCGACTATGGAAGTACAGACACGTCCAATACCTATAATTTCTATTCAGTTCAAGGGAATGGACCTTTCTACACATTTGGTCTCTATTCGTTTTGGAGTAGCCATAGCCCCTGCAAAACAGGAGGTTCTCTTGATTCAGATGTCTGCTGATAACCAACAAATTCCTCATTGGCAGCCAAGTTTTATTACTGAATCGCCATATCCTGAACATGTTCCATTTTTAATCAATCAGAACTTTCCATCAAATCCTGCATCTACAATGAGACTTCAACACCAAAATGTAACTTTACCTTTTACTGGAAACCTTGTGGGAACACCTTCTTTGATTGGACAGCGCTTATTAGTCAACAGTAATAAAGTTTCTAGAAATATAAGCAACCTTAAACCCCCTACTCGTCAGCCTCAACAGGCAGTTATTAATGCTTCAATTCTTTCCACTCTACCACCTCCTATTCCTGTAGCAGTAAGTAAGCCAGTGTCTCCTAAGAAATCTACAACTTACAAAAGCAGACTACTAGAAGTGAACTCTCAATACAAAGTATTTATCTCTTATGCTGAAGAAGGTCCAGAACTATTTGCTGTGCAACTTGTCAGTGACGCTAAGAAACTTCAGGACATGATGGATGAAATAAACAAGAGACCTCATAGCAGCTTGACCGAGCCACCGATGATAGGCACTGTGTGTCTTGGGCGAATGTCTGGAGACCGCATCATATGCAGGGCAATTGTAATGAATCTCTCCGGATCTCAGTGTAAGTTATTCTTTGTTGATTTTGGTGACACAGAAATGGTATCCTATTATGATATTTTTGATATACCAGAGGAGTTTGTGAAACCAAATGTATTTGCTATGAGATTCTGTTTATCTGGTGTGAAGAAATTGGAAAAAGGTCCTCATCTGAATGAATCATTTAAGCAACTGGTAAATGGCAAAGTTATGACGTTAAAAGTTGTGACCCCGGAAGGGCCTCCTCTAATTCAGTATGGTGAGCTGTATTTAGACAACAAGAATGTTTTAGATATTCTTCTAGCTGGCATGAAGGATAAGCTCCAGTTTAAATGGATAGAGATGCTTCCTTTAGGCTCAAGGCAGTCAGTTCTTGTGTCTTATGTAGATAGCTGCATAAAATTTTATGTACAGTTATCTGATCAGATAGATGATTTAAATGCTGTGATGGATGCAGTGAGACAGCATTGTGAGAAGACCTCATCACCTGGTGAGCTACCTGTGGGTACAGCATGCTGTGCTCGGTTTCCAGATGACAATAACTGGTACCGAGCTAGAGTTAGAGATACCAGAGGGAATAGAGTGGTCGTAGCCTATGTTGACTATGGCAATGAGCAGGAAGTTGCAGTTTCTGACTTGAGAACCATCACTCCAGATTTGATTAGGCTCCCAGCACAAGCTTTGAAGTGTGCTCTAAAGGTATGTTAATTTTCTATACTCTTTTGGTAAACAATTTCAAATCAAATCCTTTCCAATTTCGATATTAATTATGTCAATAATTTTTCTAGGGTTTTGAAAATAGACCTGTTGAAACCAAAACATCTAACCAACTGGAAATGCTTGCCCTGGAAAAGACCTTGACTGCTCATATAGTAGGCATTTTATCCAGCACTATGGTGGTATCCTTGATTGATGAAACTGCAAGCCCACCTTTAGATGTAGCAAAACGTATGACACAACTATCCCAACCAAGGAGCTCACATGAGGTAAGTACACCTCATTATTGTTTAGGCTAAACCAGTTCATGGTCTAGATATTTTTTTAAGAATATATTGCTTATTACAAAATTGCATAGTTAACTGGTGCCTACTTATCATCAAAATATGTTAAATTACCTCAACCATCTCTACGTTATTATAAAAATGTATTATTTCAACACTTAAAATAAAGTAGGTGAAATTTAAGCCCAGAATAATATTCTGTAATTTCCTGAATGATAGATACACAGTTAATGATATTTCGGTTTTGCACAATGTAAAGGCAGTTTCAGACTGAAACTGAAGCAGGTAGTTTAAAACTACATACTTGTGAATGATTATAAACTTAACTCCACAAAAAAAATTGTAAACTGCAATATAAAACAACGTCAAAACTATCTACAGTGTTGTACCATGATACCTAAATCTTTGGTGTGAAAGCACTGTAACTTAAATCGTGACTTTTAAAATTAAAATAAAATGCATATTAGTAATACCACAGTTTATATTCTTTGTCATGCATATTAACTTGCTCAAATACACATGAGAGATGTATCTACTCGCATTATTCATTCAGCAGTCGTAATGAAGGATAGTTTCGTTTTGGTGAAGGAGTTATTATTCTTTGTATGTAATAGGTTGCAAAGTGGTTTACAGGTATTTCAGTACATAACAGGTGTGTGTACATAATTCGCACGGGTATTGCGATGTTTGAACTAACTTTTACTTAACTCGTCCAATGACATTGCAAAAACCTTCTATAGTGTTTATTTGGTAACGTTTTCTGTGATGCTATTAGTTAAGTATGTATATCGATAGACTAAACTTGCATTCCTTGCATGTATAAGCACCTAGTTACCAAATGCAAGAATTTAAGTATCCAATATTTTAAATAAATGCGTCTTTGTCAAACAATGTTTGTTCAGGTGATATTTATCATAGATAAAACTAACAAACTTTTTTTTCAATCTTTTGGTATCTTTAAACTCTGTTTTAAACACTTTTTATCTATTATATTTATATTTAATCCTACATAGATTAAACCAACCACCCCAGTTAGAAAAGACGCACCAGAAACCTTCAGCTCACCAGAGAGTGTGTCAGATGACGGTAAAAAGAAGAGTTTTCGAAGAGAGAAGAGCTTTAAAGATGAGAGGAAAGCCCCAAGGGAGGGTAATGAAGAATTCTCACCTAGAGGTGGCAGTTTTCGCAGCAGGTAAGATACTTTACAGTAAGCTCGAGTTGCGTTGGTCGGACTTCTGCTGACTTTACGAGTTCTCCTTGTATCGACAATAGTATTAAATGAGTTATTTTTCTGAAGAAGAATTACATGACTTATCTTCTCTGATATAGGTTGCCCAGTATATGTTTGCGTTCCACTAGCGAAACACTTCAAAAACAAGACCTCAGGCAAACGGTAATTAGTTCAATTTTTTGCCATACGACGACTTAAAACTGAGAAGCTGTAGTTACTTCATCCTCGACTGTTGACTGTTCCGACGTGCAGAGTGGTTGTTAGTGGTTCAGACCGGTTATCAGCTCTCTATAATATACGTTGAATAGAGTTAGTTGCCCGGAGGGTTAGGCCAACTGTAGAACGCGTGATTTGTAAGTTAATCGTTTCACAATTAAAAAAGTTAGATACTTATTGATCTTACAATTTCTTGGTACTGTGAATATATGATGAGAGCTAATAGAGCAGTCATGCGAACTGTATCAATTAGTGGTTTTTATTCAAGTTTCTTTCTTTGACTTGGAATGTCATTTTTGTCCTACATTTATTAGCTTATAAAATAATTCAGTAATCAACAATTCGTACGCCACATAGAAAGGAATAACTTGCAATATAATACATATTCTCAACAAAAAAATCGCTAAATTTAATATCAATAAGGTACTTCTTGTTCAAGTTACATACAGAATTCGGTCGGATATGAATGCATCTACAGCATTTATGTAGTATATTATCTGAAGATCGTTTATTTTGTAATGTTTGCTGTAACAAAATAGGTAAAGTATTAAAATAGGTACCTACCGACTTTAATCGTATTCAAAAAGGATGCGATTTGCAGTATTTCTTGAAAACTAAAGAATTTGTTTTTTATATTTGTTTTGACTATCGTATTAGGGACTACGCACAGTTATTCAGCTCCATTCGCGTTTCGCTGAACGATTTTGGTCACACTTGCTCTCTGCTCTCTTCTATCAGCCGCGTTACGGCGTGTCGTAAGAATGAGAAAAGCCGTCATAGCGTGCTATCTCCGCTGAAACGCTTCTGTCTACTGCGTACGGCGCTGAATATGCTGCGAAGACGGTAAGCTACTCATTTAGTATTGTGCCGTCAACATGGACAGTTCTATGTGCGATATTTTTATCGTTACGCTTCTTGCAGAAGAAATAGAAAATAATAAACGTAAAAAAAATAAAACGCAAACGACAGTGGGTTTGGAGAAATAGGATTTTATTTGGTAAATATGCAACATTGGTACCCCAATTAAAAAAAGATATTATTAAATTCAAAGCAGTTTAGGATGGATATTGCAAAATTTAACAATATTGAGGACTAATTGCGGCACGTGTTATAAAAAAAAATACAAAATTTCGGCTTTGTATATCAGTTTTCAGTATTTTCTTTGTCGATCATTTTTTGTATAAATAAAATAATTACTAGTTACCCAGCGAACTTTGTATCGCCTCAAATATAAAAAAAAAAACTTTGAAACTCGTCTGCACTCTTTGTTCCTTGCGTGCTTAATGATTACGCACTAATAAATCAAATCAATGCAGGAACAATACAGGTCGCAACTTGTCGATAAGGAGTCGCGAATCATCCCTGAGCTGTTCCGCCGCGTTCGACGGTGAATGCGGCAGAACAGCGCTGAACGCGGCGGAACAGCGCTGAACGAGGCGGAACAGCGCTGAACGCTTAAAGGAGAATAGACGCGGAAAGCTGAATGGATGCGTACGCGTCTCCATACAAAATCTTTGTTTTCTATGGACAAAGGCTGAATAGAGCTGAATAAGTGTGAGTAGTCCCTTATACTTACTTCCGGGAAGAGGATTTAGATGTCTTTCATTTGTGATCTGCCATTGGCATAAGTATTTCCATTCCCCCTGAAAGAGACCAACGTATCGCTCGTTCGTGTATCATTCGGGTATTCGCAAAATCAGGATTGCTACGATTTGATAATAAACGACTACGTATTCTTTTTGCCTTTTAGTCAATTACAAAATATTTCGAAATCATATAATTCTTGAAAAGAAGCTGTGACGAGTTTTTTTGCTATCTAATTATTCCCTTCTTTTGTAATGTCCATTGCCGGGCGTCCCAGGTACGCTCTCGTAAGTATAACCCCAGGCCGCCGGAACATTTTGGCCACCTATACGTGCTCTGGCAGGGGTTGCGACGGGTGTTGTCCCGCATTTTTAGGGTCCGATTTTATCCTGCATCCGTGAGTGAAGTAGTGCTTGGGCGGAAACCCACGCTGTGTTAGGCAGAGAAATCTGCGGCGCCTCCTAATTATTCCGGTGAACAAACTAAGTAAAGAAACCCTCCCGCAACAAAAGTCTAACAACTACTTTAGCTGGCAGCTACTTTGTGATTATTTCTTGATACAGACGCATCACACAACCTATACAACGGAAATCGTTCAAAAATCTAAAAATTTATTCAATCTACTTTCGAACATGGCAACCTCTGCTATTTAATTTCACGCAATGCTACTTTGACGTTATGTGTAACAGGAGTTTTTATTTTAGAACAAAAACAGTAATAATAGAGAACTGACTCATGGACGTATTGACCTTCATCTACGTTCCTTGAACTCGCGAGTTTAGTTGGATCTTGTCGGGCTACAGATATGTATAGGTAAAGGTGTTATTTGCCGCAAATTTATTACTTTAGACAGGCTAATCATGTGTAATGTGTGTGCGTGCGTGTGGAGGTTTTTTTAGTATATATTTTTTAATATGCGATACGTTGTGTTCAGAGACAACAAAGACAGCAGCTTTGAAAGATCGGGACCGGGCAGACATAGCGAGAAATTTGGCAGCAGAGGGGATAGACCAGATAGGTAAGTTCATATATTTGAATTGTATATCTTTCTAATATAAAAAAAATGGTACTTTATAAAACTGCTTAACACTAATAAAACAGCGAAATACATACCTACTGATTTTAGCAATTATAATTTTAGAATTTTAATTGATTTACGCGAATTAATAAAAAAATATGCCCTTCATAAAATTCGGTCAGCTTTTAAATTTATAACTGTACATGGATGTACAATAATTACACATGCGTGCAAATATAACGTACCAGTCTAAACTGCGTGACGGTAACGAGTTATATGACTTAGTTACTTATGTCTATCTCTTTTCACTATGTATACAGATACTTGTGTGAGACGAGCATGACCAATTTCATCCCACATTTGTAAAATAATTCTACTTTAAATTAAAAAAAGTGTTAACTCTTATTCTCGTCTCGAGAATTAGTCCCAGTTCTCCTCTGCTTAGGAAAAGAAAATCTCTTATAACGACTCTAGTTACAGTATTAGCTAAGACTAATCAACTACCTCGGTAGCGCAGTGGTATTAGTATGCGACTGCCGTCTCTAAGGTCCCAGGTTCGATTCCGGGTCGAGTCCAATTATTTGTGTGATCCACAAATATTTGTTTCGGAGTTTAGGTATAGAAATATATAAGTATATTTATCAGTTGTCTAGATCCACAAGATCCAGAGCACAAGCTTATATTAGCTTAATTTGGGCTAGATGACGTCATGTTAGAATGTCCAAAAAAAAATCTAGGCTTGGAAATATACTTTGGTCTGTTGCCCTCGAAGATATTCGCTATCTTCACGTGCTATCACTTCTTCACGAGCGCGTTTTATACCTACTTATGTGAGACACCTTTCCAGCTCATACTACACAACTTATAGGTACACCCAAATATCAACGTACCTACAAGTATATGACTTAGCTATGCTAATTTTAACTAAATAACTTATTTAAGGTACTAGCTGTTGCCCGCAGCTCCGCCGGCTTTGCCGATACGGCTTAACCGGCTTAGCCGACCGGCTTAACCGATTGAAAACCAAACCTTAAATATTGAGTTGAATAAACCACAACGCATTACTGAAAGCCGTTTCTGAGATTAGCGTATTCAAAAATGCAGACAAACAGACAAAAGTTCTAAAAACCATTGTTTTGGGTTTTATTGCGTTCATAAAGCCCCCCTACAACAGTTTCTCTATTACATCTCTATTATACCATACAAATTCATCTTAAGATACGAAAATATGAAATATTATTTATTATCTTCATCGTGTGTGATAGTCCATTGAATTGTATGGCGAGCGATATTGTATCTTAGCCCCTTAGTGAACTTCACTGCGGGTGACGTAACCTACGACAAACTTATTATTTGCGGTTGGTACAGTAATCGGGTCTAGGGATCGAACCGCAAAATTAAGTTTGTTTTTTATTGTATATACTTTTCCGAGATAAAAAGTAAACCAGTAGGTGCCCAGGATATTAAAGAATAATTATACCAAGTTTCATCGTAATCGAACCAGTAGTTATTGCGTGATGCCTGAACAAACAGACAGACAGACAAAACCTTTTTAATCACATTTTTGGGTACGGTGTCGGTCTAGTAACACTGCCATTTATTTTTTTTATATTTTCAATGTTCAGAATTTTCACTTCTACAGATGTATTATATGTATAGATTAATTCGGGTGCAACGATAGCAACCTGTTTAGAAACAATAAAATCTAGTAAATTTTATTGTAGTGGAGAATACATTTGTAATATATTTCAGATGTATGATGTTTATCTATTTATATTAATAGTACAAACAATCATAATTATAATATACCCCAAATAGATTGAGACTAAAAGTTATTGACACCAAAAACAAACTTGCATAAGTATTAGAGAATAACTCCAAAATCGTAATAATCCTACAATCCTACTTAACACTAAAAACGTGGCTGATTTATGTATAATATGTATCTCTTAAATTACTCTCAACACAATACACACTGAATGTAAATTCTTTTTCATCTCTCATGCTCTGAAAGTGGGTCATTGCTTACCTAATATGCGGGTTGAAAGTGACACATTTCGGCCCTAGGGCGGAAAAGTAAAAAAAAATCATCAGTATATCTTGAGGCGATGGCATAAAACGTATACAGCCAAAGTTCGATAGTCAATGCAACATTCTGGTTTTTGAATGATCATAAACAAAAAAAAGAGTTGCGTTACAATAAAATAAAACGTAAATAGCACAAACAATAATTATTTGGACAGTTATACCTTAAAATACTGAGTATTTTACTCAGAATTTTAAGATTGAGACTCCGACCAAACCTGACTAAATCAAAGAATCAAAGAATCAATTTCATTTATTCAGTTTAGACACATAAAGAGCACATATGCATGTCAAAATTCAATTTTATGTCAAGCACTATTATAAAAATACTAAATTAATTACATAAATAACCATTTGAAAATGATTCTTTCGCTGGTTCGGTAAGTTGGTTCTCCTGAGAAGATACCAGCAAGAAACTCAGGTAGATTATCCATTTTCTTTTTAATAATGTTTTGTTTACATTGTGTTACAATTTGTATTGTAGGAGTGGCTAACAACAGCAGATTAGGGTGACCATGCATTTTTATCATTACGATATTCGTCTACATTATAATAGCCTTTCTTCATCAAACGTTTTTTCACTAATATTTTAAACTTATTAAGAGGCATGTCGACCAGATCCTGCGGAATTTTATTAAATATTTTTATACATTTGCCTACAAACGAATTACCAACTTTATAAAGTCTAGTTTTTGTCATTGCCAGTTTATTTTTATTTCTTGTATTATAATTATGGTTGTCGGATCTTTTTTTGAAGAGTTCTATGTTCTTCCGTACATACACGATGTTGTCGTAAACATATTGAGAAGCAACGGTTACAATATTAATTTCTTTAAATAGTTCCTTCAGCGAGTCACGGAGTCCGAGTCTATAGATTGCTCGTATAGCTCGTTTCTGTAATATGAATATTGTCTCAATATGGCAGCTGAGCACCATAGCAGCAGACCATATGACATAACGCTATGAAAGTAGCCAAAATAAACTAATCGTGCCGTTTTTTCATCAGTCAGTGACCTTATCTTTCTAACCGCATAGGCAGCCGAACTAAGTCTTCCTGCCAAGGCTGTGATATGAGAACCCCATTGCAGTTTACTATCTAAAGTTATTCCAAGAAAAACTGTGGTATTGACTATTTGAACTAATTCATTATTCATAGTAATATGAGTATCCACCTGTCTCCTGTCAGGAAAACGCAGTGGTGGCAGCGAGGGTTGACAAAAATTTGACTGTACGGCTTTGGCCAGTTGCCAGTATCCACGGCTGCCCGTGGGATGGGATGTGAGCTCCTGACCAAGCCGCGCGACGCGCTGGGCATCCGCTCTCTTGAAGGCCCTCTTGCTGAACCTAGTGGCCCGATTGTACGCTGCTTTGAGGCGGTTCACGTTCGGGTCACGTGCCGCCCGAGCCCTGACCCAGGCGCGATATGCCGACTGTTTTTTCTGGACAGCCTCGGCACATTCACGCCCGAACCAGGGGCGAGCTTTGCGGATGCTGGCGACATCAGTGAAAGGGATATAATATTCTATCCCTAGACTGATCTCGCCAGCAATGGCAGCAGCGCTATCCGAAGGCGCCTTTCCTACAAAACAGCGCTGGCTCCACGGGACGGACGCAAAGTAATCGCGGAGACCGTCCCAGTCTGCCGACGAGTAGTGCCATAGTCGTCGAGTCATTTGTTCAGCACGAGCAGGCGGTGGCACTTGGAAGCTGGCGTGCACCACACAGTGGTCGGAAGTGCCCAGTGGGGCGCGTACCGACACACTGTACTCGGCTGGGCGACTCGTCAGCAGTAGATCCAGCAAGGCGGGCGTGTGGTCTGACCTGTCAGGTATCCGGGTGATCCCCCGTACCATCTGGGTCAGCCCGTGGGAGAGAGCGAATGCATGGGCGGTTCGTCCCGCATGATCGGTCCTAAGGGACCCCAGCCACTCAACGTGATGACCGTTAAAGTCCCCCAAGAAAACCAGGTCAGCGTTCGGGAACCGCACCTGCGCATCGTCAGCCATCTCGCTGAGGTATTCGAAAAGCCTTGTTGTTTCAGTGTCCCCTGTGTGGGAGCGGTAGACGCACACGTAGATCTGGCTCATGGAGCCATGATCCACGTGCAGCCAAAGGAACCTAGATGGTGGAAAACTGAAACCTAGATGGTGGATGAAAAAATTGTATCGTGAAAGATTACAGTGTGGAAATAGGCTTATGGAAGATATAAATTATGAAGAAAGTGGGGACAAAAATTTTGTGAGAATGAGTTTGCATGATTTTGACATAATTCTTGAAAAGATTGAGCTTGAAATAAAAAGTTGAATCAATTGGACACGCGTTAACTGACTACGCGTACCAGTGTACGCGCTATCCGTACGCACCTTAACAGAAAACATCAAATATCTGGGAATTATATTAGATGAAATCCTATCTTTCAAACAACACATTCATGCTTTTTAGTAATCGGCTCCGTAAGTTGATATTTGTTTTTAGAAACTAATATATATATTGCTGACGCAAAGGTTTATTAAACAGGTATACTTTGCACTTAGTCATTCTAAATTAACTTAGTGGATTACTTCATAGGCAAATTCTTACTTTCACCACTCAAAAGAGCTCAGAGAGCGGTCCTCAAAGTTTCAACCTTTAGGCCATTCTTATTCCCTACGAACCTCTATAAGTCATGTCAAGTACTATCAGTTCGACAACTTTTTATATTGTGCACAGTATTAAAACAGCATGCAGCACTTCCATATAACATATTGTTAATAAAAGGCGAAACGGTAATTATATACACTCGAATTATTGCAGCAAAACAAGAATTCGCGGGTAGATTTAACTTGTTCCTGGGTCCACTTCCAACTTGACTTCACTCGCCTGATATTAAACTTGGGATAACGCCAAAGAGAAAGTTTAGTTACCTGCCCCCTTTATACCATAGCGTTTGGAGAAGTTTGTTAAAGCAGGAATTTTCAAAATCTATTAAAAATTTTGCGATATCATTGATCTTCGACATACTCCGATGTCATGCTCATGAAGTGGTTGTTGGGAGGTATATTGAAACGCTTGTAGTAACCGTATGTGAATGAATTTATTATCGAAATGTATTCGCATTTATATGATACAAGTATAATATCCCCGGCGACAAACAGGTTTAGGTGGGCGTGGATTTAAACAATAGAACGAGTATAAATACCTATACTTATGTTGTACTTATAATTTATTGCTTAAACCTAATTGGCTAGTTAAATTATAAGGAGGTGTGGCGTATGTGCAACTAGAGATTGGTAGATTATTAGCGACGGTTCTGGGACCGCCTTCTCGTATTATCTGGACGTTTCTTACATATGACGTCAGAGATTCGTTAAGTACGCGCCACACTCATTAAGCTGTTGTTAGTATCACGCACTCCAGTTACCTATTCTCTTACTTGAAATCGTTTATACCTCCCTACCTTCGATTGTCGGTCCTTGGTGGAACCTATAGTATATGTTTTACCGTTTCTTTTCCGTAGTTCCATCAGTCGTTCCATTGATGGGACGATGGAAAAAAGTCATTTAACAGTAGTTCCATTTGCTATGGAACCACCGAAAATAGTTTTTTTACTCCAGTACAGGTTTTCTGTGATACGGGGGGGATTGAAAAGTAGTCGGCCTAACACAACATGCTATCCACTGTGTGGGAGTGGCATCTCTGCCCGGCACGCGTTGTTTGGGATCGGAAGGAAGAGGGTGGGTGATCGATTTAGTTCTAAAAATCAAATCTACCCACACTATTTAGTTCAGTTCAGACCAACAGGTCTGAACTGAACTAAATACACGTTTCAAACTTCACACAATTAACAAATTGTGTGAAGTTTGAAACGTGTGCGATAATTAGTTTTAATTTTATTAATTTATTAACAAAGCAATCTGACATCATTTCCGCAAATGGAGCAAATCGAGCAGCGTGCCGTCATTTAAGTACCTCCATAAGAAGGGGCTGTCATCAAAAGCCATCCATGGTGATATGGTCAGTACATTAGGGGACTGCGCTCTTTCATATTCATCCGTCAAAATATGGATAGCAGAATTCAAGCGTGGTAGAGAGAGTGTGAAAGACGAACTCCGCTCTGGAAGGCCTTCGACGTCCACTACTGACGAAAATGTTACAAAAATACTCGACTTAATTATGGGAGATCGCAGATTGAAAATTAGAGAGATAGCCGAGATTATAGGCATCTCTTATGAACGTACTCAAAACATAATAGTCAACGTGTTGGGTTTCCACAAGGTGTCTGCGAGGTGGGTTCCGCGACTGCTTTCAGTTGAGCAAAAAAGGATGTGATTGACTATTGCACGCGACTGTTTGGAGTTATTTGAAGCTGATGAATGTGATTTTTTGAATCGTTTTGTTACTATGGACGAAACATGGGTTCATTACTGTACACTGGACACAAAACAACAATCAAAACAGTGGAAAAGACCTGGTTCACCACCCCCCAAAAAGGCTAAGTCGATTTTGTCGGCAAGTAAGGTGATGGCTTCAGTATTCTGGGACCCGAAGGGTGTGATTATGGTGGATTAGCTTGAAAGGGGTCAGACTAAAAACTCTGATTATTACTGCACCTTACTACGTCGTTCATGAGAGGAAATAAAGAAAAACGTCCAGGAATGATCAGAAGAAAAGTCCTGTTTCATCAAGATAACACTTGTGAAATTCACAACTGTGGCTTTGAACTGTTTCCGCATCCACCTGATCTGGCACCGTCAGACTTTTTTCTGTTCCCTAACCTAAAAAAGCACTTGGGAGGTCAAAGATTTTTGACAAATGACGAGGTCAAAGCAGCAATAGACGCATATTTTGACTCTAAGGAAGAATCATTTTTTTTCAATGGGCTAAATGCTTGGAAGGGAAGATGGCAAAAGTGCAATGAACTTGTTGGTGATTACGTTGAAAAATAAAAATATATTTAATTTATTATGTATATATTTTCTTGGTTAGGCCGATTACTTTTCAATCCACCCTCGTACCATTAATAGAGACGTAACGATATGAAAAAAATATAACTCAAATCAACCAACTTTAATATAGGTAACTCAAATCAATCAACTTTTTACTAAAATACAACAAAAAATAAAAATTAAACTAAAAATAAAAATAAATAGAAATAATATAAAATAAACTAAAATAAATAAAATAAAACAAAACAAAAATAAAACAAAAAATCAAATTCATCAACAAGTTTGTAAAGTAATTTTAATTGAATTTGTGGAGTAAATTAAATAGAATCCGTGTCATGACGATCCTGCTCAACTATAATTTAATTGTAACACAGAAAACCTGTAGTGGAGTAAAAAACTATTTTTGGTGGTTCCATAGCAAATGGAACTACGGTTAAATGACTTTTTTCCATCGTCCCATGGAACTACGGAAAAGAAGCGTGTTTTACCTAAAATCATTAACATTATAATATCGATTGCACAGACGCGCAGGCCCTGCTAGGCTTCGTGAGAACAACCCACTATCCGCGGCGCCCGTACATGCCGGTAACGATGAATGGGAAGAAACCCCACAGCCGGCCCACCAGCCACCGACGCGGCAAAACCTGCATAGGGATAATAGGGAGGGACCCAGAGAGAGGTATGTATTATTTATGCTTTGTTTTGTGTCAAATGTTTTTATTTAAAAATATGTATAGCGAGTCACGCATTAGCGATTGGTACAGCAGTAAGTTTTTTTTTATTTAATTCTGCGACCCAAGGCTGCGGCTGCCCTATCGTCCATTGCCGGGCACCCCGGGTGCGCATTGGAAAGTATTTCCAGTAGCGCCGGCGAACTTTGGCCCCGATCATGGAGGTCGGTGGTTTTGTGCGTAGAGTAGTCTGCGGCGCTCTGGCCGCCGAAAGCCTCGCAGTTTTGACACCTGCGTGTAACTTCTCGATGGATGCGGTGCAGATACTTGCCGAAGCATCCGTACCCGTTACTGATCTGCTACGCGCGACGTGAGGTCACCGTGCCGCCTCTGCAGCCACTTCTCCGTGATCGATCTCACCGCCGCGATATGGTAGTGGCCCCCCACCTTGGTTGTTTAAGTCGCTCTCTCCATGTCACCATGAGATCCTGGCGAAGTTAGGACCACTGAGTCTCGATTTCTTGAGAATGCGGTCCGAAGTTCCACCGGCTATCGAGTACGAGCCCCAAATACTTCATCGAAAGCTTGATACCGATGCTATGCTGGATCCTGCAGGTGGTCCGCTCCGAGGCCCGTGGAGACACAGAGCCTCGGACTTGTACAGGGCCGTATCTGACCCACGACCTGAGTATCACCCGTTCGTGACCTTTAGGGCTGCCTCTTGGTGCGTTGCTCCCGGAGCCACCGTGACGAGGGTATCGTCGGCGTAACAGGTTACGTGAACGCCCTCAGGCAATGCACCCCGCAGCATCCAGGCATTTCGGCATAGGAATTAGATTCTTTAATAATAAACGAAGAACTACTTAGCACGCCGGATATTATTGAGTCAATCAATGCCAACATTGTTAGGCCGAAATTGAATGAAAAGGCAGTTAAAGGTTTGGGCAGCTGAAACTTTGCAAACTTATATCAACAAAAATATGGACAAACTGTTTCAATATGCAATTGTAAGATAACCGAGAGTAGCTAAAGCAAAAATATAATAAAAAAAAATATGTAAGTAATTACTAGTTACGTAAAATGTTCTACTAACATTGCTTCAGTGAACATTTGTTACACAATTTACTTTTTATTTTATTTTAATTAAATCCAACAGACAGCCTAATTAAAAGACAGGGTGTAAAGGAAGTGTTACAATCGCCATTTTATTTTAATAACTAAATCTTTTATGAATTCCTTAAACGAGGCTAAAGACTTCTTCTATCATTATTAAAACTACATCATACTACAAATTGAAGGAAACCACCAAACGTGTAACTTTTATAAAAAAGATATAAAACAGTTTCAATCGTAAGTAGTATTCGACTATATCTGAATCACGTAACACCCAGACATAACAATGAACACACTTATAATTCATAATTGCAACTTTCACTGATACTATGCAACGAATTCGGTAATTATTTTACAATAGTTGAACTGGTTCGACAGAAAAAAACCTAGGGAACAACACGATAAGGCTGGACAAAAGCCCAATTGGAAAAAGGAGACCGGTGGGGTCGGCAAGAGGTTGAAACAGGCGGCTGAAGCAGCGTCTAACGATGCACAGAACGCTAGGAATGGATCCATACAGGACAGACTAAAACGGTACTGACGTGTACATAACAGAAAATCACATGCCTGTTTGGAACGTGCACAGTCTGCTTTTTGTCTCATTAAACTGCAATGCTTTCTAACTTGAGTACTTCAGTCACGTAATTGAACATTTCACATGTTTAATCAACTGTGAACATATGTAGTGTCTTAAATATTTATATAGCAAAGGGAACGCCATACCGTTAATCTACGATTACCATACCGATATCATTAAACTTTTTGCTCCATATTATACCTACATATTTCTAGGTCGCGTTTTACGGCAACTCAATTTGCCGAAACTAAACACATGATGGACGTCTTTTTTACGAGTCCTACGTGTATGTCTTGTTGAGATGTAAACTATTCAAGTAAAGCATTAGCAGTATCAGTGGTTTCGCCCTATTTGCTTGTCACGCTACGTTTGAGTTGCACATTTTTTTAGCGTTCTTATTGTATTGCACATCTGCAGCTCTTGCAATAACATTTCAAAGCACTGTGTTTGTCCACCACTTTTTGTATCCTTATATGCACGATATGACATTTATTGGCCACTGTTTCATTGATTTACTTACATAAGCAACACACACTTAGTTGTAAATATTTGCTTGGTGTGGTGTATGTTGTAACAACGCATCAAAATTGTAAAAATAATAGTTATTTTAGTGCTTATTTGTACAACTAAATGCAAATAAAAATTAAGCATTATCATTTTGTCTAATAAATTGCACTTGTTTTCAGAGATAAACCCAACACCCAGCAAGACGAAAGGGAAGATAATAGATCTAACGACTGGGGCAACAGACCTGCCAGAGAGCGGTTCGATAGACGCGACAATCGTGATAATAGAGAAAATCGTGACCATCGCGAATACCGTGATAATCGCGACAATCGGGAGTATCGTGACAATCGCGACAGTAGGGAAACTCGTGACAATAGAGAACACCGTGACTCCCGCGATCACAGAGGTGACAGGCGCGACAACTGGGGTGACAAGAAAGACAATAATTGGAACCAAAGAAGCGAATTTCGAAATGATAGAGGCGATAGACCACCTCGTAGCAACTTCACCCCCAGAGACCGCGCCGAAAGATCTTTCGAAGACAAACGGTCAGACCGAAGCGTCAAGTCGCATGACAGTAGGGAAGAACGCGCCGGACGCGCACCGCCCTTCAAACCGCGAGGCAAATTTTCACAAACTCAATATAAGGAACTATCCGAACCACTACCATTGGATACTCCATTCACGGAAGCGGTAGTCGAAATTAGCACACAACACGAAGTGTCTGTCACGTGGATTATCTCACCAGAAAGTTTCTACACACAAATAATGTCACTGCAGCCTAAATTCCTGGACATGATGCACAAAATACCGGAACTGTATAAAGGGGTTAAGTCTTACAGCGGGGAAGTACCGGTGGGTGCTTCAGTACTAGCGAGATACCCTGTCGACGGAGTGTTATACCGAGCGACGATAGTGTCCATCCAACCATTCTCGAAATTCATAGTACGATACATCGACTTCGGCAATAAACAACTTGTAGACGCTAAAGACATTTGGCAGATGGACAAACAGCTAATGGAACTGCCAAAAATGGCCATACACTGTTCATTGGTTGGTGTAGTCCCTGTCGACGGCGAATGGAAGGCGGACCCTGAAATAGACTTGTGTTTCAATGCGCCAAGATACCAATGCGTGTTTCAAGAGAATGCCGAGGATCAGTACAAGGTCTCGTTGTGGAATAATGGAGTTAGTGTTGCTGACACGTTGGTTGAGAAACAGCTTGCCAAGTTGTCCGAGCATCAAACATCTGTTACATTAAAAGGTAATAATAATTTGCTACTTTACTAAATAATTTAATTCCCTTAACGCTAGACGAAGGCCGATACAAAATGATAGTATATTTACTTTATTGAATAGATTTTAATGAAACTTAGTGCCTAGATAAGATATTTTTTATCCTGATAATACTTTACTGTGGGCATTTGAGACATAAAAACTATACCACGCTCACATTTAGGCATTCATTAGTCGCTTATTATACTTTTTTTTTCTTTTCAGATGAAGCAATAGATCTGACAATAATAGTTAGTCAGCAGATACTGTGCCGAGTGACACACGTTAAATCGTTTGAGAGTTTCCATGTCCAGTTAGACTTGGAGAAAGCAAAACTTGTCGAGACTGCTATCACTAACTATGATGCCGGCAAAGTAAGTCTGATTATGATTATACTTCCGCACCTTCATCTGTGTTCATAGACCAACGCGGTCGTCGTATACGCTGTCGCCGTATATGACGGGACAAGGCATTATGCATTTTCCCGATACATAAAAGTCTAGCATGTTTGGTGCGGGGGGGGGTCATCGACACGCACACATTCTCAGACGCTCAAACCCAATCGGGTGCCACTACGAAACTCACACATGACAATAAGAATAACACATTAACATTTTCACAAACACATACATATACATTTTATATCATAACACTATAATGACACTACCAAAAGTTACCGCCCACTATTGATGTAACAGTGTCGATACATTTTATCGATAAATTTGACAAAATCGACTATTAAAATCAGGTTTCAAAAATGATACCAAGGTGGATGTTGTTTATAAAAGTGAGACTTTATTTGCTATTTGTAACTTAGGGTAGGTATTATATCAAACCTATACATCATATAAATCTAAACAACTAAATAAAATCGAAGAGTCTGTATACAGGGTATATCTATAGCTGTATACAGTGGACTATGTGTACAGTTTATTTTTAAATCATAATACTTATAGTCATAATTCAGTTTTCTATTTTTACTACAATCGATTACATGCTTACTAAGAACAGATCTTTGTATGTCTTATAGTTTCAGACATTTCCATGCTGCCCATATAAATATTACACTCTGTATGTATAATAAATACCTACGCCATAAAAATAAACATTTGAATGAACTTTCGTCACTTTCGTTAACACTAGTGATATAGTAGTATCAACTCGATGGAGAATAAAATGAGGGCAAGGGCACTACGAGTACAACACCGATTTTATAAAAATAAAATAGTAAAGTAATGAAATAATTAACGCTTTTGTAAAACGAAAATGGGACATTTATATCCGCACATTTATCCCACAGCAGAATGCTGTAAGTTATCCGTATCTGTAGGCTATCCGTATTATAGATTGTCCGGAGGGAAGCCTTGAGCCGCTAGCTCTGCGCTGAACAATAGCTTCCTTGGCCGCATTCAACCGTATTAACAACGGCGAGTGTTCTGAAGAGCTCTTCAATCTGATCTCACCCTCTTCCTTCCGAACCCGAACAACTCGTGCCGGGCAGAGATGCCACTCCCACACAGTGGATAGCATGTTCGCGAGAACCGAACGTTTTAAACGTTCGTTTCTCTGCCGAACGATAGTGGTCTGGAACGCCCTCCCTGTGCACGTGTTTCCTCCCACATATAATCCTGGGTTCTTTAAGCGGAGCGTGAAGAGGCACATCAGTAGGTCGTCAAGTTGAGGGCTACTCTCTATAGTATTGCGTGCTGTGAGAGTGGCCCACAATCGCTAGACGTCGTCACGACTTACCACCAGGCGGACGGCGTCAATTTGGCGAACCAAATATATAAAAAAAAAAACGTACGGCCGGAAGACCTGCGGTGGAAAGAGTCCTACGAATTATGTCGTTTAGAATAGCGTGCCGAGGTATACGACCTGCGCTTCTGCTACAAGAAAGACCATGGTGTCCCAGATTATCGACGGCTACTCCACAGGTGCAATGATGCGGGGATACACAAGGCGTACCCAGCCGAAGGCAAGTGGCAATGCGGAAGGTTGTGTCGTCCAACATTGTACCGATGTTGGGCGATGGGAGCGCCTGGATCCATAACCCTGACTCCCATACTCCAACAGCTAGTAGGCGTGCATATCTTAAGATAAGATGATATATGTAGGGAATAGGTATCCCCTCTTGTTCGCCAACACTCGAAAATCAAAGATCTTGAAGTGTTCCGAGCAAATGACACCAGCTCTAGGAGGCATCCAGGTACGTCTGTTGTTACAAAACAATATCCATAATTCCCTTACTCTCGGATCTTTCGGAAACCTGTAATAAATAAATGAACAAAAATATCGTCGAAGTATTTATTAGGTAATGTAATTCTTAAGTATAATAAAAAAATTATACAACAAGACTCAATATTATACCTATTAAACTTATCAAAACCTTTATTAAAATCAAGATCATAATATACAGACCTACGTAATTTAAATAATATTCAAACCAGTAATTTATATTGCACCTCTTTGCATTATCAAGGTATTTTATCGATACCTAACTTGGTACATCACTCCGATACAGACACTATAACTGTGTATTTGTTGCCATGGCAACACCCATGTCAGTCGTTTGACATGTTTGACTGATTTGCGAATTGTATGAAACGACCGACTTCGTGTTGATAAAAAAATCCAAAATAATGAGACTTTGATTATTATAAACAAAGAAATTTGTATTATTATTTGATTAAAAATACTTACCTATGGAAGGTAATACCATCTTTTTGTAAACTAGATGTGCCTGACCTTTTTTTGCAACAAAAAAACTGAGCAGGTTGGCATTTTTGGGGATGACCATAGCCGCGCAACTAGATTTAGTCTAGTAAGTTGTCAAGACGCCAATTTGTTTTATTTCTAACTTATGACCTAATAGGTCATAATCATGTGAGCGAGGGGAACGCCTGCTAAGGCGGCGGAACTCGTGGTTATAGCTTGATTTTAACTATAATTGTGATTGTGTTCTATCATTCACTAATTATAATATATCAAGTGCATAATGGTTATATGTTAATGTTAATGTAGATGAATGGCAAATAAGTTGTAGTGAATAGCAGTGTTTAAAATTTTAAATAAATAAAAATTTTTTGGACATTTTCACACAATAGTCCGAAACGCCCAGGACTTTAATAGTGCCATAGCCGCTGGCACGTAAGATTTTGTTGCCTTTCATCAACATTTCATCGAAAGGCAATGGTTAGGTTTCAATTTTCTTTTCAAAATTTGGTAATTTTGAAAAGAAAATTGAAACCTAACATAACCTAAAATGGCCGAATAAATTAAAAGTAGCAGCAATATGGTTATTGCTGCTACTTTTAAATTATTCGGCCATTTTGGACATACTCCATTTTATGTGTGCCCAGTGATGGCAATAGGCTTGCCCCCTATTACGTGGGACTAAAAATACTAGCAAACTGCATGTAATGCACCTCTGCCTACCCCTTCGGAGATATAGGCGTGATATGTGTTGTATGTTTATTCTCACACAACGTCATCTAGTCCAAACTAAGCTATAAGCTTGTGCTATAGGGTCTAGAAGACTAATAAACTTACATAAATATTTCTAAATACATATTATATATAGTAAACACTCACTCCGAAACAATCATTTATGAATCATTGAATCAATTAAAAATTTACTTATTTTTTATTCAGCTCGAGCCGTTAAACACAGACACCCTTTTCGATGGTATCCACTGCACATTGAAACATGAAGGTCAAATATATCGCGCGATACTCGACGATGTGTCCGACCACACCAACATTAAGGCAACATTGCCTGACTATGGCAACTCTATCGTCACATGCTTGGAAAATGTAAGTCTATACTAATTTTATGTAAATCACAAAGTAACACATACGAGGTCAACATGATTAATTTAGGTATTAGGCTTGTTCCTTTAATGCTGATTGTCTGATGACTGACATAAGTCGCACATGAACGCTAATTTAGATTCTAGGGCTAGTGGTGCCATAGTTGGTAGAATTTTCCCGTGGGAAGAAAACACTCGCCGGTTCAAGACTATAGTTTTTTCCAATCGTACTATAAAAGTTTCTTCAAGCTATGAAATATATAAGAAAAGTTTAGAAGGTCTTCGGCTGGGCATGAACCAGCTATAGTTCCTGGTCTTGTTAACTTGAGATACTAAGTCAGGTCTAGTAAGACCTTAGTTCTTGCAATTTATAAAAGGAAATGTCAAGATTATTGCTTGATATTTAGTTGCAAGGCAAGCCAGCGAGAAAAAAACCTGGCAATAAAAACCGCAACGGCCACTCTTTCCATATAGATACAAAATAAGTCCTACCAAGATAAGAGGGCTTGGTGCTCTATAATCAATCTCATAAGAAGAGGCTTTGGCAAATATAAAGATACCCGATTACATGCAAACGTACCTTAACCAAAGATAATGAAATTATAAAATGCAACTTTCAGGTAATGATACTTCCAAAAGATTTGAGCGTGTATTACTACCAATCGTTAGAATGTTGTTTTAACAACTTCACGGCCGAATCCAACAAATTGATGTCCCTAGACGAACTGAAGGAGAAATTGACCAACAAAAACGTCATCATATACATAAATGATGTTGAAGAAGTTAGGTAAATATTTGGTTTTAATGTCTTATTGATTTTCAGTATATTTGTGCATGTGGTTTGCAAATTTGTATCTTATTCTTTTTTTTAAAACGTGGCTCCATCGATCAAGGTAATGCTTTATTTTTCCCGCACAGAAGAACTAGTTACTCTGTACTACTAGATCGCGGTGCGGGACAAGGAAACATTGTTCGGTATTGCAATTGAGCGTTTCGGCCTGGATTTTTGCCCAACGGCAGAGGTAACCTAAAGGGCTACCTACCAGCCACGCGCTCCGCGAAAATCCAAGTCCAAACTTTGTATATTGTATGTAAGAAATAACGTATACAGTTTAAAAAATATATGAAACTACCTTCAAAAGTTTCAAAATGTGTGGTTAATTAAAATTTTTAGAGTACATATTTTATTACCATGTTACTTTATATGAAACTGCTTGCTTTACTATAATTGACTTTCTAAACGACTGAACTGAATCTAATGTGACAAGACTTAAGGCAAGACTCAAATAATAACTGAAGGTTTAAAATGAAAATTTTGTAATCAATCTCTATTTGCTTGCTTGAATGCATTCATCTCAGGATAGGTGTAAATTGAAACAAAAACAAACAATATTTGTTTTGTGCAATTCCAATAGATCAAATGAGGCAAAGCGGCATTATATATCATACTCTACGAGGCCTAACATGAACGTGTACCGGCTCACAGACAGATGAGACTCTGGCACGGACTAAAAAAGCGTTTGACGAACCCCTTTTCGGTTATAAAGTAATTTTGAGTGTGTGATCAATAACTTCATTATAATTTATTTATACTCAGATTGGTGTCTACCCTATATGATGCTACAACGGGTCAAAAGATAACAATATTTGAACCGGACACCGACGCGTATGACGAAGTAGCCCCGCTGTGTATGAGGGCGGTTTTCAACTATAACTTCGGCGTGTGTTACCTAGCGCATATCGAACATCTCAATGAGTTCTATCTCCAGAAGTCAAGCGATGGGGATTGCATTGCTCAGCTCCTTGATGATATGTACAAGTTCTATGAGGAAGGTAAGATGTGCTCAGTTTAAACTACATATTTAGATACAGCTAGCTGATTCGAAGAAGTTCACCGCAGAATCAGATGAAATTTCCTCTTACAATGAATTTCTGGGCAGCAGTTTTATAAATTTTATGAACAATTTTTCATATTTTCTCAGCCTCCTCGTTTAAAACTTCTATGGACAAACATTTTGTAACCAATATAAGTCAGATCGTTCCGACCATGCTGCGAGTTTCAGTGAGAACAATGCGACATTACCTTGCAGAGACTTAAATATACCTTAAGTGTCCACACGGTTCACCGGCCACAGCCACAAAAAGCCGCCAGCGGCATATTTTCTGTAGTTTGCACGCGATTGACGCCCGTGGCCGCCACACGCTTCACGTCGTCGCCGCCTACTTCTTGTGGCTCGTATCACCCACTAAACGCCGACACACGCCATTCACACCCCATACTTCAGTGAACATGTTCCAGAAGAAGCACTATTAAACTTTCTTTGTTAGAGTCAATTATTATTATTATACTGCGCGAATGTGTTAAAAAAAGTTTTTTTGTAGTTTGTGGCCGGTTCTACTCGGTTCTAGCCAATCGTGGTGGCCCTTGTCTCTTGTGGCCCGTGTGTGGCGACACTTTTTTTTTTTTTTTTTTTTTTAATTCCGCGGCCCAAGGCCGCGGCCGCTCTAACGTCCGTTGCCGGGCGTCCCTGGTTACTAGCAGAGGGTATGTCCAGTGGCGCCCGGCGGACTTTGACCACCCCTGTGGTCTCTGCGGGTGTTTGGTCGGGACGAGAATCCCGCGTCATTGGGGTCGGGTTTTATCCCGCGTCAGTGAGTGAATCTGGTTGCGTGCTATGGGGCAAAGGCCCCGCAGCACGCAACCCTTCTAGCCTGCTTCTATAAGGACGGTGGGTGGCGATCCCGCCGTCCTCAGGCCCCGATCATGGAGGACGATAGTCTTGGGCGTAGTCGCGTAGTCTGGGGCGGCCTGGCCGCCGACTACGGAACTCGGCGGGGAGGGTACGCTCCCTCTCCCTCCCGGCCGCCTCCTTCGCGAGCATGACTTGCTCGCAGAAGGACACGGCCGCGTTCCACCTACTCCCGCTGGATACCATGGCTTGAAGCATGGTCCCCAGCGAGAGGGTATCCACGCCCAGACCCACTACGAGGTCCCGGCGCTGACTCGCCCACGCTGAGCACTCCACCAACGTGTGGAGTGCGGTGTCGTCGTCGGAAACCTCGCAGTGTTGACACCGGGGTGTGACCTCACGATGCATGCGAAACAGATAGCTACCGAAGCATCCATGCCCGGCAACCATCTGCGTCGCACGGTACGTGAGGTCACCATGCTGCCTCTGCAGCCAATCGTCCATGATCGGTCTCACCGCCGCGATGAAGATGACACCCCCCTTGGGTTGCTCAAGTCGCACCCTCCATGACTCCATGAGATCCTGGCGGAGTTGGGACCGCTGGTCCTCGATTTCTCGAGACGCAGGCCTGTGGTCCCGCTCCAGCGCCTCCTTGCGCCATTGGAACAATGACGCAAGGGCTCTCGCTTCCAGGTCCCATGGAGGGGTCCCGGCTAGGAGACATGCAGCCTCTCCGGAGATCGTGCGGTACCCCCGTACGGTTCTGACGGCCAAGGTTCTAAGTGGTCTGTTTAACAGAGTCACGTTCCCCTTGACCGCCAACCTATCCGCCCATACGGGAGCCCCGTATAGGGCCATACTCCGCACGATCCCCAGGTACAGTCTCCTGCAGGAGGCGTTGGGTCCCTTTAGGTTGGGCATCAGTCGCGAAAGCGCGACCGATGCCTGCGTCACCTTGGGGACCAAACTTCGGAAATGTGGTCCGAAGTTCCATCGGCTATCAAGTACGATCCCTAGGTACTTCATCGAGGGCTTGATGCCGATGCTAACGCCTCCCACATTTATGCTGGAACCTTCTGGTGGACCGTTCCGAGGTCTGTGAAAACACAGAACCTCGGACTTGTGCAAGGCCACCTCCAGTCCCAGCTGCCGTATCCGACCCACGACTCGAGCAACACCCGTCGTGACCTTGAGTGCTGCCTCCTGGTACGTTGCACCCCGCGCCGTTACGAGGGTATCGTCGGCGTAGCACGTTACGCCGACACCCCTAGGCAACGCACCCCGCAGCACCCAGTCGTAGCCGATGTTCCACAGAAGCGGCCCCAGGACCGACCCCTGCGGAACACCGCACGACACATCTCGCCGAGCTGGCCCGAGCCAGCTGGGGAAAGCTATGGCCCTCTCCGAGAGATAGGCCCCGACAATACGACGGAGGTAGAGAGGCGTTTCGTGATACACGAGCGCCTCCCTAACGCAGCTCCATGGCAAGGTGTTGAACGCGTTGGCGATGTCAAGAGACACCGCCACCACCACCTTGCCCTGCGAGACTGCTTCCTCCGTCAGGCTCTTCACGCGCATGATCGCGCTCACGGTGGAGCGTCCCCGACGGAAACCGAACTGGTTATCCGCCAGGTCTGGCCCCACACTCGTGAGATGCTCGACGAGGCGTTCCGCGATAATTCGCTCAAAGAGCTTTGTGTGGCGACACTAAGATAGAAAGTTCCTTATTTTTTAAGCATTAAATCACTTATGTGTTC
This sequence comes from Nudaria mundana, assembly GCA_963556515.1. Classification (NCBI taxonomy): domain Eukaryota; kingdom Metazoa; phylum Arthropoda; class Insecta; order Lepidoptera; family Erebidae; genus Nudaria; species Nudaria mundana. The sequence continues at coordinate 15,598,288 of OY748304.1, forward strand.
TGCAGGTACTCCGGAGGACTTGCCTAGTTGCGAGGTCGACGGTTTGTGCGCCGCAAAATCTTCCGACGGAAACTGGTACCGCGGGTCGATCCTTAGTATTGAAGACAGTGGAGTCAAAGTACAGTTTTCTGACTACGGTAATTCTGAAACTATTGTCAAGGATACTCTGAAGAAGCTTGACGCCAAATTCTATGAGCCTTGTGCACTGGCTTTAGTTGCCAGCTTGGGACTCGTCGCTTTGCAGGAAAAAGATGCATATGACAAGTTAAAAGAATGGACAGACGAAAAGGAAGTACAAGTGACTTTAGCTTTTGGGACCGACGGGTGGCTTGCTAGTTTACATCTGGATGGTGTTGACCTAGCTATGAAATTGGTGAACGAAAAACTTGCTACACCACGAGTAACATCGAGCGAAGAGCAAGAAAAAGAAGAGGTTCCCTCAGCCGAACCCAATTCGCTACCTGAGGGTTGTACACAGGTGTACATCAGCCATATCGATACACCCGGTCATTTCTGGTTGCAAATGGTAGACAAAGTCGACAAAATTGGGGAGATACAAGCCGAACTTCAGTCTAATGCTGATACTTACACCGATGTTGAGAATCGTGAGCTTGGCACTATATGTATCGCCAAATATTTAGCAGACGGCCAATGGTATCGTGCCGAGATACTAGACTCTGACTCCGATATCACAACGGTGCGTTTCATCGACTATGGCAACACAGATGTACTTGACAACCAACCTGGGCTGATTAAAGAGTTGCCGGACAAACTGAAAGAAATTGAACGTCATGCTTTCAAATCTAGTGTGAATGCTGTGCCGACCGGAACTGGAGAATGGTCAGAACCGGCTTCCGATTACTTCACGCAACTTGTTGGTGACTTGTCGGCTCCTGTAGATGCCTTAATAGTATTGAAAGATGTCACCACCTATGTAGATATCTTTGTCAACGGCCAAAATCTAACTGACAAACTTGTGTCTGACGGTCACGCAACAAGGTCAGAAGATAATGATTGCGGTGATCTACCGTCGTGTTTCGCCAGCCACGTAAACTCGCCATCCGAGTTTTGGATCCAATTAGAGACTGCAACATCAGAGTTACAGGCTATGGAAGCTGCTATGATTGATGCTGAGAATTTTCCAGAATTACAGGAGAAAGAGGAAGGTGTTATTTGTGCCGCCAAATATCCTGAGGACGGAGCTTGGTATCGAGCACAAGTGATTATAGATGGATCCGAGGGAACAGAAGTTCTTTTCATGGATTATGGCAATGCTTCAATTGCTAACGAATTACGAAGTCTTCCAGACGAACTCAAAACGAAGCCTGCCCTATCGAGAAAATGTGCCTTACAGAAGCCTCGGGATATTAAGTGGTCACGGAAATCTGAATTAAAGTTTAATGAGTTAGCTGCAGAAGGAGCTACCATATTTAATGTTCAGTTTATTGCGTCCGGAGATATTTCTATAGTAGAGTTGTATCTTGAGGGTAAATCTGTCACTGAGGAGCTAGTTGTACTATGTGAAAAATTACCAAGTGAAAGGCCGACGCCAGTTGGACAGGATTTATTGAGTAATGGTAAAGTAAGCTACGTCAACAGTCTAGATGAATTTTATGTACAATTAGATGACGCGTCAACAGATCTCGACAAAGTGACAGCTAAAATGAATGAGGCTGTAAACTTTGAAGCGGTGACAGAGCTTAAAGTTGGATCAATTTCCGCTGCGTTCTGGGCGGATGACGAGCAATGGTACAGAGCGAAGATTCTAGAATTTTGTGATGTAGGGTATCACGTACAATTCGTAGACTACGGTAATAAGGCGAAATGCGAAGAATTTAAACAATTACCTGATGAACTAGTTAATATAGAACCATTAGCAAAGTGTTGCCGTCTCGCTGGAACTTTTGGTGACAACGAACTGAATGAAATTGGGAAAAATAAACTCGACGATCTCACTATTGAAGATACCACATTCCAAATAGAATTTTTAGATAGTACCAAAGAGCCTATTTTAGTGAAACTAATTGTTAATGGAAAGGATTTCATAACTACCATCACAGATGAAAAGGTATCTGAAGAAGTAGATGATAATATTGTACCCACTAACCACGATACATCACAAGCTGATTTAGACGAAAGTATGGACAGTGGCCACACTGTTATCGAAAACAAAGCGTTTGATCAAAGTGTTGAAGCATTAGAAACCGAAACAAACAATGGGGAAACTACTCAAGAGACACCTGAATGTGATGTATCTAAAGATTCCCTAAATGCAGACACAGGCTACGTAAGTCAAGATTCATCCGCTAAAGAAGTATCCAGCCAAGATACAACCCCTGATAAAACTGATCAATCAGCTTTAAATGTAAAAGGACAGGTGGAACTAGTTACTAATACTATAGAGAATTTAAAGACTACACAAATATCTGACGATATAGGCGCAGAGCCGTTAGAAAAAGCAGCTGACGTTATAGAGATTGTGGAAACAGAAAAGGTACCAGTCATAGGCGAAAAAGTGGGAAATGTACCTGATACCGAAGAAAAAGTTTCTGACCCAGTTAAAGAAGTAGTTAATCTGGAAGAAAAAGTTGCTGCCACAGAAAAACCTGCAGTTAATTTAGAACAAAAAGCTTCTTACCCAGTAAAAGAAGCAGTTGATGTAGAAGAAAAAGTTCCTGACCCAGTAAAACAAGTAGTTGGTGTAGAAGAAAAAGTTATTGACCCAGTAAAACAAGTAGTTGCTGTAGAAGAAAAAGTTATTGACCCAGTAAAACAAGTAGTTGCTGTAGAAGAAAAAGTTATTGACCCAGTAAAACAAGAAGCTGATGTAGAAATTGCTAGCCTTGTAAAAGAAGTAGTCGATATAGAGGCAAAAGCGGCAAATGCCCCAGAAACGATACATGCAAAAGATGACAAAACATCACAAGTAATTAATACAGGAAGTGATAGTGTAACAGGAACTGAAAAAGTTTCAGAACTTTCTATTGAAAACAGTACGGATAGTGTAGAATCAGTAATTAAGGCAGCTGAAGAAAATACTACTGAGTCGACGCAAAAATTACTTGAAACCAAATCGACTGAAAAAGCAAGTGACGCAGAAGTTGCGAAATCTACAGAACTAGTTACAGAAAAATCAGAAGGGACAACATAAACCGCTCATTACAGTGTATAACATAAAATGCTAAAATGAACAATGTACTTTGATTGAGGCGTAATACCTTCTCAACAAAGTTAGACAGAGTTAAATAAACTATTTCTAAGAATATGCACTCAGTGACTTTTCGAATAAGTATATTATTTAGATCTCGCTAGACCAGTGCTAATAATGATTTGACATACTTTATAGATTGTTAGCGTCAGAACCTCTGGACCAAGTTCGATATTTTATGTTTGGAAATTGTCAAATTACAGTACCTTTTTGATACTATTTGATACCTAAACTAAATTATTTAGTACCTCGATGGAGCGTGAGAAAACATGAAAAGATAGTGGCCAGACATTCTGACGTCAGGTTGTCTGGACCACATATTTTTCACATAGTTAGGTCCAACATAACCTATTTATTTTTTTGTATATGTTTAATAACTTTTTAGTACCTGAACATAATTTATTTTTTTAAATTTTATGGCGTCCCAGAAAAAAGTTACGGCGAATGAAATTTTTTAGGTGGTCAAATTTATTTTATGGCTCTTTAATTTGCAGTATGTTTACCTACATAATATATTATGTACCTATATGTATGACTGGTTGAACGGCTCAAAGTAAGTTGGCTCGTTGGCGCGATTGAGAGGCCTAATGCCCAGCAGGGAACTGATATAAGCTATTTAAAAAAAATTCATTTGTCCGTAACTTTTTTCTGGGACGCGACGCCATAAAATTAAAAAAATAAATTATGTTCAGGTATGTACTAATAAGGTATTAAATATATACAAAAAAATAAATAGGTTATGTTGGACCTAACTATGTGAAAAATATGTGGTCCAGACAACCTGACGTCAGAATGTCTGGCCACTATCTTTTCATGTTTTCTCACGCTCCATCGAGGTACTAAATAATTTAGTTTAGGTATCAAATAGTATCAAAAAGGTACTGTAATTTGACACTTTCCAAACATAAAATATCGAACTTGGTCCAGAGGTTCTGACGCTAACCATAGATTACATGGTATTTTTGTAATCCGATAAAAAACCATTGGGTTTTGTGTTTTGGTGTATTGTTTACACACATTTTTATGTTTGTTGGACTTATATTGGTTCATATTATTAGTTTATATATACCTCGTTAAATATCGATTTAAGTGACGGCGATAAAATATTGCTGTTTTTTTTATAAATACTCATTAATTTTTAAGTTTTTTTTGTTATTGAGGCTGTAGTAACAGCCTGGAGTGTTTATTATCCAGTTGTATGATGAGCAATGACAGATATTTTATGAAAAAATAGGTGTACATACAATACATACATATTTATTGTAATTACACATTCCCTTTGAAAGGTTCATTCATTATATTTTCATTCACTCTGGTTGCTATGATTTTGTTGATTTTTGTTGCTTTTTTTAATAATCACCACACATTTCAGAAGCTGATAATGTAAAAATGTTTCTTTTTTAAATAAAGCATTGTAAAATGTTGTATTTTTTTGTTCTATTCCCGAGTCGAAAGAAACGAGTGTGCTTTAAGAACACAAGATTCTAAAAGATAAACAAAAAACAATTAAACAGAAAAAAACCTGATTGCACATATCTAGATATTTAACTACGGGTATAAGCAGGCGAGACTAACTTTGTATCTACGTTTGTTGAACCGATATTATTGGAGTCTGATATTTGTATGTGAATTGGACATGTGGAATTGGATAATGCAGAAAGCAGCCCAGTGGCACTTTTTCTCAAATCGAGTTGCAACAGGTGCACCGAGTACAGATGAAAATGATTGTCCATTATAAAAGACACAAACCTCAAATGTACCAGGAATACATAACAACATAAGAGCCTTCAAGGTTTTAAATTCTTTTACATTCAGTGAAAACCGATTGAAAGTTTGAACTTATTATTCTGAAAAAGTACAGTCAGCGTCTAATAGTTAGTTACAGTCAAGGTACTCTAATCTATAGGCGCAACCAAATAGTCAATGATATCGGTACAAACATAGTTTCATAATTTAAATACTAATTTATTGCATGTTTATTTTATTTATTAACAACTAGAAATTTGCTAAAATAATATGTTTGAGAGAGGAAGGTGTCTCCATAACAGATATTTCAAATGAACTGGGAATATCCGTAAGTCTCACATTAGAATTAGATCAGTTACCTATCTTACTAATTTTTATTCATACATAACTGACATATTTTGTTTTTTTAATTTAGATAAACACAGTATACCGTTGGATAGAGATGGCAAAATGAAGGTGCTTTGCGAAACCATGTTTCGTTTGGTCGAACACGTCAAACAAATACAGATGAAGACAGAAACATAGTGCAGCGAGCTGAGTTAGCAATCGATTTATAAACTCCAGGAGTATGTCTGTGGAATTTGGCATATCACAGAGCACAATAAGACGACGCCTGCGGGAACATGGGTTACGCCATCGTATTCCTGCTAAAAAACCTATATTAACACCGAGGCATAAAGCGCAGCGTTTACAGTTCGCACGAAGTTTTTTAAATTTTAATTTTGATAATGTGATCTTTGTAGATAAAAAGTTTTTTGTTTTTCTGCCCAGAGACGCTTATCTCTATACCGGACATTGAACACAAGATATGATGAAAGAAATGTCCTCCCTAATAATCGCAGTGGTCGAATCACCTTAGGATTTTGGGGATGGATGACTCAAAGCGAACCAGGAGAGCCAGTGGAGGTTGGAGGAAGAATGAATGGCACTTTATACAAAGACATCCTCGAAAACGTTTTGCTTCCAACAGCCAGGATTTTTTTCCCCATGAAGCTATTAAGTTTGTACAAGATAACAGTTCCGTACACAACTCCAGAGTTGTTCAAAATTACTTGGAAGGTAGCAGGGACCTGGAGTTAATTCCGATGCCGCCTCATAGTCCCGACCTAAACCCAATTGAAAATTTGTGGTGTAAAATGGTTCAGGTATGAGATGGTACACGAGCACGAACCACTTCAAATTTAAGGACTCACGGTAACGAAATATGGGAGTCTATGAGAGGGGACAATTTTTGTTACAATGCTGTACAATCGATGAGAAGACGTCTTTCCGACGTAATTCTTGCAGAGGAGGCTACACACGATTTTAATTACTTATTTTGCAGTAAAACTGCACTAACCGACTTCAAAGAACGTAAATGTACTTTTAACTCAATAAATCTATACAAATTTAACTTAGTTTTTTATGACATCATTCTTACAATGGTCGAACTACAATAAAAAGAGTTTTGCGTTTTCGCTCAATGTTGCCGCTCAAGATATTTGTCCAATGTCTATATTAGTGCCTCTGAATTGAACGACAGACGTAACATTGGTACTTTTATACATATAAACAAAAACCAGTCTACGACGTCATGTTCGAAGTGAAAGAGACAAGTATGCGTGCGCATTTGATGTCTCATTTAGCATGTTACGATATTTTTAAACACTGACTGAACCTATCATGTGACACTTTAAACGTCTCGCCCTTTGGAGCGACTACATTGTTGTCAACAATAAGGAAACTTTTTTTGTACCGATATCATTGACTATTTGGTTGCGCCTATAGATTAGAGTACCTTGACTGTAACTATTAGACGCCGACTGTACCACAGCGGGTGTGATGACAGAGAGTAAGACAATTTTTGGGAGGGATGATTAATATACCAGAAAGTGAAGAAATATATATAGGAGGTGATTTTAATGGACATGTAGAAGAGTAAATGATGATTATGAAAGAGTGCATGGAGGATGGGGATACGGAACCCGTAACAGTGACGGTGAAACACTACTACAGGTTGCTTCCTCCCTTAACCTGGCCATAGTGAACACGTGGTTTCGTACACAGGACTCACACCTTATCACCTATAAAAGTGGTGTTCATTTGACACAGATTGACTATTTCCTAATCTGGGGGAGTAGGTTGGTCTGTGTCAAGGACTGCAAGGTGCTGCCGGGAGAAGGGGTAGTGAAGCAACATAAGCTGTTAATAATGAACTTAAAGACCACAGTTGTCTCACAAAAAGGCAAAAAGCGCCCCCCTCCTCGAATTAAGTGGTGGTTGATAGAGAAGCAAGAATATGCAAGTAAGTTTAAAGAAAGAGTGGTGAATAAAATGATAGAAATGAGAGATATGGTGGATAAATCAGTGAATGAATGTTGGAATGAAATGGCGAGTAGCATCAGGAAAGTAGCAAAAGAAGTGTTTGGAGAAACGAAAGGTAAAGGTGTACTTGATAAGGATACATGGTGGTGGAACAGAGAAGTACAAAAGGTAATTAAAGAAAAAAAGGATGCTTTTAAGGAATGGCAGAAAGAAAAAGGGTATGCTTTGTTTTGTTTAACTTCTCTTCTCAAAAAATCAAAAAATTTACAAGACTGTCGTCAGACCTGCCGTCCTGTATGGACTTTCATGTTTGGCCGTAAAAGCGACGGATGAAAGACAATTATTGCATGTAGCGGAGATGCGAATGTTAAGATGGATGTGTGGTGTGACAAGAATGGATAGGGTAAGGAACGAGTATATTAGAGGAAGTTTGAAAGTTGCACCAGTGAACGAAAAATTGAGAAGCGAGCGGCTGTCATGGTATGGTCATGTTATGAGAAGAGAGGAAAGCAATGTCGTTAGAAAGGTGCAAAGTATGACTGTAGAGGGTTTAAGAGTAGAGGTAGGCTAAAGAAAAGATGGATGGAATTTGTGAAAGAGGATATGACAAGGAGAGGAGTAACTGAAGAGATGCCGTCTTACAAGGGATGTGTGGAGGAGAAAGACTTGTTGCGCCGACCCCAAATAATTGGGATAAGAGCAGGTAGATGATGACGTTTGGAACTATAGGTGACATGTTTCCTCAAAAAAAACAAAGTATTTTGTCGAACATTTTATTTTACATTTACAAAATCACGTAAAAAAATTATAATAGATCATTACAAAATTATCTATATAACAATGTTTCTATGGCAATTAACTCATAGTCCTCATTAGAAGGAAAAAAATATTCAAAAAATATTTAATAAAATAGGTACATAGTTATTTACAATGTCCAGCATTGGTGATGAAAATGGCACTTAAAAGAGTTACGTTTCATGTGAAACCAAGGATTGATATAAACAATATACAATACTTACGCATCGAAACACATATATAAATAAATACAATATTTTTAGAACTTATCACACAAGCTCATCTAGCCCAAATTAAGCTAATATAAGCTTATGCTAAGGGATCTAGACGACTGATAAACATACTCCGAAACATATTTGAGCTGTTTGGGTCATGGGCTCCGAGTGCTCGCTGCCTTTATAGAGACATTGCTAAACGCTTAATCGATGCTTCTCAGCACCAGAAGGCTGGCTATTTTCTGGCCGAAAAAATAAGTAATTATCCAACGTGGCAACACAGCCAGCATTCTGGGAACATTCCCTTTTCTCAAACATTCCCTGGCACAAAGGCCTTTGAAGCCATGCCAAAAATTATCAAAAAAAAAAAAAATGGGAACATTCCCAGTCGGCAATGACGCGGAGGATATTTTAAACGATATTTTATAATGTAAATATTTTACTATACTTATACTAAATATTGTAATTCTTATAGCCCCTCCGCAACAAATATTTGACCCAGAATCGAACCTGGGACTTGTCGCATACACATACCACTGCGCGAGCGAGGCAGTCGAAGATTATTATTAGAGCCTTGGTTGTGTATAACGTACGGAAATCTTGGATATAACTCCAATTGAATGCTTCGGTGGCGTGGTCGGTAGTGCATCCGCTTTCGACACCGGAGTCTCGGCTTCGATTCCCGGTCGAGACAAACCTTGTATGAAGACAGTTAAGTTTGTACCGAAGTCTGGATGTTTCCTATGTATAATATGTATGTATTTACAATAAAAAATGTTTATAAGTATTTATATCAGTTCATCTAGTACTCATACCACAAGCTCTGCTTAGTTTGAGACTAGATAGCGTTGTGTGAATTGTCCTTACATATTTATTTATTTATTTAATTGAAGCTGATTGTACTTCGCAATTTAATGCTTAAATCACATATTACAATTACAATATCCCAGATTTCATAACGGTGTTGCAAAATTGAACTAAAACATCAGTAGAATGATCCATTACTACGAATAAAAAGCGTATAGGATCTTACAGAAAATGGAATGATCTTGGAAATGGTACAAAATATAAAATAAGCGTGCGTAATATATTTTTAGATAGAAAATTATAAAACACCAAAACGAAATCACAAAAACAAATGTCATTGGCAGGACTCGAACCTGCGACCTAAGTTTAACAGTAACTCCGGTAGATGTCTTCCGTAACCTATAAATTTAATCATAATCATAACGTAGTATGACGCAGAGCACGTTAGCCGTCGGTCCCGGTTGTCATACTAACATCTATGGCAGTCGTTAGGGGTAGTTGGAGCCCTAAATCAAAAATCCGACCGGTCTAACTACAGAACCTCGATATCGCCCATGGGTTGTGGACGTCAGATGGTAGTCGCTTCACGGAAAATATTGATGTTCAGCCGAATCGCAGTTAGAATGGAAAGACGACCCCAACTGAGTTGGGAAAAGACTCTGTGAATGATCATGATGAGTACAAAACACAAAACAAAGTCGCCGTTCTGTATGTATGCGTAGATCTTTAAAAATACGCAACGGATTTTGATGCGATTTTCACCAATGGATAGAGTGGTTCTCAAGGAAGGTTTTTAGTATATTTGATAAAGCAAAAATTTAGTGATATCGGTACGATCATCGTAGCTTAGTGGTAGAGCATTCTCTTTGTTAGGAAAAGGCCGCAGCTTCGAGTCCTGCCCGTGACATTCGTTTATGCGATTTATAAACACAAAAAAAAACATTTTAAGAACAATAGCAACTCATTGCTTTTAAATACGGGAATAAACGTGGTTAAGTTTATTATACAGGATGTTACATAAGGGTTATATCAACCTGAAGACACCCCCATCAGCTGATCGCCCAGAACGCCTTTTGATATGTTTCGACCGCGAAACAAGAAAAAAAAAGTTCATCATAAAAAAAGTTATATGCATTATTTCAAATCAAAACAAACGTTTCCCAACACTAGTGCTTGACGTATTTACAAAAAGACAATGGTGGGAGGGCGGGAGGCGGCGTCGCTCACCGACTGACACGCGATGTTCTAACCAGGAGAGAGAGAAGATTTTTCACAGGCGCGCTTTATTTGTACTACTTATACTTGATGTCAATGACCGAATCAGCTGATTTTAGCTAGTGTTGTTCAAACAAGTGTATTTTATTTGGTAATAATGTTTTTTTTTTTTGGATGATTATTATTTCTTGTTTAGCGGTCGACACATATCGAAACGGGTTCTGGTCGACCAGCTGATGTGGGTGTCTTCGGGTTGATATACCCTTTACGTAACACCTGTATAAGCGAGCGACAATTGTAACTACCTAGTATGCTTATATGCTTAACAATATTTTGCCCATAAATCATTTTAGAAGACCTACAATGCCTATATCTTTAAGATCTTCACACTTCTCCAACACAAGACCTTTCTCATTAGCTAAATGTAGTACAGAGAGTAACGCAAGCGGTATACTGAGAGACTCTCGCATGTTACTCGACAACTTGGAGGGTAGTCGAGAATATATTGAGAAAAATGACGTCGGTGTCACTCTCTCCTTCTCACCTTCCGGAGTTTTCTCTGTGATCATATTCCATGTGCAGTGTTTTAATTGTTTCATGTCAACCTTTTTCGCTCGTATCGCGTATGGTATAAAGATTTTGGCGACCTGGAATAGTAATTCAACTTTCAACGAGGGTATATTATAGAGTATTATGCAATCAAATAGTCCGAGACGCCCAGGACTTTAATTGGCTGTGCCATAGCGGCTGGCACGTAAATTTTGTTGCCTTTCATCAACATTTCATCACAAGGCAACGGGTTTCCAAATTACAATAAAGCTGCTACTTTTTAATAAATTAATTCGGCCATTTTGGACATAACCCATTATATGTGTGCCCGGTGACGGCAATAGGCTTGCCCCCTATTTCGTGGGACTAACATGCTGGCAAATTGTGGGTGTGCACCTAATGCGCCTCTGCCTACCCCTTCGGGGCGTGATATGTGTATGTCTCATGTTTCATGAAATGTTTTCTTTGTCTCACTCATTAAACTATTTCCTGACACATAATCACATATTACTGCCTAGACTACAGATATTGATTAAGATATTGGAGTAAGAGCTCACTACTGCCAGACATTGACATTCATTAACCGACTTATAAAAAAGAAAGAGGTTCTCAATTCGTTTTTTTTTATGTTTCTTACCTCATATCTTTTGAATAATTTAATTTGTTTTTAATTGCAAGCTACTGCAACTGGTCCCATTCTGACAACTATTTGGTCCCATTCTGGTAATTTGATGTCGGTATTTGTTTCAATGTTTGACGTGCTTTTAATTTATAAAAGCTCTGAGAAATTTTCACCTTTTAAACAATTACGTATGTCGGACAGTTGTGGGCTCTTGGTATAGTCTTAGCTGATAGAATTCAGGTTAGTAGTAAATAATGACTATTTATATTCTTGAGTACTGTGATCAATAACAACAATACACAACAAAATTATTGGAAAAAATGTCGGTGTTGTCTCCTCTGCCTGCCCCTTGGGGGCTATAGGCGTGATAAACATGTAATTTGTACCTTAGTGGGTGGTTCCAACATATCACCAATTTCCTCAGGCTCCGCAGCTTTAACCTGTTCATGTAGATCACCAGCGGCCATACCGTCTTCGTTGCCCCAATCGTCTCCATCCTGTATCATATATAGAGTGGAGACTTTAAAGACGCCATTTTATTTAGAAGTATGACGTCACATGTGCAGCTTTCATACAAGTTGAACAAACTTGTATACAACTTGTAAGTTGCAAATGTGATGTTAAACGTGATCATTGTAATACTTAACTGGAAAATTATAGTTACCTACTTAATACTCAATACATTTATTGTTTCCATAAAATGGTACAGATTTTAAAATAGTTAAAGTTACAATTATGGACCCTGTAGGGCTCAGCACAATGTTTGTCTGGAGAGAGGAGAACTATTACTCGCTAGCTGCATTTATTTTTTTATTTAGGTTCATGTTATTTATTAATTACTTATTGGAATATTGTAGTACTTACCGGTATATTTTAGAACTTACAGGAATATTAAAGTTTGGAGGTTGGATATCGAAGTATTATAGTACTTATCGGAAAGTTATAGTACTTTTAGTTATTAGTTCCACGAGGGGCTCGTGGTCTAGTGGGAACCGACAATGCAAAGGTTAAGCAACATCCACTCAGGCCGGTCTTAGGATGGGTGACCATTTCTAAGACATTGAGACCCCTTTGTGCCTCAGAGAGCACGTTAAGCCGTTGGTCCCGGTTGTCATACTAACATCTATGGCAGTCGTTCGGGGTAGTTGGAGCCCTAAATCAAAAATCCGACCGGTCTAACTACAGAACTTCGATATCGCCCAATTGGTTGTGAAGGTCAGATGGCAGTCGCTTCACGGAAAATATCGAAGTTCAGCCGAATCGCAGTTAGACTGGAAAGCCGACCCCAACTGAGTTGGGAAAAGGCTCGGTGAATGATGATCGGAAAGTTATAGTACTTACCGGAATATTATAGCACTTGCAAAGTAATATAGTACTTATCGGAATATTACACTACTCATCGGAACATTTGAACACTTACCGGAACATTATTAGGACAGTAGGAGGCGTCGTTCTCGTTGTTGTAGTCGTAGTCTCGCGGCGCCTCCACCGACACCGGCTCGAGCGGCGCCTCGTGCGCCTCGAGCGCCTCGAGCTCGCGGCTGCGCGCCAGCACCACGTTCTGTCGCAGGGCCAACTTGCGGAAGTGGGACTCGTCTAGACCTCTGTGAAAGGTATATTCACATGTACAAAACAATAACATCTTATCAATCTCTCAGAATGGATGTAAAAGTGGGGCACGTGGTACGAAAGGGCGTGGTACGCCCCCACCGACAGAACCTTTCAACATGCTGGATTGACTACAAGAAAGTGTATGATTCTGTGCCTCATACATGGCTTCGGAGGGTGCTAGAGCTGTATAAAGTTGATGCAACTCTATGCACCTTTTTGGGGTCATGTATGAGACAATGGACAAAGGTACACACGAGGTATATAACACTCTTTTTTTTCATTCGTTTGTTTAATATTCAACATTTAAACAATTTCCATAAAATAAATATTTTGTAGATTCTCACCCAAACGTCATTTCTAAATGTATGTATGTCATCTCGCCCAAACTAAACTATAAGCTTGTGCTAAGGGATCTAGACAATGGATAAATATACTTATATATTTTCTAAATACGTAGATAATATACATAGAAAACACTAGAATATACTCTTTTTCACATAGGAAGCGGCCGGTATAGTTTGCCCTATGTTCGGAGAGCGCGCTTTCGCGCAACTAGCGTACTACGGTTAGGATACAGTTTAAATTTAAATACAAGTATCGTAATTTTTTTTAAATGATTATAATTATTGGCAAAAGCAGGCTAAAGTGACACTATCCATGACATTATGAATACTAACATAGACTGACAGACATAACTTTTATAAAGTGTATATTAACTGCTCCTATTTTGTTTTTTTTTTTTATTTGATTTGATTGATGGTATTTTATTATCTACGCGCCACAATTTAATCCAAAATATTATAGCCGCAAAACTTACCTATCGATAGGGGTTTTAAAATTAGTTTCGTTCCACGTGTGTCCAGTGGCTAATGTTTTCCTGCTAATCATAATCTTAGCGGGTTGTGTTGGCTCGTACTCCCCAACTGGGTCGGCCCGGGAATCGAACGACAACCCAGCCACAAGGAAGTCAAGCTGACGTTTCGTTCTTGGAGGTTTCTTCCCGTCTACTGTCAAACGTCCGGCTGTTGATTGTGTGCGTTCTGTCATTTTGGACGCTGTAATGGAAATATATTTATTGAAGTATTTTCTTTATCGCTTAGTTTTTACATTTATTTTCTTTATACAAGAGTGATTTAAAGTTCTATTAAACACGTATCTGTGCGTTTTCTGTGTGCTCGGATCGGACTGCATATAACCCTTTCAGTGGTATATAACATCTGTTGCTGAATGGAATTTTCGTTTGAATTACAAAGTGGTTATGGATTTTCTATAGAGCCTGATCAACAGGCATTGGCAAAGTGTGGGAGTGTAATGTACCTCTGTATATCTTAGGGGATGTAGGCGTGAAGATTTCTCGAGTCAACCTCATCTTCAAGTGGTACATCTGCCAATCAACTGATAGCTGATCAACTGATAGTGATAAGCGGTAAAAGGTTCGCCAACTATTACGTGGAACCAATACATTCACTAGCGTAAAGTAAGAGAGTATACTCCCCTTTGAGGAAACAGGCGTGAAATGAAATTAAATGATTTATTTATTTGTATAGGTCACTAAATGGCTCTTACAAACGTCAGCAAGTACTTAAAATAAAAAATGTCATTGCTTCTATATTTACATGTACTGACAGATTCGCAAAGCAATAAGTAGAACCGAGACAAAGAACCTGGCAATAAAACTCTCGGTCACTCTTTTTCAATAATTAACTCATTTACACATTTTCTTAAGACTAAATGTGGACGAATGTACATTGGTCCCGTGTCAAAATCAAAAAGGGCGTGTATAATGCACCAAAAAAAAATAAGTATATAGTCACCAAAGTACAAAATATGCTACAATTACGGCATTTTAGGAGGCGCCTGCACTATGCTCAAGCCAGACACTTTTATCGTTAAGGTAATCAATTGTCTTATAATATGTTTTTTGGCATAAAGTGGTCTTTATAAACGTTTTAAATTTATTGTCGGGCATCCAAAGGACCGATTCAGGCAATTTATTATAAAAGCGTATACCTTCCCCCTTGAAAGAATGACTAACCTTGCTAAGCCGATAACACGGAGGGAGTAGTTTATTTTTATTAAGTAGATTTCTGTCTGTAACGTCACTTACTTTAGTATAGCTAGATATATTCTTCCTGACATACAGTATGTTATCAAATATATATTGGGAAGCTACAGTTAAAATATTAATATCTTTAAATCGCTCCCTAAGAGAATCTCTCTTACCTAAACAATAAATGGCACGGACTGCCCTCTTTTGTAATATAAAAATAGTTTCTATATCTGCTGCATTTCCCCAAAGTAGTATTCCATAGGACATCAAGCTATGGAAGTAACCAAAGTAAGCTAGCCTAGCAGTAGCTACATCTGTCAACTGCCTAATCCGTCTCACAGCATATGCAACAGAGCTAAGCTTATTAGCTAAAATGGTGATATGGTCACCCCATTGTAATTTAGAATCTATTGTTATTCCTAAAAAGGTAGTGTTATTTACAAATTCTAACCTTTGACTACCCAGCACGACATGGACGTTTGCTTGTCTGACATTGGGCATTGTAAATTTAACGCATTTGGGCTTTTCTGCATTCAACAATAGGTTGTTTGTAGAAAACCAATTTGAAATATCATTTAAAATATTATTAACATTATTCTCATCTGTAGTATGCAGATTTACGTTGAATATAAGTGATGTATCATCCGCGAACATTACTATGCCAGCTTGTGCCTCGATCATGCAAGGCAAGTCATTAACACAAACCAAGAAGAGAAAAGCTCCCAGAATTGATCCCTGAAGTACACCTATTTTGACGTTAGTTGCGTTTGACTTAACGTTGTTCACATGAACAGTCTGCAGCCTACCTGTCAGGTAAGATCCTAATAGTTCTAAGGATTTTTTGTCAAAACCATACCGACGTAACTTAAGCAAAAGTGTCTGATGGTCAACACAATCAAATGCTTTAGACAGATCGCAGAATACCCCAATGGCATCCTGCAATCCCTCCCATGCGTCGTAAATCAAGCTAACAAGGGTTATTCCCGCATCAGTGGTAGATTTTCCGCGTGTAAAGCAAAATTGTTGGCTGTGGAAAAGATTGTTGGTCGTGAAGTGGACTTGCATTTGATTTAGCATCACTCTCTCAAACACCTTACTCAGAGCTGGCAAAATAGAAATGGGGCGGTTGTTACCAAGTTCCGACTTAGATCCCTTCTTAAATAATGGTATTAGTCTACCCATTTTTCATTAGGTTAGGGAATATGCCTTCATCTACACATTCATTAAAAATTAGTGCCAAGTCAGGTGCAATAATATCAATTACATTACTGATTAAGCTAACTGATATGCCCCAGTGATCTTCCGACTTTTAAATTTTGAGATTTTTAAATGCTTTCAAGATGTCACGTGTCGCGTGATTTATGTATGTTCTGTATGTGTGTATAGTTACCTCTATTGTTCTTGAGTCTCCAGTGCGAGGGTCCAGCCCAGGCGGCCACTATGGCCCCACAGTACGAGTACTCCAGCCTCGTATCAGCGGCCCCGCCCGGCCTCATGTCCGTGAGTCTGGCCACAGCCCCCACCCCGGCCCCGGCGCGAGCCACACATGCGGCCACGGCCACGTCCGCCTCCTCCTCACTCTCTATACCTCCTAGAGGCTCGTCTTCTACAATCATTTAAACACAAAACACGTCAAACATTGACACAAAAACCGACATCAAATTACCGGAATGGGACCAAATTGGGACCACATTCCTCCAAAAAATGTTGGATCCCCTTCTTATTTAATCTTTTTTCAAATTTTAAATGTCTCAAATAGATTATGAGATATTTGCAAAACAACAAACCCACTTTTTCGAGCGGATCTTAAATATTCTCAATACTAACTTCACGCCATTTCATGACCTCTCAATCATTATTTTTGGAAAATAAAAAAACTTGGACCTAAAAAGCACTTCTGAACCAGAATATTTTCTAAATTAATCTATATTCAAATTTCACTATTTCTTTATAAATCTTTCTTTTTATTAATCTAAATCCGAGTTAAAAACTCAGACACTGCCTCTAATGGTACAATAATAAAAAGACTTACCGAGCAGATCATTAATTGCTTCATCTTGAGGTATAGCCTCAACCTCAGCATGCATGTCGAAAGCCATGGCCTGTTGTGATAAATTTAGTTGGTTTTCTTCAACCCAGTTGTTAACTCTGGTATTGCTAGAAAAAAAAATTCTACATTATATCAAACAACTAATTATGCAAAAAAATTCCAGATCTTCACCTATTGAATGCTCTATGTGGAGGAACGAATTCTTCTATTATATTGTTTATTCTATTTCGAAGAATACGACAAACAATAGCCACATTCAATTAGCAGTAAGCCCCTGATTTTAATGTAAGTTTACCTGTCCTCTGTGTCTGGGTCCCAATTAGAAATAGAAAAGCCAGTAAACGGTTCACATATATGATCATTTTCAGTAAAAGCCGGCAATAGCTTGGACGCTATGGTGGTCCGATCTGACAAGTCTATATTTTCTGGTATATTCTCTTTTATTTCTGCTAAGTATTTGTCATCAGTCCTGAAAAAGAATAAACATATCAGTAGTCTCTTTAGGCTTTCTTATTTAAATTAAAAGTGCTTGGTGTGTGTGTGTGTGTGTGTGCGCGTGGGAGTGGCGCGAAAGACCAATTTCATTTACATTGGTCTTTCCAACCATATGGATTGTGTGAATGATATAAAAAAAAGTTTACCTCAATATCAATGCTAAGGTCCTATCTTGAATTGGTAACGTCGCATTAAAAGCTCGGTTTGATGAGGTCACATCGCCTTGTGTCGCAGCTAGTCGCTCGAAAAATGGATCTATTCAGACAATTTTTTTTATTAAATTTTGGTTTGTAATACCAATCGAAAACAATATTGTATTGAAGCCTACCTATACAGTCATTAATTTCAAAGTCTCCATTAAACACTTCTGGGTTAGCAGCAATAGCTCCTTTGGATCGCTTCTTCTTTTTTTTAACAGGAGCTGCATCACCATCTATAGCACCATCTTCTGGCGGACTGTTGTCATCATCTTTTTTGCCTCTCTTTGTCTAGATAGAGATAAAAATATGGTTATAGCATTGAACAGTTTCTGTCTATTTCGTCAAATTTCGGAACTGGTTAAAAATTCAAAATTTACAAAAAAAAAATTGTTATCGAGTAAGGATGCAGTCAATTGCAAATCTCACTAATGGACAGTTTAATCCACGCTCTGCTGATTAAACTGTGCAATATTTATTACTTTTTAGTAAAAACATAATTTAGTATTCTAATATACAACCATAACATAAACATAGCATCACGCCTTTTTCCCCGAAGGGGTAGGCAGAGGTGTGCAAACACACCCACATCTCGCCAGCTATGTTAGGTCCCATGTGATAGGGGGCGAGCCTATTGCCATTTACCGGGCACAAGTTCCAGACTCTGGGATAATTATCTGGGTAAAATTCTAAAGAGAATTATACATTATCCACCAGTCCCGGGAATCAAACCCGAGACCTCGAGTGTGGCAGTCTGTACATAGTACCATTGTGCCACCGAGGTAGTCGATATACAACCAACATATATATTCTTTTATGTGTTCTACATAAACAATAAAGTTAAAGTAATGTATAGAATTGTTACCTAACCTTTAATAGTTATTTGTTCCCCCAGGAACAGTAAAAGTAAACAACACAATGTTTAATATCATTTATTCACCTGAGCAGCCTTACTCAATCCACCAGCCATCTTTAGTACATCATAATGAACTGCGTCTACTCTGAACGAGTAGATTCGGGCTGATGCGTCTACTACTGTGGAGGCTGTCTGCAAGTTGTCCATGCGGGAATCGTGCCGCCGAAGCATGTTCGTCATGAAATCTATCAATTGCAAATTCCAGGCATTGTCTTTTGTTATTTTCTGTAATAAAAGTATAGTATAAATATTTTTATTTTATTTATTTTATAAATATTATTTTCGGCATTTTACATGAAGCGGACAGGTAAAAAATCTTGATGTTGCCGATTTCAATAATATTTGAGTATGTTCTGTCGATAATTTAATGACTGGTTTAAGAATTATGGGACTTTGAAATTTTAACCAACCTGTGGGACGCAGTACTTCAAAGCCAATTACCAGTCTTTAAATTATTGATTAAATTAAATAAACCATTGGATTTATTATTTGTTTTAATGAGGTATTTAAGTGTGTTTAAATTTTTTTACCTCAAATTTCACAAAGTTAGACTTTTTATATTTTTCGTCGGAAAATAGGTGATATTGTATAGAACGTCCTTGCTAAGTTTTACAATGGGCGTGGAAGTGAATTAGGAACTAGACTGGAAATACTAAATACCAAACCCAGAAAAAATATATAAGTAGCAATTTGCTATCGGAATTCGTTTTAGGAGGTCACTGGTAGTCTATATTTCGGTTTATGTGGTATTTGTCTTGATTCGTTATGCTGTATAATATTACGTTACTAATAGGAGTTAATTACCAGTGAAAAATGATGTGAAAATATGAGAAATTACATAAATATTTAAAATGCCACATGAGCATAGTCTAGTTGTTGATAAGTATATATATGTCATCTCATAGCAAAAGATATTAATTTAGAAAAAGGCTTATTCATTCCTATTATTTATTGTAGTAAAAGTTTATTCTTACATTTTCAGCATAAAGTTTAAGACACCCTTGGAAATGTTCCTTTTGAGGTGAAGAAGACATTGTTTCACGTCTATGTCGGGGCGATGACTGGGCGGGTGTGGATGTGACTATAGCCCGTTCAGATGCCACCAATGACGATCGCTCAGCATCATCATCATTACACTCCTAAAATACATACAAACGTATAATCCTATACAACATACAAACACAATAAATTATGTTCACCAGTAGCGGCCTTAGGGGGTGGCGAACCGGGCAGTCGCCCAGGGCCTAGCTCTTGCAGGGGCCTCGCGCAACAACCAAAGCAAAACAAAAAAAAATAGATTTCTTTGAACTATAGTTTTTATTGCAAACTTTTAATTTGATCCTTTACTGATTATAAGAAAATTATAGAAAAAAATAATGATTTAATTGGTCTCAGGGGCCTCGCAAAGACCTGCCACCCGAATAGTCGCAATAAGTACGGCCGCCGCTGATGTTCACCATAACTAGGTTCATCTAGAATATTTTACGCTTACAAATTAAAGTAGGATTTGGGAAACAAAGAAGTTACAAAGCACTAGCTTTATGCTTAGCATAGGTAACAGACCAGTGTCTTCTAGAAATATGTTCACTATTGCCTTTACCGACAGTCCTTAACTTCTTTGCTCAATAAACACCAGGGGTAATCCTAAGCCTTATCAAATACATTATCAAGTCTTCCATTATTTAGAGTTGGGCCATAATATTGAGAACGAAGAAACAACAAACCTCATTTTTAGAGTTCGTTATTCGCTTCTGCGGTATAAGACTACGTCTCTTGATTGAATTATTGCTACTCCCGCCAACACTGGATCGGCTTAATCGGTTCGATGATATCGGAGTTTCCAACATTGTTAGGTAACACTTAAATATATTATTCTGTAGCACAACACATGTATTTAAATTCCTCACGGTTAAAGTTTTATTATAAAATTACGGAGATGAGATATTTATTTACGACAACGTATTTACGTAAAATCAAAAATTCAACCAACGGACGTTAACTGACGTTTACACTGACAGATAGATGCCAGATGCAGTTGAGATGCGCCTTGGTTTTTTTATTATTTTACGGCTTGGCGTTTTAACTTTTTAGGTTAAAGGCATTTTTGCATAGGCAAATAACATATTTTTTTGTTATTGAGGGACTTAAAGTTTACGGTATTTATCGGTTATTTAAAGAAACAATGCAAACAATTGGGACACGAGTCAGGGATTCGTGGTCAACGCGAACTATCTGTTTAGATACTTACGTTGATTCAGTAAGGACAAACAAAAAAAACCATCAAGTGCGAGTCGCACTCGCGTACTAAGCATTCCGTACCAAAATGCCTTATATATTTATTACATTCTGATTTTTAGTATAGAGGCACCAGAAAAACATCATTTGTGAAAATGTCAACTTTCTAACAATGTTGGACGACACAACCTTCCGCATTGCCACTTGCCTTCGGCTGGGTACACCCCGCATCATTGCACCTGTGGAGTAGCCGTCGATAATCTGGGACACCATGGCCTTTCTTGTAGCAGAAGCGCAGGTCGTATACCTCGGCACGCTATTCTAAACGACTTAATTCTTAGGGCACTTTCCACCGCAGGTCTTCCGGCCGTACGTGAACCAAATGGTTTAGCACGAAGCGATGGCAAGAGACCGGACGGTATGTCGTTGCTACCGTGGAAGATGGGTAGGCCTTTGGTGTGGGACGCTACATGCGTTGACACCTTAGCACCTTCACACCTTCCAAGCACATCCGGATGTGCCGGCGCTGCTGCTGCATCGGCTGAAGGCCTTAAACGGCGTAAATATGCTAACCTAGCAGGTAATTACATATTTGAGCCGTTTGAGGTTGAGATACTGGGTTCATGGGGTCCGGGTGCTCGTCGCCTTTATAGAGACATTGCTAAACGCCTAGTCGATGCTTCTCAGGACCAGAAGGCTGGGTATTTTCTGGCTCAAAGAATAGGTATCGCCATCCAACGTGGCAACACAGCCAGCATTCTAGGAACCTTTCCAGTCGGCAATGACGCGGAGGATTTTTTAAACGATATTTTGTAATGTAAATTTTTTTAGTCTAGTCTATAATTATGTATATTGTAATTCTTATTGTAAATAAACTTTCTAACTATCTCAGCTCATAAGATACAGCCTGGTGACAGACGGACCGAACGGAAAGCGGAGTCTTAGTAAAAGGGTTTTACCGTTTGGGTACGGAACCCTAAAAATTAGATGGTACTGAATGTTCACAAATGTGTAAAAGGCAGTTCGTGGCCACGAGTGCGGCCACGAACTGCGGTACGAACGTCTCCCTCGGGTCTGGTCGAAACGTTCGACGAGACCCGAGGCGAACCGCGAGACGATTGTCTAAACCCAACATAACATTAACCCTTTGAAGCACGCAATGGAAGTTCTCAAAAGAAATTATTTTTTCCCGTGTTTGGAACATATTTCACTGTGAAATATGTAATGTTATATAGCCTTTAGCGAGTTCAAATGAACAAACTTCAGCTTTATAATATTTGTATAGATGTATAGATTGCGTATTTATTGAAAACTGATGTTGAATTTGGTAGAATAAAAAATGTTGGTAATTTTTTTCGGAGGGTGTAAAAGATAAAACTATTTATTCATGTGATTTATATATTTTAAGCTCAAAAATAATTGTAATTTCTAACGTATATTACCATTTTTTTTCTATTTTGGTGTTTCTTATTTTAATATACAAATTTTTCAAAACCAAATAGTAGGTTTTCAAACTTCCCCCCACTTTATTACAGCTGTTTGTAAACGCTTCGCTTGTTGCCAACTTCCCGTCAGTCATTTTGTTCGGTGGCTGATTTTCAATGGTCGACATTATCGTTAAAAATCTTTAACATCGAAGGAACTTTATTAAAGTGACATTATGAGTACTGGAATGCCTGAATTGGGCTCCAAGATAAGCCTAATATCTAAAGCCGATATTCGATACGAAGGCCGGCTTTTCACAGTTGATCCTCAGGAATGTACCATCGCTCTTGCTAGCGGTAAGTTGACAAATGGATACTGTTAGAATATTACAGTAGCCTATTTCTTTTCATCCATGACCAGTTGATGTTTTCTAGGTATATTTTCTTGCAATAATGTTTTTTTCTAATAGGAATAGTGTTGGACAACTCTGGAAGGAGTTCTCTTTTGCCTCCTGTTTACTACCTACATCTTTGTTTATTGTTTAGGAAGGCGTCGGAAAAGTTGTTATTGGACTTATTCTATCAAAAAAAGCCATGGTTTTATTCGAATTAGATAATTGTTTTATAGCTACCCTCTTAAAATAAATCTTGTTCCCGTCGTTGACCGCGGTTTCACATTGATGACGTTGATAAAGTCTTATGTATGGATACGTAAAACACCAAATTTAGCTAAGGATGAACTTAAGTAGAGCTTATTCTAGTACCTAAGTACAGATATCAATTGGTTTATAGTTGGATGGTAAAGACAACATTTTCTAATTAGACCTACCTTCTGTTTTTATTTATCATTCGAGATCATTGAACTTATGGTTATTACCTCGCAAAATAGTAATTATTAGCACCTTTACGTATCGAAATGTACAAATGGTTTATTAAATATTATTGTACCAATTGCAGAGAAAATATTTTAAGATAGTAATGTATCTTGTATTTTTGTGCAGTTCGTTCGTTTGGCACGGAAGATCGTGAGACACAGTACCCAGTTGCACCACAAAGCCAGGTCTATGACTACATCTTATTTCGTGGTTCTGACATCAAGGATATCCGTGTGCTCAACAATGTCCCGTCGCTGCCCAATGACCCTGCCATCATGCAGATGTCTGTGCCGCCGACACTCGGCACGGCTACCGCACCTGGCCAGTTTACGGGGCAATATAGCCATCCAGTTGTCGGTCAAGCAGCATATCCCCAGTACCACCCGATGGCCGGCTTTCCTGGAGGTGTACACACCCAGCTTAACAAGTCCAGTGAGTTGTCACCGCAAACATCTGTGGAGTTGGCACCCCAACCTTTAGCAACTACAGCCCCAATCGGCTCAGGAGTGATGCATCATCAAAATCAAGTGAAAGACCAAGGTTTTTGTTTATGGTTAATTTTAGCTTTTGCTTCAATACATGCTACCTTGCGATTTTTGCGGTAGGATCATAAGGAGATACTTTCTAATGTCAGTATTTTATATCAATCCATATTCTAAATAAAAAAAGTATCTCTTTATGATGATCTTTACTTCACTATCATGCAAGATTAACTTCATATTTGTCTAGCATTCATTTATACATAACCATGCTCATTTTATTATATATATTTTGTAAAACTGTTGGTAGCACACATCCTTTTTAACACAGGGTTAAATAACTCTTTCTATATATTTATCTATCACTGTAGTCCAAGGAATAATGTTCTTCATAATACGTAGTGTAGATTTTATTGGTCTTCAATTCACTTCTGTAGTGGTTTAATTCTGAAAGAAAGAAAGAAAAGAAGATTCTCTGTTTGATTACAATAAGAGGTAACTGGGGAACGAACCTAGCAATTTTATGTATGAAACTATACACCTTTGACACTAACAACAGTGCTGACATGATTAATAATGCATGTGTTAGGTTAGGTGCTAGTTTTAGTTCTATATCTCACATCTGCATTCAAGAGATTATAATATTCTTATTTTGATCCCTCCATTGGTTGGCTGAATAACACTGATAATGACTCATAAATAAATTAGTTATACATTCATGCTGTCTAACAGCTCTTCACTGAGTTCATTGGCCCAATATCCTATTGTTTGGATTTAATGAAACAAAATACACTTAAATAGATATCCAAGTAAAAGACATTGGTGGGTTAGCTGTTTCAAGGTAGAAATACACTGTTTAAAAGGCTGTTTACAACAGTGTATTAAAGTCATGGAGACTGTGGTTTTAAACTGTGCAGTCAGCAAAAACCTCTGTTTTAAACAGCCCTTTTATACTGTGTATTTTCTTTTCATCCATGACCAATTAAAATCTGTATCATACATACATAAGTCTGCAGCCTGGTGGCTATTTACGATTATAAGCATTCTTTTAAAAATGTTTTGTTATCTACCCTCTATATTAAAAAATATCAATCCAACCCATTTCAGCATAATAATCTCTTAATGATACACTGAAAATCATACTGATTTGAAATTTTAATTTGCCAACCAGTCCATATTCGAGTTATTTTAAACGAAATATTTTTTTATTGAATTTTGTTAAATCAAACATGTTTATTGGAAATCCACTTCGACATTTCAATATTAAGTGTCTTGGGTGCGATCTTTTGATGGTTTAGTAGCCCAAAACAGTCCCTGTTTGAGGCTATAATTCTAACAATAGAATTTAGAATAATAAATTCATTTGAAATGTACTTTATACTGACCATACATTATAATTATTATGTTCTAGTATAAGCAAGTCTAGTTCCATGGAGTAGATTAGTTATTATAACACAGCATCAATATTACTAACTAATATACACTACGATTATTTATTACAAAAAAAAATCGCAAAATGCATTTCATCATCCCTTGGTCTGTTGCTTGTATTCTATAAGTTTTCATAATATTCATGTACACTTGTTATTTTAGTATGTTTCATTATAAACATTATAATCATTAGCTTTTTATATGCATCCTGTTCTGAAATTTCTAACTATTAAATGCCAATGGAATTATACTTTTCAGAATAGAAATCATGTATGAAGGCAACTAATGCAGGCTCAATAGACCTTTCGTTATTGCAGTTTATATCGCTAGTATAATAATGAATAATTGACAATTTATTGCATTTAATCAATTTTGATGTATATCTATGCTACAATTTTGTTAGCTGAGAGATATTGTTCAGTTGATGTTAGTCAGACTGATAATAATCATTGGAATAGTAACAATGCCAATAAAACTGCACTACCCAGAATTAAATTTAATTGTAATTTTTATAGGCCCTACCTAGTTATTTACTTAAATGATGAATACATCAATCTAACTTGAAATGATTTTGATTATGGGGTATTGTTTTGACTTTTAAGCATACATACACAATTTAAATTTTACCTCTGGGCCCTAATACAAAAATGTCTGATGTACATAATTCATCATCCACCGAGTCTTTTTCCCAATGCAGTAGGGTTCCCGTGTTATTTACATAATTATTGGCATTTAATAGTATTGCAGGAACATCATTGTGTAAAGTATGGCCTTTCATACAAAAAAAATTTAACAGGTTCAATGCTAGATCTCATTGGAGGTGGATCTCAACAAAGTGCTTCGCGGTCAGGCACACCTGCAGCTGGATCACACAGGAAGTCTCCAACAGCTGACCAGGGCACTCAGGTACTAAATTCACTATTGTTCACACACACACACACACACACACACACACCCACACACACACACCTGCAGCAGGGGCAATCTAGGGTGCATGGCGGTCGTGGCGATATTGGGAGAGTCTCTACATCCCCACTTATACTTTTTTACACAATAGATTGCCTGCCCCTGCGGCAGGTGTATTACAGCGGCCTACATATGTAGGCCGCTGTAATGAGATACCCAAATATCTTAAGTAATTTATCTGATTCATACAGTTCAGGAAATGTGTACATAATTAGTTTTGTGCACAAATTGTTTTGTAACAGATATTTTCTCAAAAAAATTATGCCATGTTGCATCTCGTTAAAATTTTAATCATCGTACTCGGCGTGTCTTAAATTTAGTTTCTGTTGCACTCGATCCTTAGTTGTGCATTTTTCGATCTAATTTTCGCTTGGATTTTTAGAAATTTGATAGTATTGCTTTTATGAAAAGACTGCACTTAAGTTTCTTTGTTAGTAGGCATTGTAGACAACTTGGTTTTTTATGCAAATGTGCTAAGGGTCCCTATTTACATATCCGTGGCCTAAGCAATTCCCACCAACACACAGCATCTG
The DNA here is from genome assembly GCA_963556515.1 of Nudaria mundana. NCBI lineage: Eukaryota > Metazoa > Arthropoda > Insecta > Lepidoptera > Erebidae > Nudaria > Nudaria mundana. The sequence continues at coordinate 15,625,011 of OY748304.1, forward strand.
CTATTCAAAGTACGCAAAAAGCCACTACTTCTTCAAGGGTATATATACGAATCTATACGTGTTTTTACGTGTATTTGGCTGGTTAGAGGGGGAAACATGTCGCATGCTGGGTGAGCGCTGACTAGTCTCAAGTCTCAGCTGCCTGCGATGTATTCCTAGATCACACTACGGACGCGGCGTTCGGTGAATCCATCGACTGCTTAGTATTCGATCTCTTTGTGACAAGAGTGCATTTGTCCAGGTGGGCACCGTAGCAGGTGGTAGTGGTACGAACCAGCACCAACAACGCGACAGTCGACGTGGCAGCAACCCTAACGTGCAACAGAAGGGTCAGGGTGCGGGTACAGGTCACCCCGGCGCCAACAACCGCACCAACTCGCGCAACCGGCCGCGGTACCCCAGCGGCGGGAACACCCATCAGCAGCACACGCAACACCATAACCAGCATCAGCAACAGGTTAGTTGCTCACTCACAATAAAGGGACAGACAAGAACAGTCCATTACTGCACATCATAGTCTGAATGCGCTCACTTGGAGCAACAAAACTCACTATGAGATACACTGCAACTTGACTACAGGTTCGGCGCGTCGTCGTAGACTAATCAGATTTAGGACAAATTTTTCTGTGACGTGATTAAGGTGTGCACTCGCTCTTAGATAGTTCAGATGATATATGTGATTATTATTGATCTGATACCATAGACCACTGATTACGTTTAGTGATTAATTAAGACCCTTTGAGGTTTCAGTATTTATATCCTTTAAATCACTTACCACAGTCCTTTCAATAGGTTTTATGCCACCATCTTTGATGCTTTTAATCTTGCTGAATAAGTGGGACTATCAAATGGATGTCTTCCAGCTGCATCTTTAGTAACCAATATATATATATATATGGTCTACCTCCTCAACTGTGCAGTTGGATTGCCAGCTTTCTGAACGAACGCCGAATGCGGGTCCTCTGCGATGGCCAGGCTTCTCGCTTTTTGCAAGTGAATGCCGGGGTACCGCCGGGGTCCGTGCTGTCACCAACTCTCTTCCTTCTGCATATCAATGATATGCTATCCCTCGGGAGCATTCATTGCTATGCAGATGACAGCACATTGCACGGGAGCTACTGGGCTCGTCCGGCGGCAGGGCGTTTGGAGATTGAGGAGGATAGACTACATCTCGTGGCTGATCTCGACAGGAACGTCGACTGTATCTCTCAATGGGGTACCGAGAACCTGGTCGAGTTCAATGCCCACAAAACACAGGCGTGTGCATTTACAGCGAGGAAATCCCCTTTCCTTCCCCTACCCTCTCTTCAGAATGCATTATTACCAATGAAGGGACAACAACCTTGACATCCTTGGCATAGACGTTCGTCGAGAGCTCAATAATAAAAACTAAATCGAAAGATGTATAGGGCTAGCTTCGCGGAAACTAGGAATACTGAATAAGGTAAAGAGATTCTTTACACCGGACCAGAGGTGTCTGCTGTACAAGACGCAGATTAGACCCTGCGTCGAATACTGCTCTCACCTCTGGGACGGCTCCGCGAAGTATCTGCTGGACGCTCTCGACGCTATGCAGCGACGGGCTATCCGTATTATAGATTGTCCGGAGGTAACGGGAAGCCTTGAGCCGCTAGCTCAGCGCCGAACAATAGCTGCCTTGGCCGCATTCTACCGTATTTACCACGGCGAGTGTTCTGAAGAGCTCTTCAATCTGATCCCACCCTCTTCCTTCCGATCCCGAACAACGCGTGCCGGGCAGAGATGCCACTCCCACACAGTGGATAGCATGTTCGCGAGAACCGAGCGTTTTAAACGTTCGTTTTTCTGCCGAACGATAGTGGCCTGGAACGCCCTGCCTGTGCTCGTGTTTCCTCCCACATATAATCCTGGGTTCTTTAAGCGGAGCGTGAAGAGGCACATCAGTAGGTCAAGTTGAGGGCCACCCTCTATAGTATTGTGTGCTGTGAGAGTGGCCCACAATCGCTAGACGTCGTCACGACTTACCACTAGGCGGGCGGCGTCAATTTGGCGAACCCAATATAGAAAAAAAAAACCAAAACTTGTAACCTTCACTCACACAAAATTTGTACTACAATAAATGAATATTTTTTTTCCCAGAACCAACAAAATATGGGTCAGTCAGGACATGGCCAACAACATGGCCAGGGTCAACCGGGACAACAACATCACCAACAACATCATCAACAGCATCACCAGCAACACCAACAACATCATGGTGAGTTACAGTTTAAGTATAAATAATGTATTAACTAACGCAAACACACCTTCATGATCGGGGACTGAGGATGCCGATGAGCAAATCAACCGGCCCCTACAGAAGAAGACCAGAAGGGTTCGTGCTGCGGATCTTAAATCTGCGACGCGGCATAAAACCCGACCGCAAAGATGCGGGATATTACCCGACCCCACTGCGTGACATAGGCCACGTAGCTGTGTACTTGGGGCACCGCTGCCGCGGCCTTGGACCGCGAAATACAAAAAAAAAAACACATTGGAGGGTAAAAGAATAGTTGACATCCTTTTCTCATTTTATCAAGAAAAAATATCAGTTGGGTAAAATCAGTGAAGAGTTTTTACGAGGAGTACACACAAATCCTTATTTTTCTATAAATTCCTCAGCAGTCCCTCCATGTTAGAAGCAAAATGAGAATCTAGTTCGGTAGTTTTTAAATGATGCGTTCACACAGAAAAAGCCGCCGGATAGGGGAATAAAATATTTAGAGATTATCTATTCTAAATACAAATAATAATTATTGATAATTTGCCTGACTTGAGTTTTCCTAAATGTATCTACAGGTCAAGACAATTTCTCGTCAGTATTCCACACGGGCCAGGGGTACCGTGGTGGGTGGCGAGGCCGGCCACGTGGTCGCGGTCGCGGGTTCGTTCCCCGCAACAAGAACACGCTTAAGTTCGACAAGGACTACGACTTCGAGCAGGCCAACACCGAGTTTGAGGAACTACGCACCCAGTTGGCGAAGACTAAGATTTCCGACGGCGAGGTTAAGGTTGAAGTAAGTTATTTGCCACGTGTTATTATATTAATATATTTTATAAGCAATACGAGGGGCTCGTGGTCTAGTGGTAACCGACAATGTTAACACATTGCAAAGGTTAAGCAACATCGACTCAGGCCGGTCTTAGAACGGGTGACCATTTCTTAAGACATTGAGACCACTCTGTGCCTCGGAGAGCACGTTAGCCGTCGGTCCCGGTTGTCATACTAACATCTATGGCAGTCGTTAGGGGTAGTTGCAGCCCTAAATCAAAAATCCGACCGGTCTAACTACAGAACTTCGATATAGCCCATGGGTTGTGAAGGTCAGATGGCGATTGCCATCTGATTCACGGAAAATATCGAAGTTCAGCCGAATTGCAGTTAGACTGGAAAGCCGACCCCAACTGAGTTGGGAAAAGGCTCGGTGAATGATGAATGATGATTGTGTTATTATACCAATAATACACCTTGACAAAGTAGCTGATTACCGCTGATTACCCAATTCCCAGACCGTGATAAAAAGTAGCCTCATATAATAATGTAGCTATAGCTACCTACATATTAGTGAAACAATTTTTCGAAATCATTTCAGAAGCCTATTTGATGTAAACAAATCTCTATATATAAAAATGAATCCCTATTTTCCTTGGTCACGACATCACGCGTGAACGGCTGGACCGATTTCGCTTATTCTTTTTTTGTTGCGTTTTTTATCAGGAGTTAGTAATTATCTTATGGAAGAAAAATAACTATTGTTTATTTCTATTTTACCTGTGTTTTAAATTATTTTTTGTTAACTACAGGAGACTGAAGTAATTATAGTGCCGCAGGGTGAAGTGGATAAGAAGGATGATTCTGGTAATGAAACAGGTGCCGGTGAGCCTGAAGTTGATGAGGATCAAAATGGTTACAGTGGCTATGACAAGACCAAGAGTTTCTTTGACAATATTTCCTGTGAGGCTGTGGAGAGGTGAGTTGTGATAAGATATTTGTGCACAGGATACTGTTTTAGAATCTGATTTTCTTAATGAAATTCAAATTTCGAAATTCTGTTTGATAGGGTAGGTAACATTTCAGATTGATTCCATTTTTGTTTTTTGCAAAATAGACTATTCTTACTATTCTATTCTTTATTTTAAATACAACAAACTTTTGTTAGCCCACAATCTAAAATTCAAAACTGAAACGAGTTGTTTTAATGTTATACAGGTCGAAGGGTCGTAGCCAGCGTACAGACTGGCGGACAGAGCGCAAGTTGAACTCGGAGACGTTCGGCGTGGCGTCGGCGCGGCGCGGGGCGTGGCGTGGGCGGGGCGGCTGGAGGCATCACAACCCTCACAACCCGCATCAGCAGACGCACTTGTATGTATAACTGCTATCTAACCACATACTTGGAGGTGAGCCCAGCTCGCGAGCTGTGGCACCCGAGGCTAATTGTAAAGTTGCAAGCAGATTAGTCACGCGAGCCAGTTTGAGAATTTAGTTAAAAAATAGCTATTGTGGTCCAGGTTTCGTATAAGCGTCGTTCAGAATACGCTATAAGATATAGCAGTAAAGGTAGTTAAGACGACATGCTATACTATATAATATGGTGTTCGTTCACTTTACACTATATTATCGCAAGCGTTTTTATAGTAATATAGCAAACTCAATTCACTGGGCGGCGCGGGGAGGATTGGGGGAGAACTGAGGGAGGCGGGAGGACGTGGCGTGGTGATATAGCGTAGTCAGCTCAGCGCATCGCTCAATTATGCAGGGTGTCCCAAGACCGGCCTGACTCGATGTTGCTTAACCTTTACAATGTGTTAACATTGTCGGTAACCACTAGACCACGAACCCCTGATGTGCTGTATGCTATAGCGTGTTGTGTATGTGTGCAGCTACGGCGACGACGGCAGATGGCGTGGCATGCGCGGCGGCGGCATGGGGCGGGGGCGCGGCGCGGCGCGGGGCGGCGTGCGCGCGCAGCCCTCCTCCAGCAGCGCGCCGCCCCTGCAGCAGCCCCAGCCCGCACCACTCCTACCTGCACCCGGTACGTATAAGCCGCGCACGATGACATTGGGATGGAACCTCAGATCAATCATCCATCTATACATAGATGGCGAGTGTCAACCGTTTTCTTCCTAGCGACTACTAGATTTAAGAACAAGTAATTACAAACAAACAATACAATATGTATGTTTAGAGATGGAAAAGTACACAAAAGCCTATCTATATCAAACCGTCCAGCCAGCATGGTATTATTAGGCTGAATTCCCCTCCTCTTTGGGAGAGGCCTATACCCAGCATTGGGCTTCGAGTGAGCTGAGATAATTATGATGATGATGTGTTCCTGTGGAAATTAGAAAGGTATACCACGCCGGTCGAGTCGCGGCCGTCCACGTGGACTAGTCCACGATAAAGTGTAGCTTTATTGTAAAATATGGTCTAATTGAGGTATGTTTGTTGATTGCAGCTAAGTAGGAGCAGGCGAGGTGCGTCCGCTACACCGAAACTAAAATATATTATCGCAGGAACTCGAAACAGTGACGGAAAAGTGTTGTATTTGGTGAAGAAGTGTCTAATATTTGATAAAGTTGTCTCTGCGGGAAGTTATAAAGTGGATAAGAAGATTCAAGTGGATTGGACATAGTTTTGGTGTGATAGTGTTGTATCCAGTTTAATGGAAGGAGTACGATGGAATTTCCCGTAAGCGCGCGACCGAACAAAATGTCTGTTCATTGAGAAGGCTCACAGTTAGTATGTTGTAAGTATATGAGTGTGGTGAGCGATAATACACTACGGCCGGACCGTTGGCATCTAGTAAATTGAATTGTATAATGTCACAAGTCGACCAATAAATAATATGTTAGGCTTTAACATGTGATTCGAGATGCCAATGTGTCGTCAGGGTGAGGTAGAACACTTGTAAATTTTAGGAAGGCTATGTGAGGAACAATTGCATAGGAGTATTTTATTTATGCAATGAATTATAAATATTGCCAAGAAGCTTATCTCCTCACCTGTTGTACTGTGCCTATTTAGTTTTAAACCATAATATATTTATAGTACTAAAACGGTCGAACTATCTCATAGATGGTCATTGCATTCTCTGTAATTTAATTTAGCTGGCAATGACGTGCGAGTATCGCAGCAGTCCTAGTGAATGTTAGACAAATTAGTTAGAAGTTAATAGTTTGTACTTCCTGCTGGCCGGATATTTGATGTGTAATTATGTAAATCATTGTGGAGGGCAGAGCTTGCCACCTGTTATAAATGTAAAGTGTTTATTGACTGTGGTTTATTTATAGATAGTACTAAATAAATATGATAGGACTGCTGCCACTCATTTTAGTGTTCACATGAGTGTTGACGGCAAAGAATGCTTGATTGGTTAGCATCTGTTGCCGAGCTGATTGATAAAGTACCGAAACCAGTGATGTCTGTTCATATTCTTAATTTAAATAAAATTCTTGTATCAATCAGTTAAGAAAAGGACTGATGTTTTTGTTAATTTGGAATTGTTTTACCTAAATATGTTTATTGGAGTCCTTTTCCTCCAAAATCTGTAATAAACTGACAAAGTATATTTGTAAAAAAATCTGTAACTCAAAAGCTGTACCTGGTGATTGTATGAATATGAAAAAATATAACTTTACTACAAATCTTCCAGTGTGATTTTATTTAAACCAATGTTTTAAGAAAACAATATTTATTGCAAATAATTTAAGCTATTTCACAACATACTCTGCGGACAGCGTTTATTCACTCAAACAACAAACTTCATCCAAAATATTTGTAAAAACAATAAAAAATTGGTTATAAAATATTTTACACAATATTACCATTTTATGATATTTCCTTGGGCACTACGAGTATTGCGGCCGAACATAGTCGCACGCAACTTCGGCCGATGACGACAATGGCGTCGCGCCGCCCGTGTATAGTTTGTTTAAAAAGTGACGCGAAGCTGGAAATTGAAAGCGTTGACGGCAATCATTTGGTCTCGGTGTCGATCTCGCTGGTCGTCCTACTCTTATGTAGTATTGTATTCTCTTTGGTCCTACCGACTTCGAATTACAAAACTACATTCTCATTCTCTGACATTAATCAAATGTATGGCGCCTTTGACGTATCAGCCGCAATGCACGGAAATAAACCATCTGGTTACCGGATTCCGGTAACCAGTATCTACTTAGAAAAAAGGGTTTCATTCTTAGATCAAATATACCCATTGGTATAATTGATCTAAGGTTTCATTCAAGTTTTCAACATCACGCATTACCTTGAAGGACTAGACTCTACCATCGTGCGTATTACACACCCTTCTTTTTTTAAACGGTACCTACATAGGTATATTAATAAAAACAATGTTTGACATTTGTAACTTCATTCACAAAGCGGGTAAAATACAAATTATGTGCACAAAATACACATACTTTTCATATACAAAAGGCATCACTTCATAACTTAATAAACTTTAATTGTTAGATTTAGGTTAAAGGTAAGTACAATATCAATACACATAAAAATTTTCTCCATATAATGAGATCACTGACTCGTAAAGAGATGTAACTTAGAAATACTTTTTCATAGTTTTAGACATTTTAAATTTAGCGCCAATAGCACCTATGACAGGTACTTTCAGGGTACTTAACAAAAATTCAAAGAATCAAATGCAAATCTCATCAATTTCTGAACGAAACCCACAAAATGTCCAAATTGGCTATTCGTTTCGTGCCGCCGTATTTTTTAAAGACTCAAGAGAGGATAATGTTTTAGAATGATAATAATTATAATCACTGGTTGGAAGATACAATCATTAAATTTTAATTTGGGTACTTCCATTTATATGGATACAACTGTTTTGTATGTACACTCAGAAAAGTATATTGAACGTGTTATTTCCATTGTGAAAGACGCGAAAAATAGTGTGCGTTTTAGAATAGTATGTACGATTGATCAATAGATAGTGTCTTTTTTGAATTTTTTAGACTTCCTAGCTGCTAGGTATATCTTATTGATGGATACTGGGTACTGTATAGGTAGGTAGTACTATCCAATATAAACCATAGGCAATAGCCTCTTAGGACGCACAATGGAAGATGCCATTTTTCGCGGATGCGGATAGGCAGTTATTGTGTACCTACCTATATAAATATTAAAGTAGGTACATACAGTCCTTAATAATATTAATTAACCGCGCCACTCCCTCGCAGGTGTCCCGTTTTCGATGATCCATACTGAACCAGTTTGTGCTTTATTGAGAATTTCAACAAGTGAGCGACCGACGTGCTCTGAGCTGAAAAGAAAAACAACTATTTATTACCTATCTAATACTTGTAGAACATAATATCCATTACCTACACATTTTTTTAATCAAAAATGGTCACGTGCATGTGATATTTTGTAAGTTTTTAGATGTGGCAACCGCACTAACGTGGTCAAACCAAAAATGGGTAAAAGTATATAAATTATTCTCTCTGCAAGTGGGTACCTAGTACCTCTACATAGTTTTATTATAATATTCAACTCAGTCAACTTCCGCTCAATTGCATCCCCGCTCTTCCTCAAATCAAGTTTGATTCCAACTTCGGAGCGCCGCTCGTGCGTAAATTATGCCTACCACCTTGTACCTACTAATAACCAATTTAATTACTTATAGCTAGTATAGTATTCTTATATCTGTGCTTATAGTAAAACTCTAAAGTCAGATACATACAGTGGCTTTTCGTCAATAATTCCCGCTGAGTTACCAGACGCGTTGGCTAAAGAGCCAGCCCAAAGAGGTGTCAGAGGTGTGGTAGAATACCGTGCCCTGGCCGAGAACGAAATGAGGTAGGTGCCATTTTTCCTTGTTGTCTATCTCCTATCAGCCATATTAGCATGGCATCGGAAGAGTGTGCGATATTGTTTATAGACAACGATGACCAATGATATCGCGGAAAATGTCGGTTACGTGATCCAATAAACACATTTTTTGAAATTTCCTGTCATTGATTATTGACAAACTCTCCAAAGCGCTATGATAACGTGACTGGTCCTTCAGACACAAAATAAGTACCTACTTCAGAAGTTCAGAGTCGCATCATCATTTCGATATAACTTTTTCTACAAGTTACTCGTTACCTACGTTCTTTATAGGACTCGATACTTCGCGTTCTTCCTTGCCTCTTGTAATAAATGGGTCGGTATTTGTAGGGGTATGGGATTCAGTAGCTAGATATTTTACCATGTTTCTTGTTTATTTGCGTTTTAATTTCTTTATTAATCCAACTTCCTGAAGTACAAGCCAGTTGCTGGATATGCAAATTGATGCCAATTTGTTTGTGTAGTAATAAAGTACATTTTGCTTTACGGAAATCACAAAAATACTGACCTTTGTATTTTGTTGCTCGTATTATCTCTTTGCCACGCAGCTTCGTATTCAGAAGACATCAGTTGCTTGCGGATTTCCTTGACGAGGCCCGTATCGGTCAATCCCGGACAGATAACCATACTCCTCACTCCTGTGAGATTCACGTGGTACTGATCCTGAAGTTATTAATAATAAGTAATTATTAGGTAGGTAACATTAAAATCGCAAAAACGAAAGTCTTCTTCTGGACGAGACCGTCAGTGCCCTGGCAGGGTAAATGCTTTGCTTAGGAAGACCAAATTCGAATACCTTTCAAAATTTCCACCCATAATGTAAGGTAACCTACATCTTAGGGTGAAGTTAGAACCAGCTGTCAGGTGCGGATCCAGACCTCAAAAATGTGGTGGGCATGGCCTGTCGAAAATCAGCCAAGTGCAAGTCGGAATATGAACGCGCTTGTGATCGATATAATGCTTTACTACAAAGAAATTGTTTATAAAACAAATGACGTCAGAATCGTTAAACCTCGCGAATTTCTGTTCTAGTTTTGGGGTTGGACATAAAGCTAGGTATATAATTCAAACTTCGACGGGTTTAGTAGAGGATACGGAAAGGTAACTTACCCCATAAGCTCTGGTAAGTCCTACGATCGCGTAGTTAGTGGCTGTGTAAATGGGTGTAGAGACTTGTGGCTTGGTGAAGGCGGTAGACGCTGTGTTCACAATGGTACCACCCTGTCCGCCCCGGTCTTTACTCATGAAGCGATACGCCAGTAACGTGCCGCGGATCACACCATTCTATTTACAAAAAAAAGGGATCACCTAATAAAATGTCGGATAAATATTTTTGTTATTAGATATTAAATCCGTATTTGTCTTACAAGACATCTGACAAGTTAATTGGATGAGATTTTACAAAAAATTACCCACCATAGGTACCTACTTAGGTAATTCGCTTCGTTAGGAACGCGTGTGCACGCGGCGCGGATGCACGCCTCGCCTACTTGTATTGAAAGATAAATAGGTGCAGCGTAGGTTGCAGATGTCTGGGTTTTTATATAAAGGAACCAGATGTTCCTTTACATGTTTGACAAAGTCACTTTGCACGTGAATATAGTAAAAATATCTTTTAAGGATTCCTTTCTACCTTTGTCGGGATAGAAGTCTAAAAAACATCTTCAAAGTGACTTCACGGCTGAAACTTCCGCACGCGTCTTGAAAATTGACACCTTTCGGAAGATATAAAGCATTCTATATTAAGAATAGAAGTCAACACTTACTAGATTGACGTCGACTTCTAGTTCCCAAAATCGATCGTTCATTACTCCGGCGTTATTTATCACAATGTCTAGACGGTGAAACACTTCCATAGTCATTTCGAACGCCTCTGTAATTAAAATTTTAAATATTTAACAAGTTGAAAAGTCAAATACCTATTTTCTGAGAAAAATTTAACACTTTGCGTTTACCTTCATATTGAGGATAGTCGGTGACGTCACAGCGACAAAACAGAACATTCTTTCTGCCATACTTGACACCCAAGTCGTCCGTAACTTGCTCGCCAATTTCTGTGTCAATGTCGCATATTGAAACCTGTGAAATAATCGGTAATAACGACAATTGTTAGATTAAATTCAGTTCAAAAGGTTTTGTTAAAGGAATACCTACTAAAGTAATCTAATGCTTTTATTTGGGTACGTAAACAACCTACTTGGTATACTCAGCTACTAATCCGTTGCGCTAAATAGCTTAAAGGTATCTCCCAAAAGAAACAATCACGCCAATGACCGGGCGCCGCCGTCGGCAAAAATCAATACCTACAAATGAATGAGTACCGGCTCGAAGTGCAAAACATTGCCTGTTATAGAACACTCAAAAAAAAAATTAAGACAATTTTGGCACAATTCCAGTAACGATATAAACATTCAGTCAATTACTTATTTTCCCTTGAACTTATAAATTATATTTAAACAGATTATGTACTTATAATAGTTTATTTAAACAATCTTACCTTGGCTCCTTGTTTGAGCAATTCTTCACTGTACGCGAGTCCAATACCGGCTGCAGCACCGGTGATCAAGGCGACCTTCCCTTTAAGTTCCATAATTACTGATTATTTTGTGTAGAAAGTTGGAGAGTGCCGCGCCCTGAATGTACCGCGTGCACTGCCGCTTTCGTAGTGGTTCGATCGAGTCGGGAATTCCGTGCGGCGGAAGGGGGCGGTCTCCCGGTTTCTCCCCAAATCCCCCTTCCGTAGTAAATACGCACTATTGCTTTCCACTTTCGATGTCTTAAATCTATACGTGATACAGACTTATATTAGTGTGTATGATTTCAGTTCAGCATTATCATCGTTTCAGACTATTACTGAAACAGTTCCCTGTTTGGAATGAAATATATGTATCACAAAGCACCTTTGCAAATGCTTTATTTTTATCTTTCTTTTTCGACATCTAACTTTTCGTACTGAAATGGTATCAGCAGAACTTGAACCCGATGACCAATTCTGACATCTTCCAATCATTGATTCATACTCGTATATAATTACTAGTGGTCGCCCGCGACTTCGTCCGCGTGGTAATTTGGATTTTTTCCCGTTCCCGTCGCGCCGCGTCATATTTTGAACAATTCACACAATATGTTGTGCTTCAATACGAAATCAGACCTTTCAACGGAAATTACCTCACGACATATTTCACATTTTCATATTCACACGCTTTGCTTACCTACTCTATTTTATTAAAAAATAGGTGTTTGAGTTACCTAACTAGAAACAACTATAAAAAGCTAACCTTAATATCCTACTAATATTATAAACGCGAAAGTTTGTGAGTATGTAAGTATGTATGGATGGATGGATGTTTGTTACTCCACGTACGAAAAACGAGACTAGACAATTTTCCTTTCGTCCGGCCTGTCTGTGTTGCGCTAGCGGGCCCATTTTTATCCGATCTCCACGAAGCTTAGCAAAAGTTTCTCTTGATTTAATATTTTTATTCAGTTAGCTTTTTTGATTAGGGAGTAAATAAGGAAAAAGCCTAAATAATGCTTTTAATGTTCGCGAGGTCTAGGTACCCTGTACGACCATATAGGCGACTACTAGTATTCGGTGCGGGGCAGTGGTACAACAGCTGTTTTAAAAAAAAATGTGCAAAAATCGTCCGTTCGATCCGTGCAAGTGTTGTATGACAATTTCCTGCAGAACATCTATTTAGGGTTCATCAACAAAAAACAAATGCAGAGTTTTTTTCTTTATTTGTCAATTTCTCATCTTTCAATCAGGTACAGTAAATTTTCCATTGAATTAAACAATTATAATAATTTTACCTTTTTTTGAATTTTCTCAAGTTTCAAGTGAAAAATATCACAGATACAACAATATTGCAGAGGTTTAATCATAGTCCACAGCAATATCGTACACACATCCAAAACGCGACCACTCTGATTTCCCACGGACGCGAACTGTACACAAATATACGAAAATAAAATTTTTCACAAACTATCTTATAAAAACTTGAAAATTTACAAGTCCCTCGCTTTAAAATAATATTCTAAAACATCTTTATAGCAATCTGCGTTCTTTCACTGCGATACGCAGATCCTTAAAACATTTTTTATGTCTAAATATAAAACAATATTTACAATACAAAATATGATTGTCTTGATCTGTATAATAAAAATAAGACATTTTCAGCATGATTTACGATAGATACATAAAATTGATTCACAAAGCTCTATGTACAATCAAAATATCACAGAATATGCGCATCAGTCACGATAGTACCTACCTTGAACAGACGTACAAAAAATAAATATTTTAGGTTGGTACCCGAAAAAATCATACTAAAATTGATTACTGTCATTGTGGGAGCAAAGGACAGGCCCTGAAGTGCATCTTGTGGGGGTTAGTATGTTAAAGAGTGGTGTGTGATCGTCAAGAATGGTGCGCTTGGTCGGCGCCAGCGGCAGGGACCGCCTTGGCCAGGTACGAGAAGGAGCGCGAGTTGGGCAGCCCTGACAGCACGCACGCGCTCAGGGCTGATCGGTTGAGGTTCATGGGGGCGGCGTCGTACCACTCCAATGTATCGCCGTCGTAGCACTCCACGTGGGGAATCGTGGTAGACCCTGACAAAACAAAGGAATGTCTATGTAGTATAAATATGAGTAGATATGTATGAGAATTAACCTACGCACACAACAAACTGATTTAACCAAACATTTCCTTCCCCCGTCCCACTGGAAGAGATTTCTTTTGAAATAAGTGGTACCTTTGTACTGTAAATCCCTTTGTTATTCTTCTCGCTCTTTTATCTTCTTGTGTGTAGGAACATAAATAAATACTTAAATAAAATAAACAAAATTGTTTTGAATTAAAAAAGCAAAACATTGCACAAAAAAATAATCGTAGTAATGCAAAATGTTGACCAACATAACTTTTGATAACAGTTTCGGTTTGATTATTGAAAGAGGTGAACCTTAATAATTGTAATTATATGTTGTTTGAGACCGTTATTTTTACCGTTAAATCCTCCAATCACGAAGATCATATCATCTAGGAGTACAGTCGCGAAGTTACTCCTCGCGCTGAACATCTCCGTGACTTCCTGCCAGTCTCCACCACGTTGTGGATTGAACCTTTCACCTTATTGAGGAGATACAAAATTTATTATAAATAAGATGAATATTATTTTTATAACAGACTAGTGGTCCCGGCGAACTTCGCACCGCCTGAAATTTTGCTTATAAACCTTCCCTGAACCTCCACGAATATTTTAAGACCCAAATTATCCAAATCGGTCCAGCCGTTCACGCGTGATGTCGTGACCAAGGGAAATAGGGATTAATTTTTATTAATATTTTCATTTAATAAATATATAAATAATGTAATGGTTAATGCAATGTGGCGGTCAAATTTGGACCTTTCGAATAAATCAAGTCATCCGTTTATCATGCATGGTTATCAAAAGTTTACAACATGCGCGTGGTAATATTGACAATGTGTAACGTAGAAACGTGACTGTACCACAGACTATACTTTCTACTAGGTATCCAAGGTTATCAACAAATATATACTCCTCTTGGGTGCAAAGGGGCTCTACCAACATCTTTAGGGCCCCAGCGACCTCACCTGCTAGTGGCGCACCTGCTTATCAACGGACGAGGCTCGTTAATTTATGGTACCTATGGAGTACAACAGTACTCCGTGGGTACCAGGTGGTACAACAGTGTTGGTCCGGGAGGGTACCACCGTGCAGCTGTGCTAAAGCCCTCCAAGTAAACCCAGCCCAGCCTGGGTTGCGTTAGGGGTTCAGCAGCTGCACCGCCGGGCCCGGGGCGATGTATGGTGCAGCAGGCATGGGACCAGTGGGGGCGAAACGGAGTCTAGTGTGGGTGGTGTGGGTCGATTCGCCGGCCAGGGAGACCCTTAGCAACGGCGATGCCGCGGCCGCCCGCAACACAGTCATGGGGCCCCCCTGGGACCAACCACCCCAGGAGGCTGCCCCACATGTTGCGCATAATCCTGATGTGGGATCGCCGCTCCGGGTGGTAACCGGTGTGGGGTAGCGGCGGCCTTGCATCGGGGGGGTTTGGGAGCCCTTCCGTCCGGCGAGTCGGCTCCGACCTAACCACACGGTTCTATACAAAGCTAGCCCCTGCGCTTTGTCACTTACTGCTGCACCAGATGTCGCCCTGTCTTCACGCTTCTTCTTCTTCAAAATCTACAATGGCAGTGCAACAAAAAAAAAGTAAACGTTTCACAGCGGCCCTAGGAAACCCAACAACTTCACTTTTCGAGGTGGAGTTCACTAACATCCGTGGACTCCATGCGAACCTCGATGCCGTCCACCATCACCTTGAGATGGCACGACCCGCTGTGATGTTCCTCACGGAGACACAAATACGCCGCCCTGACGACACGTCTTACCTGTGTTACCCCGGCTATGTCATCGAGGAACAATTTCGAGACAAAGCCGGGGTGTGCGTGTTCGTAAGGGCGGATGTTTGCTGCCGGCGGTTGCGCTGCCTAGAGAACCCCTCCAATTCCGTCCTTTGGCTGCACGTAGACCATGGCTCTACGAGCCAGATCTACGTGTGCGTCTACCGTTCCCACACAGGGGATTCTGAGACAACAAAGCTCTTCCAGTACCTCAGCGAGACGGCTGATGAAGCGCAGGTACGGTTCCCGTTCGCGTTCTCCCACGGTCTGACCCAGATGGTATGCGGGATCACCCGGATACCAGACAGGTCAGATCACGCGCCCGCTCTGCTGGATTTACTGCTGACGAGTCGCCCAGCCCAGTACAGTGTTTCGGTAGGAGCCCCATTGGGTAGTTCCGACCACTGTGTTGTTCACGCTGGCATGAAGGTATCACCTGCACGTGCTGTACAAATGTCACAACGACTATGCCACTACTCGTCAGCGGATTGGGACGGTCTACGCGATTATTATGCGTCCGTCCCCTGGAGCCAGCGCTGCTTTGTAGGAAAGGCTCCCTCGGATAGCGCTTCTGCGATTGCTGGCGAGATCAGTTTAGGGATGGAATATTACATCCCTTTCACTGATGTCGCCAGTATCCGCAGAGCCCGTCCCTGGTTCGGGCGAGATTGTGCCAAAGCTGTTCGACAAAAACAGTCGGCATATCGCGCCTGGATCAGGGCCCGGGCTGTGCGCGACCCAAACGTGTGCCACCTCAAAGCAGCGTACAACCGGGCCACAAAATCCAGCAAGAGGGCCTTTAAGAGAGCGGATGCCCAGCGCATCGCGCGGCTTGGTCAGGAGCTCACTTCCCATCCCACGGGCAGCCGTGGATACTGGCAACTGGCCAAAGCCGTGCAATCTAACTTCTGTCAGCCCTCGCTGCCACCGCTGCGTTACCCAGATGGAACACTGGCTCACAAAGCCCAAGAGAAAGCGGATATGCTCGCAGACCTCTTTGCGGCTAATTCCCGGGTCTGCAGCCCCCCGCCATCGCCAACTGTGGCCACACTATGCCTGACATTGTACTCAGGCAATGCGATGTACGGGCAGTGCTGCGATCACTCGACACGCGGAAAGCCAGTGGCCCTGACGGCATTCCGGCGATGGTACTATGGAAATGCGCAGCTGAGTTGTCTCCTGTACTAACTCGTCTGTACCGCCTGTCTTACTCCACAGGAATCGTGCCGGAGGTCTGGAAAGAGGCGAACGTACAACCGATCCCCAAGAAAGGGGATCGGTCTGATCCGGGCAACTATCGACCCATAGCTGTCACCTCAGTCATCTGCAAGGTGTTTGAGCTCCTCATCAACAAGCAGCTCATGCGATACCTCGAAGATCACTCGCTACTAAATGATTGGCAATACGGCTTCAGACCAAAACGATCAACGTGTGATCTTCTGGCATTCGTAACGCATGTCTGGGGTATGGCTATGGAAAGGCACGGCGAGTCCTTGGCGATTAGCCTGGACATCGCCAAAGCCTTCGCTATCGAAGGCTTTGGCGATGCCCCTATAGTCTGGCATGCTTCGCTCCTTTCCAAGCTTCCGGCATATGGTCTACCTCCTCAACTGTGCAGCAGTGGATGGCCAGCTTTCTGAACGAACGCCGAATGCGGGTCCTCTGCGATGGCCAGGCTTCTCGCTTTTTGCAAGTGAATGCCGGGCTACCGCAGGGGTCCGTGCTGTCACCAACTCTCTTCCTTCTGCATATCAATGATATGCTATCCCTCGGGAGCATTCATTGCTATGCAGATGACAGCACATTACACGGGAGCTACTGGGCTC